>JAFFSR010000027.1:1840000-2420000 GCA_017163975.1 Anastatus disparis
TCTCCAACAAGTGATCCCATTTGTAAGGTGGCTTGAATAAGAAGACCAATGGAATGGCGTCTTCTTTGAGAGCCACGATGGCGACCTTCTTGAAAACGAACTCGTTCAATGTTATTTTGAAACCCTGGACGTCGACGATGTACTTCATTTTGATGATTTCTTCAGTGAGCTCTGTAGAAGAACGATTTGTATCTCTGCGAGCATCTTCTTAAATACTCTCGCGATCTCGACTTTATCCCCACTTGCTTCTAGTCCCCCTTCCCTGTCTACATTACTTCTACTTTTCCCCCACCACAGTACTTTTTTTAGCCCCAGTCAATCGTGAGCGGAGATAAAAGGCGACGAGTTAAGCGAAAAAGTCACAGTTCATCGATTGAAGCAGTGAGAAGCAGATCATGGCCCAGTACTTCAAGGACATATCTTTCTTGCTTCTTAAGTCATACAATTACGCAGTAGCTGGTAAAGCTGATGCTAAGGACATAAGAAGATGGTTGATTCTCGGTGAAGAAAGTCTTAACAATGCAAACATCTTAGCTCAAGATCCAAATCTGTCAGTGGCGAACAAGCAGAAACTTCAAGCTGCTAGAACATTGACTCAAAGTATTTTACATTTGTTGCGACAGTTACCAATGCTCGAGGCTGATGCAGTTAATGAATTCGAAATACCTGCTCTGAAGAATTTACTAAATAGTAATGAAGCTAATGAGAGATCAACCTCTAAGAACAACGTAGTAGTTGGTGGAAGCATAGTAGCTGAAGACAGAGGTGCTGATAACGCTCAAGCAGTAACTTGGAACAATGTGAACAGTGCTTTTGAAAATAGAATTAAAAGTTGTGTAATTACTAATTTTAAACACACTGATATTAAGACCTTTTTAACAGATGCAAAAAAGCTATTTATTCCACAAGTACAAAAGACACTTGAAGAACAGAATTCGGTGAAAGTGAATATTGTGTTAAGCGCAAACTATGCAGTAGTTAAGAATGATAGTGAACTTTCTGATATTAAGTACTTTAATACAAAGGCAGTTCCAATATACTCTTCAACGGACTTGAACGAGTGGTTTATGAAGAACATTGAACAAGTTATCAGTACTGAAATGGAACAATTTGAAGAACAGGATTCAGGCTGGTCTTTGCTATCTATAATTAATCTAACGGTTAATATAAACATGTATAATCCCATGACCGGTAGTTCTTATATCGAATTGCCTGAATATATTAAGAAAAAGAAAGCATGTGTAAGCGTTCAGAATCAAGACGAACAGTGTTTTAAATGGGCCATCATACCTGCAATGCATCCAGTACAGAAACATCTGGAACGCGTCTCATCTTATTTAAGATATGAAAATGAGTATGATTTGAATACTGGAATAGAATTCCCAGTCCAACCAAAGCAAGTTAAGAAATTCGAAAAGCAAAATGATATTTCTGTGAATGTGTACATCTTGAAAAAGAAACGCGAAACCTATGAAGTTTTATCACTTCATCTCACAGCATTGAAAAAAGATAAGCACGTTAACTTGCTTCTAGTGGAAAATTTTTATATCGATGAAGACGATGAGGTAGAAGAAAACCGACTTGATGATTTTGACAGACCACATACCCTTCTATACGTTTGGATAAAAAATCTTTCTCGATTAAAATTGGCTATACATGCAATAGATTGCGAGAAAATGAACGAATGTAAAATTGTGCTTCCCAGTGAAAAGGACAATCTGTTACAGTTCAAAAACTTCGCTCACAATAATCGAGTACCTTTCGTTGTATATGCTGACTTTGAGTGCTTACTACGTCCAATCGATGACGAGCGGAAATATCAACGTCACGAAGCTTTCAGCATAGAATTGTTTGTCAAATGCAGCTATGACGAGACTCATTCAGTATACAAAAGCTATCGACAGCAAAGAGAGAAAGATGAAGCTCCAGCCAAGTGGTTCGTAAAAAATCTTCATTCTTTAGCTTTGGAATTGAACGAGATGTATCAGAACCCTCAACCTATGAAGGAATTGACAGATCAAGAAAAAGCAGATTTTGCTAGAGCTCGTTCATGCTATATTTGCTCAAAAATTTTTAGACCAGATGATCATAAGGTTCGAGATTATTGTCATTTCACTGGAGAGTAAGTACTTGACTTTTTCACAATATTATATAAAATATATTTGATAAATTATTAAAAAAAAAATTTATTTTCAGATACAGAGGTCCTGCACATAACTCGTGTAATCTAAATTACATAGACTCGCGAACTATACCAGTAATTTTCCACAACTTGAGTGGTTATGATGCGCATTTGTTTATCATGGAGTTAGCGACCAGTTTTCCAGGACGAGTGCTTCTTTTGCCTCAAACAAAAGAAAAGTACATCTCTTTTACCAAATTCGTAAAGGGTACAGATATGAATTTACGATTCATTGATTCATTCAAGTTCATGCCATCGTCTCTGGAAAAACTCGCATCATACTTGGAGAGACTCGACACTGTTGATCGAATATTTCATCAAGATGATGGATTCTCTTCAGAGCAAATCACTTTACTGAAAAGAAAAGGTGTTTTTCCTTATGACTATGTGTCATCCTTAGATAAGCTTGATGAGACTGACCTACCGTCGAGAGCAGATTTCTTCAGCAGCTTGAACGAAGACGATATCACTCTTGAGGACTACCAACATGCAAAGAATGTTTGGCAAGTTTTTCAGATTCAAACTCTTGGTCAATACTCGGATTTATACCTTAAAACAGACGTATTGCTGTTAGCTGAAGTATTTGAAAACTTTCGAAGCAACTGTCTCGAGGCTTATGATTTGGATCCAGCTCACTACTACACTACTCCAGGCCTGTCATGGGATGCCATGCTTAAGTTCACTAAGGTAATAAATTTATTATAACTAACAATCAAGATTATATATATATTAATTAATCAATAATTTAATAGGTTGAACTGGAACTTTTGACTGACATCGACATGCTCATGTTCATCGAGCGTGGAAAACGTGGAGGTATCAGCCAATGCTCAAATCGCTATGCGAAAGCCAATAATCCATACATGAAAGAAGGTTACAACGCTGATGAAGACGAGAAACATCTCATGTATTTTGATGTCAATAATCTATACGGTTGGGCTATGACCAAATCTCTACCTTACGGTGGTTTCAAGTGGGTGCTCGACGTTGATCAACCAAACTTTTTCAATGTTCCTGAAGATAACTCGATCGGTTATATCCTCGAAGTTGATTTGCAGTATTCAGTTACGCTTTATGATGCTCACAACGATCTTCCTTTTTGTGCTGAACACATGACACTACCAGAATCCAAACAGAAGAAACTAATGACCACGCTCTATGACAAAAAGCGTTATGTTATACATTACATAGCACTCCAACAAGCGCTTAAACATGGACTACGACTCAAAAAAATTCATCGAGCCTTGCAATTCGATCAGAAAGCATGGTTAAAACCATATATCGATTTGAACAGCGAAAAGCGCAAGAACGAGTTCGAGAAAAATGAGTTCGAGAAGATGTTATTCAAACTGTTCAACAATGCTGTTTATGACAAAACGATGGAAAACGAGCGGAAACATGTAGATATTAAATTGTTCTGTAAATGGGACGGTCGCTATGGCGCTGAGGCACTTATCTCTAAACCAAATTTTCATAGTTGCACTATCTTCGATGAAAATCTCGTAGCAATACAACTTATGAAGACGAAAATTTGTATTCGAAAACCTATAGACGTAGGACTTTGCGTTTTGGACTTGTCTAAAACGCAAGTGTATAGGTTTCATTATGATTATATGCGAAATCGTATTGGAAATAAGTGCAAAATATTATACACTGATACTGACAGCCTGGTGTATGAGATAACCAATGTCAACATATATGACATCATGAAAGAAGATATTCACGAGTTTGATACATCTGACTATCCCGAGAATAATCAATTCAACATGCCACAAGTCAATAAGAAAATCATTGGCTTGATGAAAGATAAATGTAATGGTGAAATCATGTTGGAGTTTATTGGATTGAGAAGCAAAATGTACTGCGTGAGAGTTGAAAATAAAAAGCCTATCAAAACAGCTAAAGGTGTCAAGAGCTCTGTAGTTAAAGCAACCATCACCTTCGAAGATTACATCGAATCCTTGCGCGAGGATAAAATTTTGGAACGAGAGCAGCGAAACATCAGATCTGATCATCATGTTCTGTACACCGAGAAATCAACGGAGATCGCTCTAAGTGCTTACGATGACAAACGGTGTATGATTATTGGCTTAACGGACACACTGCCCTGGGATCACTATCTGGAGGGGCTTGACGCCATTGAAGAGATGGAGGAAGAGTGGGGAGTTACCGCTGCAATCGAGCCGCCGCAAAACCCGCAAGAGAAGGGAGATGGAGTAGAAGTGGGGAGAGATCTATATGAGCAGAGGTCTCGCACGCCAGAACTTATTTAGTCAACTAAAGAGCCATCGAGAACATCTCCTATCATCAAAGAAGTTGAAAGAAGCCTGCATCAGAGACCTGAGCTTCCAGAACCAGCAACTAAAAGGAGTAGAAACTTTTGAAAAAACTAAATCGAGGTTAGTAAAATATTTTTTTTTTTTCTTTAATTTTCTGTAGCACATAAGATAAATTCTAAATATTAATAATTTTTTTAAATCTTTTTGTTACAGATGGATCTTAACGAGATTAATAATATCGCTCAAGGAGGCTTTCTTCCAACTAAAAAGTTGACTGAGCTCGATGAATGTCATAATTACATGGTGTTTGCGCTCAAAAAGGTGACTACCAGATATGGTTGTAAAACTGTAGCTATCATCGAGAATAAATTTGATATATTCTTGCCTAAGAGAGTATCTGATGCTTTACCCACACAGCATGAAATATTGCAGTGAAACTTTCACTGAAATATTGTGCTGAAATATTGTCACAAGATTGCAGCAATCTTGTCTTAACATTGCTAAGAGGTTTCATGAAACATTTCAGTGTGATATTGCTGCAAACTTGCTACAAGGTTACAGAAAATAATTCAAACAATATTGCAAGGAACCTTTCATGAAAGGTTGCAGTGAGGTTTCTGCAAGGTTTTATAAAACATTTCATGAAATATTGAAAGAAACCTTTCATAAAAGGTTGCAGCGAGGTTTCTGCAAGATTTTAGAAACAATTCATGAAATATTGCAAGAAAACTTTCATGACATGTTTCAGCGAGGTTTCCAGCAAGATTTAGAAAACATTTCATAGAATATTGCAAGAAACCTTTCATGAAAGGTTGCAGCGAGGTTTCTGAAAGATTTTAGGAATATTACATGAAATATTGCAAGAAACCTTTTATAAAAGGTTGCATAGAGGTTTCCAGCAAAATTTAGAAAACATTTTATAAAATATTGCAAGGAACCTTTCATGAAAGGTTGCAGCAAGGTTTCTGCAAGATTTTTGAAATATTTCATGAAATTTCGCAAGAAACCTTTCATGAAAGGTTGCAGCGAGGTTTCTGTAAGATTTTAGAAACGATTCATGAAATATTGCAAGAAAACTTTCATGACATGTTTCAGCGAGGTTTCCAGCAAGATTTAGAAAACATTTCATAGAATATTGCAAGAAACCTTTCATGAAAGGTTGCAGCGAGGTTTCTACAAAATTTTAGAAATATTTCATGAAATATTGCAAGAAAACTTCCACGAAAGGTTGCAGCGAGGTTTCTGCAAGATTTTAGAAACATTTCATGAAATATTGGACGAAAACTCTCACGACATGTTTCAGCGAGGTTTTCAGCAAAATTTAGAAAACATTTCATGGAATATTGCAAGAAACCTTTCATGGAAGGTTGCAGCAAGTTTTCTGCAAGATTTTAGAAATATTTCATGAAATATTTCAAGAAACCTTTCATGAAAGGTTGCAGCGCGGTTTCTGTAAGACTTTAAAAACATTTCATGAAATATTGCAAGAAAACTTCTATTACATGTTTCAGCGGGATTTTCAGCAAGATTTAAACGAAATTTTGATGGAATATTGCATCGAACTTTCTATGAAAGATTGCAGCGAGCTTTCTGCAAGATTTTAGAAACGTTTCATGAAATATTGCAAGAAACCTTTCATGAAAGATTGCAGCGAGGTTCCTGCAAGATTTTAGAAACATTTTATGAAATATTGCAAGAAACCTTTCATGAAAGGTTTCAGTGAGGTTCCTAGCAAGATTTGGGGAACATTTTACGAAATATCGCAAGAGACCTTTGATGAAAGGTTGCAGCAAGGTTCGTGCAAGATTTTAGAAACATTTTACGAAATATTGCAAGATATCTTTTATGAAAGGTTTCAACGAGGTTTCCAACAAAATTTGATGAATATTTTATGAAATATTACGAGGTATCTTTTGTTAACAGTTGCAGTAAGATTTCTGCAAGGCTTTTGACGAGATTTCTAAGATATAACAAAAAAATATTGCTATATACATTTTGCCAATAGTTATTACCATATTTTTGGCAATCTTTACAAAATATTCCAGAAAAGCGTTTCGTAAAAAATATCAGCAAAGTTTCATGAATAATTTCAAAATGAAATTGCAGCAAACCTTTCATAAACAGTTTCAGCAATAATTTCGCAAATTTTTATAAAAGATTCTAAGAGTAGTCCAGATTCGATGTTCTTGCCTTATATTTGGTTTCCTGTTATTTACTCAAGTATTTATTGCTGTAGCTGTATTGTAAACGGTAAGTTGAGCACAATAAGTATGCTATTATTATAAATATTTATGCGTAGGGTAAAAAAATCCATCGAATTGTTATTGAAAAAAGTAAAGAACGCATAAATATTAGAAACAAAACCTTTTATTTCAATATTCTCTACTTTTCTCAAAAACGATGCTGAGGAATTTTTTCTTCTTGTGCACAAATATTGATAATATTTCAACCGGGTTCTAGCGCGGACATATAAATGTTGCTGCAATCTTTCATGAAAGGTTGCTGCGAAGTTTCGAAACTTTCATGAAACCTTGCAGCAACCTTGCAGCAATCTTTCATGCTGTGTGGGTAGTGAAGAATGAGGATTTATTTCATAAGATGTCTGCAGCAGCAAATAAGCTTAAACTATTTATAACCTACAAAGGTGATTACAAGATTGAGTTTTCTAGTGTTTAAGTGATTAGTGTAAATAAGTGTGTTAAAATTTAATAGTATTAGTATATATATATATGTTATGATAAATATAGAAAACTTTAGCCGACTAGCTAAAATCGAGTATATTCTAGTCAACAAAGCATGTAAAATAAGTTTTTTTTTCAAAATAAATACTCTTTGATTAGTCACTCAATTTGTGTGTTCACATTTATTTGATAATTCTTTACAAAAAATAACATTCTTTATCATACTTGAAAAAATACAATTTTCTTTTTAAACTATTTTTATAATTAATATATATATAATTTATTAAATATCTGTTTTATTAATCCAACTATTATGAGAACTGTCAAAACCTAGCCATTTGACAAATACTTGATTTCCACGTCTTTTGACAACTTTTTCTACGAGATAAATGTCTGGATACTTGGCCTTCTGCAGTTCCTCTGCATAGAAACCACCGGAGATGAGTTGATCTTGATAATCCTTCAAATGATACGTCGTTGGATCAGTAGCTGCTATCCGTACAACTGTAAATATTTCCGTCGACCAGTTTGGAGTATATCCTTTCTCAAAGACGTGCTTCGCATTGCTAACACGGACTTTGTCACCGACTTTAAACTTTGTCTTCTTCTTCATGGTTCTGCGTTTATGAGCAAATTTTAACAAAACTTGGGCTTCATTAACAGATGTTACATCTTTAGGCTTCATTCCGATGGTACGATGTTTACGTTCATTATAATCTGCTATTAATTCAGGTAAGATATCCAACCATTTGTAATTACCACGTAAGCTGAACTTTTTCCACATAAGATTTTTCAAAGTGCGATTGAAACGTTCGCAGATCGATGCCTTCAAACTGCTATATGTTGAGTATAGATTAATCTTGTACTTGCGCATCAGTCTTTGAAAATCTGAATTATAGAATTCCTTGCCTCTGTCGGTGTGAAGATTCTTAGGCACTCTGCCTTTTGATAATATAGATTTCATTGCTGCAGAAACTTCTACGCCAGTTTTATTTTTAACTGGGACTGCCCACACGTATTTGGAAAAAATATCTATAACAGTAAGCATGCATTTGAAGCCTTCGTTTTCTCGAGAATAAGGTTGCATCTCTACCAGATCAGCTTGCCATGTCTCATTCAAACCTCGCACATCAAACTTTCGGCGAGGATGATTACGACGTGCTGGCTTGTGAAGCTCTTCTACAAGTTGTTCCATCGATGGTTATCGATTGACTGTTTTGTACTAACAGAGATAATGCCTCCTTTTATAGTCTCAAGCTTTAACTGGCTTTGTATGAATTTCTTATCTAGCTCGTCTCTATGCACCTCTACAATTTTATCTAGGTTATTGAGATCACTTCTCAAACTAGATATTGAATCTAATAATTTTTGAACTTCCAAACGTACGATACGCTGTAAAGTATCTAAATTTACAGCTTCATTGAGTTGATTAGGTGATGCGAGATTACAAAGCCTCTTATTTTCCATATCGTATTGTCCATCGTTTGTGAGTTTATAGCCAATACCCAGAGGTCCTCAACTACCCTCATTTCGTTTGAGATTACGTCCGAATACATCGACGCTAATTTTGATAATGCATGGTATAGATGTCTACACCTCAATATATATAGCCTCCTTCACGTAACTCTTCTATAATTGAATGTATCTCATTTGTATGGCTAGGGTTTCCAGCTTCTCTTTCAGCAATGAGTAATCAAAGTCTATCAACGAGTTCGTTTGGATCATCCCAATATATGTAATCCATTCTCGTATCTCTTCTTGCAATTTTATATCGAGGTAACGATCCTCCTCTTTTTTTCAATGAAAACAAAGGACTAATGATACTGTCGAATTTCTTACTTTTGTGCATACGAATAGACTCATCACTTTTGTAGCGTCGTTTGTGAGCATTAGTAGTTTCAAGAATCTTCTTGTAATTTTGCATATCATTGGTGTTTATCTGACTTCTATCGGGATTTTTCGTAATTAAAAATTCTAACAATCCTTTAGTTTTTAGATATTTTTGATCTTTTATACGAATGTTTTTATCTTCGAAAAATAGAGGTGAGTCACCAATTAAGTAATTATTACCTTCCTTGCGTACTCCATAAACTTTATCCAATTGTTTTGATTGATCCTCATTGAGCATATGAATGTATTTATTATCAAGCAATAAATCTTCTTTTTTTTCTAATTCCTGCTCACTTGCAGCTGATTCAAATTCCGTATCAATTTGTCGAATAGTATCGTTCAATGACGTATCTATAGTATCATCATCAATTGATGAAGAGGAAGGAGAAGAAGGCTGCAAGAATGAGGAATAAGTATCATTGTTTTTTATGACTTTTTTTTTATTTTTTGCTATGTCACGTATAAAATCATTATTTTTCTCAGTAGTAGCAACGAGTTTCTGAAGAGGATCAACGATAGGTTTGAATGTCTCGCCAAATGCTCTTTCAATATACTCTTTTCCAAACTTCAGCAAGTTATATTTTCGTTTAACTGCATTGCGTGCTTGCACAAGGTAATGTAGAACATCTTTCTTTTGTCGAATGTCAGCCATGTTGACGCTTCAGCGTACAATGATGAATTGTTTTCTTAGGACTATGTGCGCGCTATATTTATAGCGAAACAATCAAAGCCTTTTCTATATTTACCAAAATTGATCGAACTATCTTTGTCGATCATCAAAAATCCATATTTATCGTCAGTCCAACACTTGGAGCACAATTCTTTGAATTGCGCGTAAGTCATGTCAGAATTGACGTGATCGTCGTATAAGTTTCTCAAATTGACGTCATCTTGACGAAAAATCACCAACAAATTGACATTGTCTCTGACTAGATGTTTTGGAATGCGAGCATACGATTGACAGAGATAGAAACAATCAACATCTTTGTGCCTGCCCATACAGAAGTAAGCTCTGATGTTATCTTGTTTTTCGCAGGCTAGATCATCGAAAATCATAACTGAATTCGGAAGCGCATTATCAGGGGCTACAACAGATTCATGTTTACTTAAGGGAAAGTATTGTACATCTTCTAAAGGCTCTAGAAGGTCTTTCAAAAACTTGTACTTTGGTTGACTCAAAGACTTGGAGTACACATAAACGTTTTCAAACCTGAGACTGTTGGGGTGTGTTATTAGTGCTAAAAGACTATTGGTTTTACCACAATTCGATGGACCACAAAATATGGCTCGAATGCTGTTTGGAAGTAAGTCCCCATGCCTCTTTAATTTCTTTTCATGCTTCACGATAGTGTCGAAATTTCCTATCGGCAGCTTAACGGATTGTTCTTTGAAATTCATTGTGACAGCACGTCTGACGTACAAATGCTTGGCCAGCTATTAATACAGAGCTTTTATACCCAATGCCTCAGTCTTCATTTAGTCTTCGAAGTGTGATGATCGTATATAGACAACTACGACGCGGTCGTAGTTTTGTCAACAAGCTTCTTAATAGTCTTCCAATCGAACTTCATATACCCGGCTACCAATACTGTGGACCCGGTACAAGATTAGCTAAACGTTTGGCTAGAGGTGATCCAGGAATCAATCCTCTCGATAGAGCTTGTAAAGAGCACGACATTGCTTATTCACAGAATCGTGAAAACGTAGAAGCCAGAAACGCTTCTGATAGAATTTTAGCTGAAAAAGCTAATCAAAGAATTTCATCAAAAGACGCTAGCTTTGGAGAAAAAGCAGCTGCATTTGCAATTAAAAACATTATGAAAGTAAAGTCTAAATTCGGAATGGGTATGAAGAAGAAGGGTAAGAGGAGGAGGAGGAAGCCTTCTACTACTACTTTCAATACAATAGTAAAGGCTGCATCAAAATCAATTGTTCCTACAAAATGTGCTCGAAAAGCCATTTTGTCGGCTCTAAAAGGTTCACGTAATGCTGTTAAAAAAGCAGGTGGTAAAAAGAATGTAAAAATTCCACGTACTTTACCAGTTCCAAAGAAAGTAGGAGGTTTCTTACCATTCCTCATACCAATCTTCGCAGGTTTAAGTGCTGTCGGTGGTATAGCTGGAGGTGCCGCTGGAATCGCTAAAGCGGTAAACGATTCCAAAGCTGCTGAACAACAATTAGAAGAAAATAAGAGACATAATATAAAGATAGAAGAAATAGCTCTTGGTAAAGGTCTTTACTTGAAACCATATAAGACTGGTCTTGGTCTTCGTATGAAACCAAAGAATTCTTTAAAAAAAAAAACGATCCTCAAAGTAATATTACCTCAAAGAGCACTCACCGATGCTGATCTCATCAAGTATGCAAAAATCATAAAAATCTCAAATTTTCGAGGAGTATTCATGAGGAATGCTATGCCTATTAGCGGACCACGCTATAGAGAATCAGCTATTGTTAATCTCGATGATGCGGATGGACCTGGAACGCACTGGGTAGCATATCGCAAACGAGGAAACGATGTTGTGTATTTCGATAGCTTCGGTGATCTTCAACCTCCTTTGGATTTGATGACTTATTTGGGAGTGGACAACATCAAGTATAATCCTGAGAGATATCAAGATTTTGATACTTTTAACTGTTGTCATCTTTGTCTAAGATTTTTGAGCAACACTCTTGATAAATAAAGAAAAGAGTGATAAGTATTTCTTCATTATAGCTTCAACAATTATGGCAGATTCATTGACTTTGAGTCTTTCAGGCACATCATCTGTACTGGAAGAACAGTATTTTCCACCGATTGAACTCTCACCTGACAAGAATTAAGTTTTCGGATTAGTTGCTTTCATGACATTCAATTCTATACCTAATATCGACAAGGCTAGTAATCTATTCCACGTTGGACAGGAAGAAATTGTTTTACCGACTGGTAGTTATGAGATCGAAGATATAGAGAATTATCTCAGTGAAACATTGACGACAAAAAGTATATCAATCAGTATTAAACCAAACAATAATACACTTTGTAGTGAAATAAAGTGTAATCATCCGCTTGATTTTCGACCAGAATGTTCAATAGGACCTTTATTAGGCTTCGCAAAACGTGTACTTCCTGCTGACGTCACGAATCATTCAGACTTACCTGTAGCTATCCTGAAGGTCAACGCTCTTCGAGTCGAATGCAATATCGTCTCTGGTACACCTATAGGCATGCCTATATAAACGGTCGACAAGTGCACACGATACATGAATTCTTTCCTGCAGTCCCGCCAGGATATAAGATCATTGAAGTTCTATCACAGGTCATTTACCTTCCAGTCATCGTCAAGAGGATAGATCATTTACAAGTGCGCATAGCCGATCAAGACGGGAATCTAATAAACTTTCATGGAGAAACTATTACGTCAGTAATAGTTATATCAGTAATAGAATGTATCAGTAATAGAAACTTCAGTCTCGGGTACTCTTTCCATATGCTTCAAACTTTCATAATCTTGCATGAACTCTCCATAAGCTTTCTTTAGTTGAGGATCGCGAGCCAAACGTTTCTCTATAGACTGCAATGAGCCAAATGCTATTAGCCGTGTCTCGGTTGACGCCGAAGGCGGGCATGATGCAAATGGCAAACCCACCACATATCGACCTGTGTGAATACGATAATGCGATCTTTTAAAGTGGTCTTCACACTTCTGATCCAGTGGGATCAAGTTAGGCGTGTTATTAGGAATTTCTTCGAGCTCCCAAAATTTTTGAAGAACTGATGAAAGGTCAATCTCATCAGTGTGATTTGCATGAGGGGGCAAAGTCACGAATGATCGTGCCGCCCGCCGAGAGGGGCCCTCTTTTAGCTGTCCGCTGATGACCCATCCGAGCTTAGTATTCTGCGCTACCAAATTGGTTGAACCTTAATGCTTTAAACCCGGACACAATATTTGGCCATATAAGTCAGCCCCGACTATGAGATTAACCGTCATAGATTTATGAAATGACGGATCCGCCAAACGATCGTTTAATATTGCAGTCCAGTTAGTGTCCTTCAGGATACAGGACGGCAGTGTATGGGCGAGTTTAGGTAATATCAACGCCTCGACCGTTAAGCAACAATCTGGGTCGTAAATCGATTGTAAAGTTACCGTTGTCCTTGAACGGGCCACACGTGAAACTCCAAGGCCAGTGATGGAAAGGTATGTCCGAAACCGAGGTAAATTAAGGAGCTGCACCATGGATCAGTGATGAAAGAAACTTCGGAGCCCTGATCTAGCAGAGCCCGAATTTCGATATGATGTCCCGCCGGCCCTTTAAGGCGTACTTGAGCAGTAGGCAAGAGCACCAATCGCGACTCGCCACAACCACTGTAGTCACTGACTTCTTGAGCCTCTGGGCGGGTCGATTTTTGTCAAATCGAGTCGGAGTTGGGTTGATGGGTATCAGATGGTTTAGACGACGATCCTGTACGAAATGCGTCATGAAGAGTCGAATGATGATCCGCATTCACTGCAAGCAGCGCTTGGAGGACTTGCATACTTTAGCTTGATGAGGGCCTAAGCAGTTGAAACGTAGACCCAACCTGCGGACCTCGTTGCGTCGTTCCTGACTTGATTTGGCTTTATACACTGAGAATCTAGCCACGTAGTGATTAGCCGTACATAATGGGCACTTAGAGTATGAGCTGGGTGGGCGCTGAGTTGAATGAAAGGTCTTGATAGGAGCCAGTTTTGGTCTCGACTCATGTAGTGAATAAACCATGCGAGTCGAGCCCCCAACTTTAAGAGACTCGATACGATTTTCAAGAAATCTACTCACTTTCTCGTAAGTCGGAAGTCGTTCTGATCCTTCTTCACCAGTGTGTTGAGCCTTGAGCCAAGCACCCCACAAAACTCGCGACTCTGGGTCCAAACATTTCACCACTCGGTAGACGAGCCAATAATCCCAAACTCCGACATTTTTACCCAAATTTTTCAAAGCCCTGGCTGCTTGCTGGGTTTGATTGACAAGTGCTCGCAGATTAACTGCGGAAGGCCTTGGGCATCGAGGGAGATGCTCTAAAGTAGCCATGTGCGTGTCTACAATTCTCCGCAGGATGTAATAACGAGACGCAAGCGCCTTTAAGGTCGATTCGTAATTCACCTCAGTTACAGCTATGTCCTTTATAAACTCAGCCGCCTCACCGGTTAGAGAAGTTTTCAAATATTGCAATTTAGCCGTATTTGAGAGTCGCGGATCACTATGAATAGTTGCCTTAAATAAATCATAAAAGGCTGGCCAATCTTCAACCCGTCCCATTAACTGCGGCTGTTGGTAAAGAATCACTTAATGAGGAAATTTGTTCCTGCAAGATCACCTCATAATCATCTACTTCCATTTCCATGGAGTTAAAGTCGTTCTCCACGATATATGGTTCATCAGCCGCAGTCTCAATGCAAGCTATTTCAAGGTGCGCTTCGCGGTATTCCTTCCAATATTCTCTCAACTTTTCTAAGCTTAATTTTAATACGGTTTTACTAACGAGATTTTCAGGTCTCGCTCTCCATCTTGAATTAGCTCGCCGCATTTCTTCCGCCCTAACGCGTTGTTGGGCTATAAGTTTCTTTCACCTAACTGGAGCCCTAATTCAATCCAATAAAATAAAACAAAGAAAAGATTATGGACCAAGATAAGCGTAGTTATCATACGCGCGCCACGGTGTACCGTAAACTTCCCCACATCAACCCTCCAAGTATCCGGCTCAAAAGACCAAAATTTGTTGCTTAATAATCATAACAATAAGCCAGGATGCAGTGGAAAGGAGATGTGAGAAGGTTGGTAGGTAAAATTAACGTTAAGCCAATATATATATCGATTTACTTTATTTAACTGTAACATACATAAACGTCGAAATTAACTTAAATACGGAACGCATAACGACACGATAATAAAATAATAATTAGATAATCAACCACGATATGAAGAGCTCTGATGCTACACTAAGTGAAACGCACGCTCGATTATAGGCACGAGGCCTATCAGAAAGACGGAAGCAGCCCGCCAACGAAGTAAGTAAAGCGAAATGAAAAGAGACGCGAACGGCCAAGGTAAAACGCGGGAACAGCCCGCTGTCCTACAACAAAATGGCGCAAATGGCCAATCGAAGCTCGGGAACAGCCCGAATGTAAACACGTGACCGAAGCGCGCAAATGGCGCTAACGCCCGAAATAACTGCGGGAACAGCCCGCTGGATGCAAAGTAAGAATACCGGTTGTCGGCACGAATGACCTAACCTAGATTGGAACTAACCGAGTTACAGACTATAACACGCGCACTCGCACTACACCGCACTAGCACCACCTTCATGAATTTTGCGACGTCGACGTCCTGAGCACTACTAACTCGCCTGTGGTGGGTAGAGCCGATAAGAGACGCCGTATCCCCACCCTTCGAACCTCCAGTGGGGGAAGGGTACGCGCAAACAAAGAAGCGCGCCCTGAAATTTATACCTCCAGTTCCCTTTCGCATACAAGTAGAAAAATTGAAAAAAGAGCAAAAAAGATATTGAAATTAAAACTGTTCTTCTGTGCATGGGTGCACCCATGGCTTGGAATAGCGCCCTCGCTGGGGTGAATCTTGATCACAAGATTCTGAGTGTCGAGGTAAATAATAACAGCCTCGTTGGGGTGAGTCTTCAGGGATCCGAGTGTCGAAGTCATTTATTAGAACCTCGCTGGGGTGAGTCTTGATTACAAGACTCCGAACGTCGAGGTAAATGGTTACAGCCTTGCCAGAATGAGCCTTATAAAACTTCGGGTGTCAAGGTAAGCGATACGAATTGACAGGCATCGTCAGTTCAAGTCCCTATAAAACTATAAAAATCAAGCACAGTAAATGAAAAAAGTAGGTAAAATAATGCTTTAAAGAAACTAGAGTAAACATTGAGAACACTTGAAACTTTGAATATAGACCGTTGTTTCAGATGTGATGGGTTTAAACATAAATGACAAAACAAAATTTAATTATATAAGAGTCTTATTTATTTTCACTTTTTTACACGAAGTAGAGGTGACGACGTGTGGAAGGGAATGCCTGGTGCGCGTCTCTAACGGTTTTTACATCTCCCAGAATCTTCATCCCCACCCCCATTTTTAATATTACGCGGGTTTTCACAAATCTTCTGTCTTTCTCGTCGCCTGGTGGCAAAATAGGTGACCTTAAGCACCTATGCCCATGTGACCTTCATTACTGAAGCAATAGAGTCTTGGCCCAACGCCCTTGCTCCTCGCTTCATGTGAGATCGGACCGGCCCTAGAGAAAACCTCCTAAGCTTTCTTTTTAGGTGATTTTCTCTATGCACGTTTGGCGTGTCGGCTACGAGAACGTCTTTGACGTTTCGCCCGGTGAAAAAGACAGCGATATCCAATTAAAATTTCTTATTACGTGATTTATAAATTATTTTCTTATCAAACGGTTTATAATTGATTTCCTAGAAATGAAATCAGCATTTCCCTTCTTCACGTGATCGATACAATAATTTTACAATAGAGAATATTTAATACATAAATTTTCGCTTACTTTTCGATTCTTAGAATCATCAACTAGATTCTTAGAGTTTAACTAACAAATTGTACATCAATATAATTTAAGAAGAATAAGCCTAGTATTGTATATAACTAAAGGCAAAATTAGCGCGAATTTAAATAATTTCTATTATAACCAAACATAAAAATTAATTTATTTACTTTTTTTTTATTTCTATCTTGAACAACCGTAATAGTAGGGGTAAGTTTTCAATCTCTATAAAAGAAAAGGACGTGTGAGTACTGTAAGTCATTTTTATGCTAGTCGTCAGCGATGCCGAAAGTGGCAGAGTCAGAGAGGGAAATTCAAAAATGTATAAAAAAAAGTATTAAAATAAATAGTTTTCAAAATTTGATAATTAATAAATAATTCTAAAAAACAAAGTTACTATAGCAAAATAATTTTTTTTCAATTGTTTACATTTTTTTGAGTTTAACAAAATTTTGTTTAACTCAAAAAAATGTAAAAAATAGAAAAAAAATTATTTTGTTATAGTAACTTTATTTTTATTAATTAATTATTAATTATTTATTAATTATCAAATTTTGAAAACTATTTATTTTAATACTTTTTTTTTACACATTTTTGAATTTCCCTCTCTGACTCTGCCACTTTCGGCATCGCTGCTAGTCGTCTAAAAGTTAAGTATACCTTATGATCGCGCGTTCTTTATTATTAGAATTAAACTTAAAGTAAAGTTCAAATTCAAATAATTTTATAACTCTTTGTCATCCTAAATTCTATTGTTTTAAAATTAACTTTAAATTTTAAATCATTTTATTTATTTTGCAATCTATCTTATCCCAGTATTATTACGTTAGTTCTTACACTGGCACAAAAAAAAATAAAAGTTGTTTAATCTCAGAACCAGACAACCACACCTTTATATCTTAGGGGCTGCTAAATTCTAAGCCAGGATTGGTTTGATGCCATTCCGGCACTTAGAGGGTTACGTCGAATTTTCGAGGTCCACGGCTCCATCAAAGTTTTTTTTTCTTGGCGTATTTTGACACGCTGAACCTGAATATTTTGGGTGGACAGTCAACAGATGGTAGGTTAATTAATTATTAACAAAATTTATAAACAAATAAAAAATATTTTTTTCTTCTAAAGCTAAATTATTCTCATGCATTTTTTTCTGAAATGCATATTTACCGAGATAAAAATTATTTAAATTTTAAAAATCATGATTTTTTCAATTTTCAAGGTGTTGTCACACTGAAACTACTCGATATTTTTTTATAAAATCTCAGCGAAATTATTCTTTGAATATTGTAAAACAAATGTAAAACTAATGGCTAGCTATTTAAATTATGTAGTTAGTAGATTTACACCTATATTTTCCTTGTTTAAGCGCACTCGCGATCAGTAAGTTTGTGCGGTCTTAGTCTCCGCTCCAGTATCTTATTTGTTATCAATTTATATATGTTACCGCTCAATGCTCATGTTTTTTTTAAATATAAAGATATATTTTCAGCTCTTATTAGTAATAATATATCAGTAAACATATAAATATAACAATAAGTTTATACTTATATTCATTATATACACATAATATAGCAATTTTTACATAATATTCTTAATATTTTAACACTAATATTTTAACATTATGTACTAAGAATAATATGTATCATTTTTATTATTTATTAATAAGCTTGAATTCCTTGAATATAATTTGAAATAAGCGCGCAGTATATACAAAATTTCCGTCCTAACTTGTTTATCATAATCGAAGGCTCGCGATACTGCTAAAATTACATTAAATTTTTAAATAAAAATGAATCCAAAAATATTGTCCTGTGTCTTGGCAATTTTTATATTTTAAAAGTAATTTAAAGTTGTATTGATAAATATTTGAAGCACAGTGGGGTGGATAATATTTTTATTGAAACTAGTCAATTTGGAATTCATGTCACAGAACAATTGCTAAACGGATCAAATCATGCTCGATTTATAAAAGGATTTAATTACTTATATGAGTCTTTAAGAAGACTGCAATTTAAACAGTTTATAACAGAAAAAATTTTTTTTAAATATGAAAATGATATATCTATCACGTTACTGAGGGAAAGTTTTGAATTAAATAATTTTGAAGAATGTAAATTTTTAATTGACGAATTTCGGAAGAGCTGTCATAATTTGTTAATAGAATTTTATAACTTTGTTTTTAGAAAAAGTAAAAATTCTGAGCTTTTTAAATACTGAAATAATTTTATAATATTAATTAATTTAATTCATGCCTTAATCCGCGCTGATCGTACTGGTGACTGGCAACTACATCTAAAAATTCTTAAAAAATACAGCACGTTTTTCACGTGTTCGATCGAGTTTATTATTGCAGGTGGTCAGCTGTATATTTAGAAGATATGCTCATGTTGGAAGAAACATCACCCGGAGTATTTGATCAATTTAGCAAAGGACGATTTACTGTAAAAAAAGTCTGAAATTCCTTTCACATCAGTCGCGACAGATCAAGCTTTAGAGCACACAATAAACAGAAATTCTAAAAATACAGCTGGTGTTATTAGTTTTACGAAAAAAAAGAATCTGTCGTGGCTTTGGACATAACGTATCTCGAGTTTTTAGCCATTTCCAACTATTCAAAATAAATAACATTTTTTAATAATGAAGATGAAGAACTACAAATTTATCACGAATTTTCAAAAGCATCTACTCAGAAACACCTGTTATTAAAATATTAAAGTGTCTTCAAGAGAAACAAATAAATCTTTTTGCTAGAAAATCTCAGACATTGCAAAGTATAATCACTAGAAAACTTGTTAATGATCAAGTATCGAAAAAATTATTGAATATTTTTGAATTAGGTATTCAAATATATGTAAGTTTTAGGAATGATCGTTTTATTGAAAAAAAAAAATATCTGTCACTGCTCCGATTCCTAGGACGAATTTATCAAATTTTAAAATTTTTTCAACTGAACATAAAAATATATCAGCAAAAAAGAAAAAGTCTAAAATTTGTGAAGTCTAAAGAATAATTGCTTTGGCTAATGAAAGGAAGTATCCTGTAGAAAATTTATTAAAATACGATTCAACATATAATAATCCATTATTTGACGACGACGAATTTAAAAAAAAAAGAGAGCAATAAAAGCTCACTCGTAAATTAGAGAAAATTTTAATAAACAATGAAATAAACTTTGTAAAAAGTGATGTGAAAACTTGTTTAATAGTAGATGTTATGTTAAACATGAGAATAATATCATGGAAAAGTTTACGAACTTTCTAAGATTTAGTTGTGTTTAGTGGGGTTCTTCTATAAATAAAACTTTTTTACAAACATTTATACTTCAGTATATAATAGACAACAGTCACATTTTCTTAGATATGATGGTAATTTTTAGCACAATAGACGAAAGTTTGTGCACTGCTTTCAATTGTGAAGCTGACATCTGTTTGGACATGCTACAAGATAATGATGTTGAAGAGGCCGATGTTAAA
Source organism: Anastatus disparis (assembly GCA_017163975.1). NCBI lineage: Eukaryota > Metazoa > Arthropoda > Insecta > Hymenoptera > Eupelmidae > Anastatus > Anastatus disparis. The sequence goes on from JAFFSR010000027.1 coordinate 1,860,039, forward strand.
ATTATGATTCATATCAATCACGCTGTAAAAGAAGATTATAAGAATGTATTCATACTGTAATCTGATACTGATGTAATAGTTCTAGCATTGTATTTTTATCAAAGATATAAAAATCATGGTTTACAGGTACAAATTATTTGATAATATGTTTATTCTAATTTATAGACTATGCAATGATTATATTATAAACTCAACTTAACTTTTTAGACTTTATGGATTTGAGATAGAACAGGAAATAGTAAACGCCACATTCCACTACATTATTTGAAGCGTCTCACAACATACGTGGCTAACAAGGAAAGTACCCCAGGTGTACCCTACCGATTTTCTTCATTTTTGGATATGTTGTAGTACATCGAAAAATATTTGACACGTGTTTTTTCGTTCGTGCTAATTCGGCGATTTTAGGGGTGAAAACCACCCCAGAAGTTCAGCCCCAAAAATGGTTTTTCCTACATTTCTCGGAAACTATTTCGAATTTCTCGGTGAAACAAAGTAAATATTATTTTTTATTCAAAAACAAGTATTTGTGTATTATTTTCACCGATAAGGGTTACATACCCTTGTTTTTATACGAGAAAAACTATATTTTTTGACACTTTCTTCTATACAAAAATTCTAAATTTTGTCGAATCTGAAAAGAAATCATCGCATTATACACAAAATTTCGAAATTATATAAACATAATTGAAAATTTTTCCAAAACGTCCCTCAAAAGGGGTGAACTACCCTCAACAGGGCTATTATAATAACTCAATATTCCAGATGAATATCGTCGAGTAAATCAACGTATTATATTCATGTTTATAATTAAAACTTATGTAATCCAGAATTCTTCAGAAAAACCCTGCTTAGGGCGTAAAACACCCCCAAAATCAAAATCCCTTTAATGTATTTTTTAATTTCTCAGAATCCGCTTCGAGTTTCTAAATAAAACAGAATAGATAATAATTCTTTTTTAATCGCAAGCAAAAATACAGTCTTTCGTCAGCTTTTTGGAATGAAAATTCTAGCTTTCGTTATATCAGAGAAAAATCATTGCATTATAAACAAAATAAAGTTGAACAAATTATAAAGTGAAATAATTTTAAAATATTTGAAGTAGGTGAATCTCAATTTTTTTCTTATGTATATTAATTACTTAAAATTAATAAATTTATTAAATTCTAAGTTTATTAATTTCGAAAAAGTAGTTTTTTTTTATCTCATTTTTATTGAAATATTAGTTACACTTTTTGTATCTACTCTTCATATTTTGTACAATAATGATAGTCTTCAAAAAAATGCTTTAGGCATAAATTTTTTTCCACCATGAACATCTGATTATTCCTACATTTGAACAGCCCTCGACTTCACATTTCACGTCAGATTTGTCTCTGAATCCTAATTCAACCGGATTAATAAAATTTTCTGATTTTTCTTCTACATATCCACTTTTGTACCAAGAGTTCTTGAATAAATTTTTATACCCTGGAGAAGATAATTGATTTAGTGATTGGAGTTTTATTATGTTATTTCTTAAATGTAGATTTAAATCTTCATCCATCAGAATGACACTGTCCGAGAAATGTCGAACGTAATTTTTCCAAATTCTGAATCCATGAACGTTTAATGGCTGAATTTTACTAGTAGTGCCTTGGGGAATTACCTTTACGATAAGTTCCTTATTAGCAGGTTTTACTTCTTGAATTACTTCAGGACAATGTCCACTCGATGAATCAAGTAAAAAAACACTAGTCCAACCGACATTCGGAAAATATACTTCTTTGAGCCATGTTTTAAAATGATCTGCAATAAAATTAATTTTAAAATTGGTTGTATATTATGAAATTTAACTCTAGGAATGCATAATATAAATCTTACCTGAAGTTAATTTTCCAGATTTAGATGCCATAACATAAACATTGTTCGGTCGAAAAAGATCTTTCTGTACGACAGGTCCAAATTCTCCGGTTTTTTCCTTTAATACCATAAAAAGTGGCGACATAAGCTGACCATCTCCAGAAATAAACGGTTGAATGGTGTAACTGTGAGTTGTTGAGGAGACTGATTGAACGAGGCATTGAACTTGCTTTTCTCCTTCCACTGCTAAGGTTCTTCCAGAATGAATCTCCAACTGAAATCCACTTTGATCAGTATTAAAAATATTAGTTGTACTTTTCTCCTTTATGATATTTTTAATTTCATGAACGAAAGCATTGGCTTGACTTTCTAAATAATCAGCCCCCTCTAAAGTTTTTTTTGTAACAAATTTATTAATTTTTCTACCCACTATTCTATGAGCTTTTTTAAAATTATTCAACCAATATTTTGATGCTTTAAAACGTGTATCTTCAGAACCAATCCGTTTTTGTGCTTATAGTGCCCATTTTTGCAAATCATTATCGTGTACTATATGACCAGCTTCAATAGCATTTTTGAAATTCTGTAAAACAAAATCACAAATTCTTCCTATTTTCTCTCTGTAAGTGCCTCCTTTATTTAGCGTTTTAGCTCATTCTCGTTTTAATTGGGTTATGAATGAAACTTTACGAAATCTATTTTGCACTGTCTTTGGAGCAAGATTTTTTTTTCCGCTTCTCCAGAATTCAACCGCTCTGCTTTTATAATCATGAGACAATCCTTCTTCGTCTTCAGTACACTGTCCAAGATCGTCATAGTAAGCCCAATCTTTATCGTCATCTTCTACAATTTCCATCTTAACATCTTTAAAGGTTCTTCAAAATCCAAGGTGTTATCGACGGTTATTTCAATATTATTAAACTCGTTCATCGCATCTAACAACACTTTTTCAATAACATTTTTTAAAATAATTTCCTCTTCATTTATAGGGGTATTTTCTAAATTCATTGACTGGAAAGCTATCGATAGCAGATTTATTACATTCATAGGGTTGACGTACATCTTATTCGTAAGTTACCTACAAACAGTGTTGATGTTGTAATTCGGATTAATTCCTGTTGATTTCTGTTATATTATTTACATAATAAAATAATTTATAACTCTGATTTATAACTTCTGAAAGATACACAAATATCTATTTTGCTTCTTCAAAGTGAAAGTTTTGTAATAATAAAAAATAAAATTACTAAATAAACATGTTGATAATATGTTTTATGACATCTTGAGTTGATATATCCTGTTTATAGAAAGTTTAATATTATGAATATATCAATAGCGCATTAGAGTCAGCATAAAACTTTTTTTAATTTAAAAACACACACACGCACACACACACACACACACACACACACACACACACACACACATGCATACACACGCACACACACACGCACACAGAGTATATTGTGAGATGTTGAATTAAAACTTAAAATGTGATAAAATATAGTATCTCCCAGAGGGAAATAAATTCAGTAAGTAATTTTTAATAATAGCATACAACTTTTTATAATTTTTAAAAACAGTATATAACTGTTTAAAACGTAAGATTTGAGACTATATAATAACAGCTTATGAAAGTTATCAAATTTTTTTTTATTATTATCAGGTAAAAAAGAGTTAACTTTTATTAACTCTTTTCTGATATGAACTTTATGACATTAAATGTCTTTGTAATAAGCAAAAAATAAATACAAAAAGTATATAACTATTTATAATAGCTTTAAACTTTTTTGAGTCACAAAACCTGACTATAACCTGTTTATGTCAGTTATAAACTTTTTTAAACATTTATCATAAAAGACGATTTCCACCTGTGATTCAAAAATAATGTATAAAAGTATCTAACAATTTATAACTTTTTGAATGTATTTTACAACATTTTTAATAGTTTCAATTCCGACTTTTGTAACCAGCTATTTATATCAGTTATAAACTTTTTAAATCTTCTATATTAGTAGATGATTTAAAATAATAATTACTACAGAATACGAAATATAATGTTATATTCTCATAAATAATACATCACGGACTATATTATTCAAATAAATATATTTATATAAAGAATTAAACTCTGAATGATTTTACAAAGTCAAAACTAATTTCATAGAACAATTACTTAAATTTGAAAAAGCGCTGTCAATGAATTTAAAAAAAAATGTAATGTAATGTATTTAAAAAAAATTTTGTTGATACTATTACAAAGCTTCTTATTTGAGAAAACAAAAGTGACTCCAGATACATTTTTCTATTTAATAAATTATAGAAACATTGAACATACCTTTACTTATAATAATATTATTCGTTGAAATATTAAACTATTTAAACAATTTTTAAATGTTCCAACTAGCACTGTGTTACGTTGCAAAAAAAGATATTGGCTTTAACTAATTCTGAACTGAACGTAAGTTTTAAATGCAACTGTTGGAAAGAAACGAAAGTAAGATAATTGATAAAAATAATCTGCGTTTTTTGGAGAGGGAAGAAGGTCAACCGAAAATACTTTGTTTACCTTTCTTATTTCATGAATAACCCTGACGGAAATTATCTTCTATAATAAAAGATTAAAAAAGTTTATAACTGGTAAAACCAGATTATAAACGTCGAAATTAAAACTATTAAAAAAGTTTTAAGCTGTTATACATAGTTGGAAATAATTATAAATAAATATATACCATTTTACAGTTCTTATCATACAAATATTTTATGACATAAAGTTCATATAAGAAAAAAAAGTTTATAACTGATAACAAGTTTTATTAACAGATTGCTTTTATGATTATACACCGCATCCAAAAAAAAGTAAATAAAAGTTAATAACTGTTATAACCTTTGCTAAATTTATTTTTGCCTGGGAATAACCGATTATGTCAATAATGTAAGCAACGTCTACTACTGAATTAATTCCTTACCAATACCAGTAGAATATGAAGGCTCTACAATAGAACAAACTGACTAGATTTATTTATTTATTTATATTTTTTTATGAAAGGAGTTGTCTGTCCTTAGACGTAGAAATAAATGCTCGCCATCAAACAAAAATTATTATCCATTTTGTTTCATTTAGAAACTCGAAGCGGTTTCTGAGAAATTAAAAAATGCATTATCGGGGTTTTAATTTTGGCGGTGTTTCACCCCTAAGCAGGGTTTTTTCTGAAGAATTCCGGATCACATAAATTTTAATTATACACATGAATATAATACGTTGATTTACTCGACGATATTCATCTGGAATATTAAGTTATTAAAATAGCCCTGTTGAGGGTAGTTCACCCCTTTTGAGGGATGTTTTGGAAAAATTTTTAATTATGCTTATATTATTTCGAAATTTTGTGTATAATGCGATGATTTCTTTTCAGATTCGACAAATTTTAGAATTTTTGTATAGAAGAAAGTGTCAAAAAACATAGTTTTTCTCTTATAAAAACAAGGGGATGCAACCCTTATCGATGAAAATAATACAAAAATACTTGTTTTTGAATAACAAATGATATTTACTTTGTTTCACCGAGGAATTCGAAATAGTTTCCGAGAAATGTAGGAAAAACCATTTTTGGGGCTGAACTTCTGGAGTGGTTTTCACCCCTAAAATCGCCGAATTAGCACGAACGAAAAAACACGTGTCAAATATTTTTCGATGTACTACAACATATCCAAAAATGAAGAAAATTGGTGGGGTTCACCTGGGGTACTTTTCTTGTAAGTCACAACTAACGCATTTTGAGAAAAATGCAAAAAACGTCTATCTTTTGAATGATTCTAAATCGCTTGTTAACTAATATACTGTTGAATTCACCGATAAAAAAAAGATTTTTGCACATGTTTCGAAAAATCTAAATTGATTTTTTAAAGAGAAAAATAATTTTTTAATATAGACTTAGCTAACTTTGATGTGACTATGGACTTGGCTAGTTTTGAAAAAAAAATTTGAAGGACTTGACTAATTTTGATGCGAAATCGGGACTCAGTTATGTTTGATTCAAAAATGTTATCCGGACTCAGGAATTTTAGGTTTGCAATTTATAGACTTATCAAATAATATAACATAATGTCAAAGCGTCTCACAACAAAAATGACAAACAAGGAGAGCACCCCACCTCCAGGAAACGGATTTAGCTCAAATTTCGGAGTATGATTTTTTAATAAAAAAAATAAAGTCGTGTTTTTTCTTTTCGTCGAATAGGCCCCCTAGACACGGGGGTGTATGGTGAATAAGAGCCCTTAAAAAAACTTAAATAACCAAAGAACTAAGATTCTTACAATTAAATGCATCAAAGATTAAATAAAGCACAAATTCAATGCTAATAAGCTTTGTTGCATTGAAAAAGCTTTTGTGGATCAAAAGTTACGGGCGATTAAAGTATGCTAATGAAATAATATAAAAAATTGATCATATTTTATATGCTAAAAATATTAAGTAATAGGATTATTAAGTAAAATATTAAGTATTAAGTAATTAAGGTGATATTTAATTAAGAATAACTGTTTAGCAACAGAAGCGTTTTTAATGCAATAAAGCTCAAATTAAAGCTTTTAATTTGTGCTTCATTTTATCTTTTATGCATTTTTTTTGTAAGAGTCTTAGTTCTTTGGTTATTCAAGTTTTTATAAAGGCTCTTATTTACCATTTTTTTGAAAAAATGTCTATATTCTTTCCTAAGAGGCCTATTCAACAAAAAGAAAAAACACCGTTTTATTTTTTTTCATTAAGAAATCATATCTCAAAGTTTAAGCTAAATTCATTTCCCAGAGGTGAGGTGCTCTCCTTGTAAGTCCATTTTTTTCGAAAATTGAGTTATTAAGTCATTCATATTTTTTATCCTATTTTCTACTATATTTAATCATAAAATTAAAAAAAAGTCTTAAGCATTTAACAAAAAATTGTTTTATTTTTTATTTTTTATCAATATATTTTTTTATATAAGGAAATTAATTAAACAATTTATGAACATAATATTGACATAATAATTATAACAATATAAAAATTTTATAAATTTTCAACAAAATAATAATAATTATCATTGCATATGCTTACGAGTGTGTATTTGTGAGCGTATTATGTGTATATGTAAGTATATGCATGTGTATATTCACAAAAATACACATATACTCTATTCTTAAAATCAAAACTGGACTTGACTATTTTTGATAAGCGAATTAAATGGAGCGTTTTTTTGATTTGCAGCAGTTTTTTAACATACGAAAAAAAAAAATTGAAAAATTAAATTTTTTAAAATTTTATAATTTAATATAGTAGAAAAAAGGCTAAAAAATATGAATTACTTAATAACTCAATTTTAGAAAAAAATGGACTTGGCCATTTTTGTTGTGAGACGCTTTATTTATCTACACATCATGGCGAAAATTGGTGTCATGTACTATCCGCGCTTCATCATTTGACTGCGTCTGATTATATCAGTAAAATAGATACGAAGCTTTCTGCGTTGTAAGAAAACCCTAAACAATATTTATTATATTTTGGTGAAGGCAAGATGTTCATTTTAAAAAATTCTTTCATTTATTAACATTTAAATTTTCAATAATCTATATCTTACAGATTATTCGGAAATAAATATTAATAAAAGCATTCAAATGGCAGAACAATATTTAATTAATGTTTTGAAAAAGCATTCAAATTGCAAAACATTCAATGAATTAAGAACTTTTACATACCATCATGCAAAATATGCTACGATAGAAGAATTGCCTTTTACTAGTGATTCAATTAGACTATATATTTTGAGATGTTTTTATATAGTTTATAATCAAACGAAATGTCTGGATTCAAATGTTTCTATACTTAATCCGTATTTTTTTCGAAAGAAAATTAGTGTATGTGCTACCCATATCGCGACTCTTAAAAAATCCGACCTCATTGAGTATCGGTTGATTGTTGGTCACAAAAAGTGGCTGACCATCCATCGGTAATCAAAGTTTTCGGTATGGTGGGTCTGACAGTCTAGCCTGATGTAATGTGTTAAACGGGTACCGGGCTGGACTCCCTCGACTTCACCATATAAAAAGGTTAATCATATAGAGGACAAAATCCTTTATATATTAATCTTTTTTTTAAAAAAAAAAAAAAAAAAAAAAATACTTAATCCGTAAATTTTCGGTTATATAGAAGATAACGATTTGCTTTTATCGAAAAAGCACCTCGCGAAATTTCGCTACCACCTACTGAGGAATTACTTCCTAATTGTACCTGCAAAATTTGTAAAAGAAAGACCTGCATTTGTTTTGCAAACGAAAGTGCATGTTGTGCTTTTTGCTTTTGCCAAAGTAAAAATACGTAAAAATATATATAATGTAAAATAAAAATTCTATTAATAAGACTTAATAATAACTTTTATAAACTTATTGCTATATTTATATATTTATTAATATATTATAACTAATAAGAACTTAGAATATATCTTTATATTAAAAAAAACATGAACAATAAGCGGTAGTATGTATAAATTAATAACAAATAAGATCGTCGGGTTGGCGGAACAAGGATACACACCGTTTTTTTTTGGAAAAGGCGACACCTCGGTTTTTGGCATGAAAAAGGATACACGTCGTTTTTCATTTGGAAAAGGCGACACTTCGGTTTTGGGCATGGAAAAGGATACACGTCGTTTTTCGTTTGGAAAAGGCGACACGTCGGAGGAAAACTTTATTTTCAAATGTTGAGTTAAAAAAATTAATCATTTAATTTTTTGTATAACTAGAAGCTACACTAGTTTCTAACTAGCAAAGTAATCACTAATATTTATGAATGATTAAATTGAATTAATTTTTCACCAGGAAATTTTTTTTTTTTTTAAATTTTTGAATAATCGGTACCTCAACTAAAATACAGTATAATTAGTAAATAAATATTATTTACATATTATGTTGTAAAAAATATTGTAATCTACAAAATAAAAAATTTGAATTGGAAATTTCGTTTATGGTACTTTTAAAGATTGAATCTGTTACATAGTTTATATTGTTAGTTCATAAATACATATAATCTACGGTTACATATTTGACATATTATAGTTTATATATAACATACATTTACATCTTATGTCATATGTTTATTAAGCCATTGTGATGAATAGAAGATACCACTCGAAACACTTGTCAAAAGTTTAATACTTTTCTTTTAAATATCTACTCTTTTGTATATGTACTAAATAGAAGATGTAAATGTATGTTATATGTAAACTATGATATGTCAAATATATGTTATCGTAAATTATATGTAACTAAAAACTAATAATATAAATTATGTAACAAATTCAATAAACTTTAAAAGAACAATAAACGTAATTTTCAATTTAAATTTTTCATTTTGTAGATTACAATATTTTTTACAACATATAATATGTAAATAATATTTACACTAATTATACTTTATTTTAGTTGTGTTACCAATTATTTAAAAATTAAAAAAAAAAAGAATTTCTTGAAAAAAAATTATTTTAATTTAGTCATTCATAAATTTTAGCGAGTACTTTGCTAGTTAGAAGCTAGTATAGCTCCTAGTTATACAAAGAATTAAATGATTTATTTATTTAACTCAACATTTGAAAAAGAAGTTTCCCTCTGATGTGTCGCCTTTTCCAAACGAAAACCGAGGTGTCGCCTTTTCCAAACAAAAAACGACGTGTATCCTTTTCTACGCCAAAAACCGAGGTGTCGCCTCCCGTATAGCATGGAAGCTTCCTGGAAGCTTCCATACTATATCCCACATAGTGTGGAAACTTCCAGAAAGCTTCCGTGCTATGTGGGCTTCTTCCGCCTGCCCGACGAGATACTGGAGCGGAGACCAAGACTGCACGAACTTACTGATTGCGAGAGCGCTCAAACAGGGTAAAATATAGGTGTAAATTTTGTTAATAATTAATTAACCTACCTGTCGACTGTTCATCCAAAAATTTAAGTTTAGTGGATCAAAATACGCTAAAAAAACTTTGGTGCAGTTGTCGACCTCGATGATGCTAAATTTACTTGAAAAAAAACCACGACACCAATCTCTTTTTATGACACAAAATCCTTTTCTTTCTTAAAAGAAAAGCTCTACTCTATTCGCTTAACAATACGGCCGCTCTGTTCTGTTGCTCTCTACGCACTAACTACAGGCTAGCTTTCTTTGACCGGCAACGAAAATTTTTTGTTTAATTAATAACCAATCATGGCGCTCCGTTCTGACGACCTATGTCTTTTTGACTGCGCGTAATTCTATGATTGACTAACCCTTCGTTTCTATTTTGAGCTTTTAATTGTCATTAACTTTTTAATTACGTATTTAATTAAAATAATATGAATTTCTATTTACACTTACTCACATATTGGCTCTTATAATTTTTAACAGATTATTTTTCATGTATTTCTTCACGTTCTACAATAGTTTCATACCGGCGCAAAAAAACTCGTCACTTTAACTTTCGTTCTGTCTCGCTATCCCATACTATACAGTCTATTCGCTCTGTCTCATTTTCTCTTACTATGGTGTTCGCACGCATTACAGTACATATATTAAATTATTTTCACGCATAAATTCTTACAAGGAAATAAAATTAAAAAATCATTCTTCATAATAAAATCTTCATTTTCTTCTCTGTTCTCTCTTTAATTTCTTCTGCTCATATATATTAAGCCACTAAGATATTTTTTCTTTCACCTCCTTTATTGCCGCCACGGCACATCAGCAAGCGAAAAAAAATGAATTCACTTAAACCAATATTCTGGTGGCTCTCATTTAATGAAAACAGAAATGCAACGCACGCACGTTAATAAAAAAATAATTAAAATAATAAGAAAAATTGATCTCTATTGGGTAAAAAAAACTTGATTTTAATAGATATAAAAAATTAAATTTTCTAATAAAGGCGTCATTAAAGCGAGGCCGGAAAAAGGCGTCATTAAAGCGAGGCCGGAAAACGGCGTCGCATATACTACATTTTTATAATATCTTCTTTATTATCTTTTTGTATGGAAATTTTTCTACAATTTATTAATGAAGGAATAGCTACATATAACTTTCTATGTAAAAATAAAGGTTCATGTGAGTATATTTCTACATTTTCGAAACTTTTCCCTTGAGCTTTGTTAATGGTCACTGTCAATGCTAATAAAATTGGAAATTGCCTGCTACATGATATGAATGGTAATAGTGTATGTTTACCTGCATCTAAGATTATTCTCAGTATGAAAACCATTAAACCCTTTTTAATACGAGTAATTTGAATAAATTAATTATTTTCAACCTAGTGCTATTACAAAGTCCGTCACTGACATTTGATTTTCTTATCAATATTACGATTGCATTGTTTTTAAGAATTAAATTATGTACTGAAAAGCCTAAAAATCTTAATGAAATTAAATATTCGATCGAAAATTTTAATTCAACATCTACTTCAGTTTTATTAACATCACGGGTGGTCTGAACAGTCAAAAAAACAAAAGTCGTATCCCCTCCGAAATTCTTTAATAAGATGATTCTACGATGTTATGGTAAAAAAAATGCAACAACGAAAATCCTACATAATGCCGTTTCTTATGCTCGTTTTTTGTAAAATTATTTTTGAAATTTCATTTTCTTTATCAACAGAATAACGTTTATAAAACGCTATACAAAATTAATTATATCACTTTTATGATATACCATAAATCATATATATATATATATATATATATATATATATATATATATATATATATATATGTATATACATATGAGTAAACTTTCGTAAAAACATTCGACTACTCTAGAATGATTTTTTGCAAAATATATTTTCAATATACGTTAGTTTATGAAATTTTGGCTTAATAGAGAAATTTTTTATGGAACACTATAATGAAAACCAAATAAAAATATGAAAATTATCCAAAATTAGAATATTTTTATTGTTTTTAACTATTATTTATTTGTTTATTGCAGTTTATTAATTAGTACTATTTACGTTACGTTTTCCGATAGAAATAGGTTTTGCTAATACCTTTTAATAACTTCTAACTCTTGCTAATAACTGCAAATAACAGCTTATAAATGTAATAAATAGTTAAGTTTGACACTGTAGTAACGATTATTTGCAGATATCAATAGATATTAGTAGTTATTAGCAGTTATTAGCATTCATAAATAATCATTTGAAATTTCGTTAAATAATAACTAAAAATAAAAGTACAAATAACAGTTATTAGCACTTATTTACATTTATTTACAATCATTTGCAGTTTCTTATTATATAGAAATATATTTATATACAGTGGGGTCCAATAAAAAAGAGCCACCCTTGAGAAAAAAAGTGCTAATTTAAAAATTTTGTATCTCAACAAATAAGGGTCGTACAAAACTGTACGACCACTCATTTTAAACGCGTTTGTAAGGACTTTTTAATGGTGTATTGGCAATTGAGTTTTGAGTACTTGTCTAGGAAATTATACAACTTAAAAATAGAAAAAAAAAATTTTTTTATTCGCCTGTGTTTAAATTTAAATCATTTTTCGGAAAATGATGGTAGAAAAATTTTACACGGCTAATTTTAAAGGTATTTTCCTTAACTTGAAATTTATATTTTAGTTTTTTTTCTAGGTTCAAAATTGACCGAGATTTAGCGATTTTTGTTTAAAAAAAGGGTCCTTTTTATTTTTTCGATATCTGCTTAAGAAGGGGCCGAACTATCTGTCTTTGTCTAATAGCGTTTTTCATCATTTATGTAAACACTATCCAATATAACAAGAAAAAAAAGCAGTCTCCGCTAGATATTAGTATAATAAGTAAATTTTGTAATAACAACCAAATTTTTTTACTGCGTAGTTTTTGAATGAATAGAGACCTACCAAAAAAATAGGTTATATTCTAGATTGCTAGTAGGTCTCTAATTAGTCAAAAACTATGCGGTAAAAAATTTGGTTATTATTACAAAATTTACTAATTATATTAATATTTAGCAGAGGCTGCTGTTTTTTTTCTTGTTATAAAGGATAGTGTTTGTATAAATCATGCTATTAGACAGAGACAGATAGTTCGGCCCCTTCTTAATGAGAGGAGATACAGAAAAATGCCCAATAAAAAAAGTGCATTTTTGTGTGTAGAATAACCTTAAATTTTTTCAAAATTTTTTGTACATTTTAATTTTTTTGATATTGTTGCGGTATTCTTATATACATGTATACCATACTCTTATAAGAGTACCGCAACAATATCAAAAAAATTAAAATGCACAGAAAATTTAGAGAAAAATTAAGGTTATTCTACACACAAAAATGCTTTTTTTTTTTATTTGGCATTTTTCTATATCTCCTCTCATTAAGCAGATATCGAAAAAATAAAAAGGACCCTTTTTTTCAACAAAAATCGCTAAATCTCGGTCAATTTTAAACCTAGAAAAAAAACTAAAATATAAATTTCAAGTTAAGAAAATACCTTTGAAACTAGCCGTGTAAAATTTTAAACGATTTGAATTTAAACACAGGTGAATAAAAAAATTTTTTTTTCTATTTTTAAGTCGTAATATTTCCCAAACAAGTACTCAAAATTAAATTGCCAATACACCATTAAAAAGTTTTTACAAATGCGTTTAAAATAAGTGATCGTGGAGTTCTGTACGACCCTTATTTGTTGAGATACAAAATTTTGTAATTAGTACTTTTTTCTCAAGGGTGGCTCTTTTTTATTGGACCCCACTGTATATCCCGGATTTTATCGCTCCAGCCGTTTTTGAGAAACAATGGCTATTCTAGGTTAACCCATTAACGCCGAAGCGCTCGAATTTTCATGCGACTTTTCGACGCGATTATTTTGTATGTTATTGGCGTTGAAAAAATTTTATTTTCACATATTTTGACGTAAAATTTGATGCTCTTTCAGAATCTGTTAGCCAAATTTTGATTAGATTAATTGGCAAAAAATTATGACCGATTTTTGCACAAAAAATACCAAAATTTACGGAAAATTTTTTTTTCTCGATTTTTTTTCAGAATGTTATCGCTAATAATTTATGCTCAAAATATGCAGAGAGGTGCAGGGAATAGTTGTACTTTAAGACTGTATTTTTTGTTTTGGCAGAAAAAATTTTTATTTATGGAAAATATGATGATTTTTGCGAAAAAAAAATTTTGGAAATCGTATAATCTGCGTTTTTTTCATATTTTTGTTAAGACGACTACGGAAGTTCGGTTGGATTTCATTTTGTAGTTTACAAATTACTCTTTTAGTTTCTAAATTTTTTTGAATTTTTTAATTTTCCACCATTTATTATAATCCGGAGAATGGTGGAAAATTAAAAAATCTGAAAAATTTTACATATTGAAAGAGTAATTTGTAAACTCAAAAATAAAACCTAACCTAAAATCCAAAGTCGCCTTAATTTATCGAATAAATAACTATAAATAATTGAAATTAATGAGATATTATTGCCTCTACAATGAATATTGATGTCTTAATGTAGTTTATACATGGGCTGATTCCATTTCAAATCGAACAGTCAGTATAAACTCGAGTCACCAATTACTGCGCTAATGGAGTATGTTATTCTACCCTAAAAATAAGGGTATACGTATTTTTTTATTTTGCTGAAATATTAAAATTGCATCAGATATGCACTTTTGAAAATTGCATACAAAAACTAAATGTTAAAACTGAAAATGTTGAGAATAACTTTAGAGGGCTATCGTTTTAACAATTTTCAATGAAGTTTGGTAAACCTTATTTTGTTTTATTATGTTTTAAGCCCTCTTTAATTCAGTGCAAGAAATTTCAAAAAAGACTAAAAAATGACTAAGATATGTGCATTTTACCAAAAAATGCACTTTTTATGCACATGCATTTTTCTCGAAAAACCCATTTTTTTTTTTCGCTGAAATTTTTTGTGCTCATAGAGGACCAAATTACCTATCTAATGGTACTTGGTTGATCCCGTACTTATTTGTTTGAAGCGAGAAAAAAAATTCACAAATTTTATTGGTGAAAAATTTTTGTATATACGTTCGAAAGTCTTAAACAATGTTCATTCCAACGCTGTCGCATGCTTCGCTCATTATTTGTTTACCTTTGTATGTATGTATATATCATCAATAGTGATGTACATATGTATATAAAAATTTGTAATATAAAAATAAATATTAAAAAATGGAAAATAATAATTCTATTCGTGTATATCTATATTATGTATGTTTCGATGTACAGACAATAGGAGGCTCATTCGCGGACAAATACCTCGCGTAACCAAAACAGCATATTAGAATTGTTATATACAAGCTAGTTATTCTTACGTCTGCTTTGAAAGGTACTTTTCGGACTTGTGAAAAAGTAAACAAAACTCTGCAATTACGATGTCCGAAATTCACTCTTCTACAAGAATTTGATGTCCCGATTTTTTTCAAATGCATAAGAAGTTAGTTTATAAAAGCAGAAATTTACGTTTTAGACCGTTGGTAGATTTGGCCATTAATTTGGCACAGCTTTATCCAGATTTAAAGATACTGCCCTCTACTAATGTATGCAAAAATTGCCATGAACGCATATCAAAAATCATTTTAAGTGATCTTGAATCTACATCTGAAAATGAAATCACTAAACTTTTTAGCGGAAAACATGATGATTTTATCCCCAAGACACCCGAACGAATACAGGAATTAAACGAGAGTATTAATACAATTTTACCTCAATGCGTCTCGCCGCTAAAAAGAAAAACTGCAATACCTAAAAATTAAACAAAAAATTACGTATCTAAACAGAAAAAATCTTTAATTTCAGCTTTTTCTGCTACTGTCGGAAGTAAATTAGAAGATGCGAATGGCATTTCAGTTGAATCAATAGAATCGGACAAAAGTTCGACTGAAAACTATTGGAACGAATTTGTAGAAAATTTTTAATCGGCTTTAGAAAAATGTTCTTCTGTTTCGGAGAAAATAAAACTTCTAACTCTACTACCTTCAAAATTAAGCAAAATAAAAATTGGCTCACTATTTCCGACTATAAGCGAGTATATGATAAATAAATCAAGAAATCTCGTGAAAAATAAAGGAGTTTATTCAGAGCCAGATTCATATGCTGGTCATCCTATTGATGAAAATACAAAAAATATCGCTATGGAATATTTTTTAAATGATGATTTTAATTGTAGTAGACAAAGTCCAAATAAATCTGATGTTGTTACTGTTAAAGTTAATAATACAAAAACTAAAAAAGTTAAACGGTTTCTTACTCGAAGCTTAAAAGAAATATATAGTCAATTAAGACAAGAAAATCCAAACTTACAAATAGGAAAATCGAAATTCTATAGTCTAAGACCAAGTTTCGTCTTAACAAGCCCTGTGAAGGAAACTTGTCTTTGTTTACATTGCGAAAATTTTGAACTGTTTCTTAAAACTTTAATTCGTTTCAGAGGCGATAATAATTCTGAATTAGATTTAATTCGTTCAGAAATAACTAACGCAATGTTGTGTTCTGAACCATCTGATTCGTGTTTCTTGCAAGAATGCAATTATTGCCCCGGTAGTGAGGGTATCACATTAAAATTGTTAAAACTGAAAGAAAATTGTGAGGATGAAATTACGTTTGCTTTGTGGGATAATGGTAATCTTATCAAACAAACAGTAAGCTTATCAGTTTTTAAAGAAAAATTTTCAATCTGCGCACTAAAAGCAAGTACTCACGTATACATAAAAAATATTCAACGTGAAGCTATAAAAAAAGAAAAAGAAGAAGGTAAAGCTGATCCTACTAACTAGGAGAGTGTCACACCTCCGGATCACGGATTTTGATCAAACTTAGGGATAAGTTTTTAGATGATAAAATATGAAAAAAGCCTAAGTTATAGTCATAAATACTCAATATTTCCCCAGTTACAGACAATTAAAGAAAATCGATAAGAGCTCAAATCCTTTCGAATTAGTAGTTATAGCATGTAAAACTATTATTCTTCCCCAAAGTTAGAGCGTAATAAGGATTGGACCTAATTTCAGCTTTTATTATTAATGTTTTTAAAAGAAAAATCAGGCCCAATGTTTATCACGCTCTAACTTTGGAAAAAAATAATATTTTTACATTCTATAACTACTAATTCGAAAGGATTTGAGCTCAGCTTTAATTTAAAAAAAGTTTCGAGCTTGTAGCTATTGACGCTAAAGAACTATATGCGTTTAAAAATCTAGTAACTTTTTTAGTGATTTTCTTTATTTGCCTGTAACTAGGGAAATATTGAGTATTTATGACTATAACTTTAGCTTTTTTCATATTTTATCATCTATAAAATTATCCCTAAGTTTGAGCAAAATCCGTGATCCGGAGGTGTGCAACTCTCCTAGTAAGTTAATTATCCACGTTGATTTTGCAGAAAATTGTTTTGTAATAAATAATAAAGCGGTTCAGGGAAATCATTGGGTAAATAACCAAATTTCTATTTTTACTGCAGTCTGTTACCAAGGAGAGATAACACAAAGCTTTGCGATTGTTAGTGACGACAAAAAGCATGATACTGCATATGCGCTATTAGCAATAAATAAAATTATCGATCTTATGAAAAATGATTTAGTTACTAAAGTCACTATTATATCAGATGGAGCTGCAAGCCAATTTAAAAATCGTTTTCAGCTACATGAATTCAAAAATTTTTCTCATCAAATGAAATGGTTATTTTCTGCGACTGGTCATTGGAAAGGAGCCGTTGATGGAATAGGTGGGCTTCTAAAGCATTATGCTACTTCACATAACTTAAAAAGAGTTCATGAAGAATCGATACAAAATGCTGACGATTTTATAAATTGGGTTCAAAAGTACACCAGTGAAATCAAAATCATATTATTACCAATAAATGAGATTGAAAAATTTAGAAAAGAAAAAAATATTGAATGAGTACAGTTCCTAAATATAATGGGATTCAAAAAAGTCATATGTGGTTAAAACAACTTGGGGAATTGAAATCGCATATATTTGTTGGCAGAACAGCTATACATGCACTGACTGAAGTGAAAGACAAGAAAAAAAAAGTCAAACGTCGTAAGGCTACACTTGGAACTAAAAATAATATGTGCAAAAATAAAAAAAAGTAATTATTTATAATTATATGTTTGACGCATCCCAACAGTGAGAGGCAAGGGGAACTTACTTTAAAAAAGCACCCCGAAGGGAACAGAAACCTTCTACGTCCACGTCGTTGTTCCTGGGTAATGCTAAAAGAAGGATAGTGTTTAAATCTACATTGCTTAAAATTTCCGAACGTATATACAAAAATTTTTCACCAATAAAATTTGTGAATTTTTTTTCTCGCTTCAAAAAAATAAGTACGGGATCAACCAAGTACCATTAGATAGGTAATTTGGTCCTCTATGAGCACAAAAAATTTCAGCAAAAAAAAAATGGGTTTTTCGAGAAAAATGCATGTGCATAAAAAGTGCATTTTTTGGTAAAATGCACATATCTTAGTCATTTTTTAGTCTTTTTTGAAATTTCTTGCACTGAATTAAAGAGGGCTTAAAACATAATAAAACAAAATAAGGTTTACCAAACTTCATTGAAAATTGTTAAAACGATAGCCCTCTAAAGTTATTCTCAACATTTTCAGTTTTAACATTTAGTTTTTGTATGCAATTTTCAAAAGTGCATATCTGATGCAATTTTGATATTTCAGCAAAATAAAAAAATACGTATACCCTTATTTTTAGGGTAGAATAACATACTCCATTAGCGCAGTAATTGGTGACTTGAGTGTATACTGGCTGTTCGATTTGAAATGGAATCAGCCCATGACAGGAGTAATTTGGCGATCGTAAATATACAAAAAAGGGTTAAAATCTGTAAATTTTCATGTATTACAGGTATTTCTCATTGCCTACTTCAATGCACGCTACAAGTTTTATGTAGATTTTAACAATATGTATATATATACATATGTAAGATAAGGAATTGATTCAATTCAGCAATGCGATTAGATTCGTCTAAAAATAAGAGTTTTATCATTAGTACTTATATTATATACAATGTTACAAGGAGCACGTGTTAACTAACCTAAAAATAAGAGAATCAACAATCAAGCCTATTGCTTAATGGTTCTCTCAACAATCACAAAGTTAACAATAATTCACAGTTTCAGAATTGTTGTAAACAATTCTGATAACTTTAATTATTTCACTTATCTTAGATTATCTAAGTTTAGCAATATTTTGTATAGAGTTTTATCTTATAGAGTCAACGCTCCATCTTCTATCTGTTTCTCTCTCTTCTAAAGCTCGTGTCGTCTACCTACAGTGACCGACACGAGACGGTTTCTTACCAGCAGTATTGAGTATGTGCACGAAGCTTACATTTATACATATATATATATATATGGGACGTTTCACGTCAACTCACCTAATAAAAAAATAGAATTCGTTGAAAATCTGTGAAAATGTTCTATTCGATACCCAAAATAAACAAAAAAAATTTTAGAGGTCCAGGTCAAAGGGGTCAGGATTTAAACGTGATGGAATTTTTCGAATTTTTTAAATTTTTTGCTAAATAAATATTCTAATGAATTTTTTCCTCAAAAACTATCAATTTTTCGTTTGTTTATATTTAAACAGTTATAATATAAATTATATAACAAATTATAAATTCTTTATATAAAGAGTGTGATATTAATTTTTTAATATTTAAATAAACAATTTAATTAAATTTAATCCTTTAAAAAACGATTTTATATAAATTTATAATATATTTTTAATATATTTATTTTAAAATTATAACTCTAGTTATTATAATTTTCTTACCTATTTTATTGTTTTTAATATATATTTAAATCAATCTAAAATAAAATAAATCATAATTAATTTATAAAGAAATATTAAATTATAAGTATTTTAAATTTTAATTATATATTATTTTAAAATATAATATTAAAAAATAAACTTAATATAAACTGATTATAATATAATAAAAAATATACTTATCTAAAATTTTAAAGATTTACGAACTTATGAAAATGTGACTTATAATACTTATAAAGAAACTGCTCTTGCAATGAATTTAATAGAACACGAAAAACAAATTTATTATATTTTTGAAGAAGCATGCCATGTTATGTTACCAGTACAATAACGTAAATTTTTTGCATGTTTTTTATTATGTGAAAATATTCAAGGTAACATTATTTGGGAAAAATATAAAAAATTTTTTATTGAAGATTTTAAAGAAAATAAAGAAAACAAAGCTTTATCCCATATTAATCAAATATTAAATTCAGAACAAATGTCATGTGAAGATTTTGGTTTACCTGAACCAAATGAAAACCATATCGAGGAAAACGAAGAAATTAATGATGAAATTATAATTTTTAGTAAAAAAAAATTTGATAAAATGTATAAACAATTGAATAACGACCAAAAATATATTTTTGAACTAATAATAAATAATAATCATAAAATTTTTTTCATAGATGGACCAAGAGGTTCTGGAAAAACATTTTTATATAAAACATTAATATATTATTTCATAACAATAAAAAAAAATTCTTATCAATGGCTTGGACAGGTATTGCTTCAATTTTACTACCAAAAGATTTAACCAGTCACCGAACTTTTAGATTACCGTTAGACTTAAACAATATTGAAAGTGCATTTTTAAAATTTGATTCAAATAAGAAAAAATTAAGAGAAGCAAATGTAATTATATGGGACGAAGCATCAATGATTCCTAAAAAAGCTTTAGAAATAGTTGACAAAACATTAAAAGATGTCTGTCATAATAATGAAATTTTTGAAGGAAAAATTATTATTTTAGGTGAAGATTTTCGTCAAATTTTACCTGTATTAAAAAATGGAAATAAAAATACAATCATAGAACAAACTATAAAATATTCAACCCTATGGCCCATGTTTTATATTTTTAAATTAAAAAAAAATATAAGATCTAATGATGAAAATTTTTCATCATTTTTATTAGATATCGGAGAAGGAAAAGTTGATACATTTATTATACCAGAAAAATGGAAAACTAATAATGTTTGCAATAAAATTTATCAAAATATTAACAATAATTATTGTTTTTCGAAAAATGTTATTTTAAGTACGCATAATGAAGATGTGAATATTTTAAATAATAAAATATTGAATTTAATTAATAATGAAACAATGACATATTATAGTATTGATTGTGCAACACATAAGGGTGTTGATCAAACAGATGATAATATTCATTTAAATTATCCAATAGAAATGTTAAATAATATAAGAGAAGGATTACCTCCACATGAACTTAATTTAAAAATAAATGCCATAATAATGCTAATTAGAAATTTAAGTATAAAAGATGGATTATGCAATGGAACACGATTAAAGATAACGAGATTATTTAAATACAATATAGAAGCTGAAGTAATTACAGG
This sequence comes from Anastatus disparis, assembly GCA_017163975.1. Classification (NCBI taxonomy): domain Eukaryota; kingdom Metazoa; phylum Arthropoda; class Insecta; order Hymenoptera; family Eupelmidae; genus Anastatus; species Anastatus disparis. Next base: position 1,881,278 of record JAFFSR010000027.1, read on the forward strand.
CGAAAATAAAGGAAATAAAGTTTTTATACCGCGTATTACATTAAGCACAAATGAATCATCGTCTTTACCATTTATTTTATATAGAAAACAATTCCCTATTGTATTAGCTTTTGTTATAACTATAAATAAATCACAAGGTCAAAGTTTTGAAAACGTAGGAATATTCATAAAAAAACCTTTATTTTCACATGGACAATTATATGTTGCTCTTTCAAGAAGTAAAAATCTTTCTAAAATACATATTCAAAATGAATTAGAAAATAAAAATGAATTAACCAATATAGTATGGAAAGAAGTACTAGAAAAATAACAAAAAAAAAACTTTAATTTTTTTAATATTAAAAATATATTTATATTTCTTACATACTAATAAAACATTTGTTTTTTTTCAGATATAACATAATAAAACAAAAAATAAAAACATACTTTAAATTTTCTATATAAAAAAATTAATTTAAAATAATAAAAAAGAAAATAAAAACAAACTTCAAATATTTTATTTAAAAAAAAAAAATAATAACAAAGTTATTTAAAATATAATTTAATTAATACTAATAATAATTGAATCATTATAAAATGGAATGGGATCCAGTTTCAAATGAATACATTGTTGTAGAAAACTTACAACATCAAGAAGAATTAGATGATTTAAATAACCAAATAAACGAATTTGAACGGTTTCAAGAGCAGTACGAAGAATATATGGAAAATTTGAATGAAAATACAGATTTATCTAGATTAAATAATGCTATTAATAACTATATCGGAATTGAAAATGAAAAACTTCATTTTAAAAATTGGAACAACGTAACATATTATTATAAATATATGACAAATAAAATTATTCAATATAAGTTAGAAATACGTGATCCAATAATGGAATATTATATCACAACTCATAATACAATATATTATAAATATTTATTACGTATTGCTGATATAATTTTTTTTATATTATAAAATATAATATAAAATATATTCAAGTAATAAATCAATAAAAATAATAAATATATCTTTTATGATAACAAAAAATTAATCAAATATATTAAAACAGTAATTTAAAATATATTTCATACATCAAAAAGACTTAATTGCATTAAGATATATTTAAAAAAAATAAATAAAATTTAATAAAATACTCACTTTATAATTTTATTTATGACGTACATGGATTAGTAATTAATTGTATTAATATTATTATAATTATGATACAGGCATTAAACGTTAAATAAATCAAATAAAATCCTACTATAACTTAAACATTTTTAATTGAATTTAAATATAATAAAATGTTTAAAGAATAAATAAAAAATTATTTTATGAAACAAAAAAAAATTAATAAAATTCATACAATTATGTATTATATTATATTGATTTTTTTAATTAATAAATAATATTGAAAATTATTTATTAATAAATAAATAATCGATAATTTAAAAAAAAAACAAACATGGAAATACATTCTATTAATTTTGTAAAAATTATTTTAATATATCTTTTTTAATACTAGCAAAAAAGTCAAGGATATTAGAAAACAATATAGATATATATTTTATGCATCCAAAAGACTTAAAAATGAAATTAAGATATATTAAAAATAAAATTAAAATAATTAATAAATAAGGGAAAATTATATTATTTAATTTTATCGTTTTATTTATGAAATATATTAATTAATAATATTATGATTATCATAATGATATTGAAATTTATTGTAAAATATATACTTTGAATAAAACTAATATTAAAAAAAAAAGAAATATATTAATTTCGAGTATATGAATTAAAGATACTAAATGTTATTAAAAAAAATAATAATAATTAATATTCAAATATTAGAAATAATTGAAAAATTTTTAATAATAATAATATTAAAAAACATAGAATTCAATCAAGTATTAAATTTTAAATTTAGAATAATTATAATAAAAAAAATTTCTGTTCTATATTATTGTAAGACATGTTACAATAATATTTAATTGAAAAATATCAAGTTATAATAATTATTCTAATAAACATACTTAAACAAAGATTTAAAAGAGATAAATATTAATTGAACAATTGTTATATAACAATAATATAATAACAAATTGTCTAGGGCTATCAGCGAAGGTAACCATGGTTTTATTTTGAATAATTTTATAAAGAAAAAGGAATAATTTTAATTAATTTTAACATGTCTTAAAATAACTTTAAATTATTATAATTGACTTTATATAATTATTAAAAATAAAACAAAAAAAAACCAACGCGCCATAACCCACACAGCATGAAATATTGCAGTGAAACTTTCACTGAAATATTGTGCTGAAATATTGTCACAATATTGCAGCAATCTTGTCTTAACATTGCTAAGAGGTTTCATGAAACATTTCAGTGTGATATTGCTGCAAACTTGCTACAAGGTTACAGAAAATAATTCAAGCAATATTGCAAGGAACCTCTCATGAAAGATTGCAGCGAGGTTTCTGTAAGATTTATACAACATTTTGATGTAATATTGCATCGAACTTTCTATGAAAGATTGCAGCGAGGTTCCTGCAAGATTTTAGAAACATTTTATGAAATATTGCAAGAAACCTTTCATGAAAGGTTTCAGTGAGGTTTCTAGCAAGATTTGGGGAACATTTTACGGAATATCGCAAGAGACCTTTGATGAAAGGTTGCAGCAAGGTTCGTGCAAGATTTTAGAAACATTTTACGTAATATTGCAAGATACCTTTTATGAAAGGTTTCAACGAGGTTTCCAGCAAAATTTGATGAATATTTTATGAACTATTACGAGGTATCTTTTGTTAAAAGTTGCAGTAAGATTTCTGCAATGTTTTTGACAAGATTTCTAAGATATCACAAAAAATATTGCTATGTACATTTCGCCAACCCACATAGCATGAAATATTTATGAAAGCTTTCAGAAATATTTGCAGGGAAAGAATGAAAGATTTCAAACATCTTTCGATGAAAGATTGTTGAAAGCCCGCTATGTCCGCCTGAGGGACTGCAAATAAATATTTCAATGAAAGTTTTCTGAAAGATTTTAACAAGATTTTCTAAAATATTTCAAATAAATATTTAGGAAATATTTATGCAATATTTCGAAGCAATATTTAAACAATCAATAAATCTTTCATGAAAGATTTATGAAAAATTTCAGCAATATTTAAAGTAATATTTCAAGGGAATCTTTTTGAAAGATTTCTACAATCTTTCATTGCAAGATTATTAACGTCATAGAAATCTTTCATTTTTACAATCTTCCGGTGATATCGATATAACATACACATACACATACACACACAACACACACACACACACATATATTCACAATAATTATAGTTTTTATTTACATGATACTATATTATATTTTGATACATTATATTTCTACATGAAATACATATCCGCATACATAATTTAACATTCACTTATAAAGTCGCAATTATATTGGATAAGATAAGCGCTGCGCACGTATGCACTAATCAGAGCTTTTGCCTTATATAGTAAGTCAGCTATCCTCTTACCACTTGGGGACAAAACGCGCATTGAACGCGCGTCCTCCTATCGGCATGATTAGAAAACTCAATCGTTGCAGAAAAATAACTCCTAAAAATATTTCATTGCAAGATTTCTGAAATATTTTAACAAGATTTCTAAATCATTTCGAATAAATATTTACACAATATATCGTGGCCAGATTTAAGCAATCAAATAAATCTTTCATTGCAATATTGTAACTATCATAGAAATCTTTCATGAAAGATTTATGAAAGATTTCAGCAATATCAACACTAATATTTCGGGAAAATATTTCTAAAATATTTCTACAATCTTTCATTGCAAGATTATCAGAGTTACAAAAATCTTTCATGAAAGATTTGTGAAAGATTTCAGCAATATTTACGGTAATATTTCAAGAAAATATTTATTAAAGATTTCCACAATCTTTCATTGTAAGATTATCACAGTTTTAAAAATCTTTCATAAAAGATTTATTAAAGATTTCAGCAATATTAACAGTAATATTTCAAGAAAATATTTATGAAATATTTCTGCAATCATTCATTGCAAGATTATCAGAGTTACAAAAATCTTTCATGAAAGATTTATGAAAGATTTTAGCAACATTGACGGTAATATTTCAAGAAAATATTTATAAAAGATTTCTACAATTTTTCATTCCGAAATTACCACAGTTTTAGCAATCTTTCATGTAAGATTTATGAAAGATAGTGTGAAGGTTTTTGGCTGAAGCATGGAGAACACTGGAGAGAAATCTTTTATAAATCTTTCAAATAGGTTTCCTTAAAAATTTCTATGAAAGCTTCCAACAATCTTTCGTTGTAGTCTAAGTAAACAAAAAATCTCGCAGAGTAATATTGTTGAAAGATTTTATAAAATATTCCATGAAGCTTTTTTTGAGAGATTACTACTATATTTCCTTGCAATATTACATGAAAGATTTACGAAATATTGCGTCAAGATTTTTGGAAACAACATGGAGAACGCTCAGGAGCAATCATTCACAAATCTTTTAATTCTGTTTCCTGAAAGATTTCGATGAAAGCTTCCAACAATCTTTCATCGCAGTCTAAGTAAACCATAAATCTTGCAGAGAAATATTGTTGAAAGATTTCATGAAATATTCCGTGAAACCTTCTTTGTGAGATTGCTACTACGTTTCGTTGCAATATTATATTAAAAATTTATAAAAGATTACGTGAAGATTTCGAGGTACAGTAGGGAAAACGTATGGGAGAAATCTTGCATAAATCTTTCAAACATGTTTCCTGAAAGATTTCAATGGAAGCTTCCAACAATCTTTCATCGCAGTCTAAGTAAACCAAAAATCTTGCAGTGAAATATTGTTGAAAGATTTATGAAATATTCCGTGAAGCCTTCTCTGTAAGATCGCTAATATATTTCCTTGCAATGTTGCATAAAAGATTTATGAAAGATTGCGTGTAGGTATCGAGGTACAGCTAGGAGAACGCCTGTGAGAAATCTTTCATAAATCTTTCAATCATGTTTCGTGAAAACTTTCTTTGAAAGCTTTCAGCAATCTTTCATTGTAATATAAGTAAACCAATAATCTTGCAGAGAAATATTGTTAAAAGATTTATGAAATATTGTTTATAATATTTCATCGAGATTTCATGAAATATTTCAATATAATATTACTGTAATATTGCTGAAAGATTTCATTGAAAGATTTTTTATCCGTTCGTTTTATCTTGCTACGAAATATTTCAACAATATTTATAAAATATTTCTAAGAAATCTTTCACTGAAAGATTTTGAAATGTTTCACTGTTTTATCTCATGCTATGTGGGAATGGTTATTACCATATTTTTGGCAATCTTTATAAAATATTCCAGAAAAGCGTTTCACAAAAAGTATCAGCAAAGTTTCATGAATAATTTCAAAATGAAATTGCAGCAAACCTTTTAAAAACAGTTTCAGCAATAATTCCGCAAGTTTTTATAAAAGATTCTAAGAGCAGTCCAGATTCGCTGTTCTTGTCTTATATTTGGTTTCCTGTTATTTACTCAAGTATTTATTGCTGTAGTTGTATTGTAAACGGGAAGTTGAGCGCAATAAGTATGCTATTATTATAAATATTTATGCGTAGGGTAAAAAAATCCATCGAATTGTTATTGAAAAAAGTAAAGGACGCATAAATATTAGAAACAAAACCTTTTATTTCAATATTCTCTACTTTTCTCAAAAACGATGCTGAAGAATTTTTTCTTCTTGTGCACAAATATTGATAATAATACTATTGCGCTCAACTAGTAATTTATAGATACAACGATTGATACTTAAGCAAATAAGAAAAACTTTATCACACAAGGATAGAAAATCCTGCCTACTATTAAATATTACTGCAGCAACCTTTTGGCAAGATTTAAGAAACATTTTACAAAATATTGCAGGAAACCATACGGAAAGGTATGAGCGTTGTTCGCGGCAAAATTTGGGAAAAATTTCATGAAATATTACGAGAAAACTTTCATGAAAGATTGCTGCAAGGTTTCTTGAAATGTTGCTGCGAGGTTTTCATGAAAGGTTGCTGCGAGATTTTTAGAAATATTTCAACCGGGTTCTAGCGCGGACATATAAATGTTGCTGCAATATCTCATAAAAGGTTGCTACGAGATTTTCTGCAAGGTTACGGCGAGATTTTCTGAAAAATTGCTGTGTGGTTGCTTGAAATGTTATTGCTATTTTTCCCGCAAGATTCCTGTGAGGTTTCTTGAAATGTTTCTGTTACATTTCCTGAAAGATTGCTGCGAGGTTTCCTGCAAGGTTGCGGCGAGGTGTTCTAAAAGATTGCTGCAAGGTTTCTTGAAATGTTTCTGTTACATTTCCTGAAATATTGCTGTGAGGTTTTCATGAAAGGTTGCTGCGAGGTTTTCATGAAAGGTTGCTGCGAGGTTTTCTAAAAGATTGCTGCAAGGTTTTTAGAAATATTTCAACAGGGTTCTAGCGTGGACATATAAATGTTGCTGCAATCTTTCATGAAAGGTTGCTGCGAAGTTTCGAAACTTTCATGAAACCTTGCAGCAACCTTGCAGCAATCTTTCATGCTGTGTGGGAATACCATACATTTTTTATTATTTAATTTATATTATAAATTATTAATTGTAAGGTATTATTGACAGTACCTCTTCATGTGGTGTAGAAATCTGTCTGAGCAAATATATAATTAATATTAATTTTTTTAATACTTTTGATCAGTACAAATTTCATTACTGGCTGACATAATGTAAATATAAACGGGGGTCGGCGAGCAGCGCGAGCAGGGGGGAATCCCCTTGTATATATATATATATATATATATATATATATATATATATATATATATATATATATATCTCCCTATATTATATAGTTATATGAACCAAAATTCAGTCGGTGCCCCCCACAGCCCCCACATGATTTTTATTAATTAAATAACGTAAATTTACGTTATTTTATGTTATCGATCATTACCCCCCCCCCATCCCCCCATAGACCCCCCACTAACCTCCCACAATCCCCCCACAATCCCCCCACAACCCCCCACAATCTCCCCAACAACCTTTTAGAACCATCAAATATTGCATAATATAGTTATATATTTTTTTATTATATTTTAAGTATAATATTACATAAAAATATGAAAATTTTAATTTTTTTTTTGTTGAAAACTCGAAAGTAGTTGCATAAAATTATAATTTATTATATTTAAAATGAAAAACATGTGCCTCATCAGATATCTTATTACCATTTTTTACATAGTTTATCTGAAATTAATAAATATAAATTTAAATTAATTCTATTACAATTCCTTAACACTATAATTAATTCATTTGTTGAAAACATAATGATTTTTAATAATTTGTTCATATTATAAATATTTTATTGTATTAAAATAAAAATAAGCATATAGTGTTGAGGATTCAGATTTCCACACCACCTTACATTATAAACCTTTAATAGTATTGATTTATACAACTTTTAAAATTAATTGATATTAATATTTATGTTTAAATTTATATAACTTTCAAGATTAATAACTATTTATATTTGTTTTACAAAGGTGTAGATCAAACGGATGATAATATTCATTTGAATTATTCAATAGAAATGTTAAATAACATAAGAGAAGGATTACCTCCACACGAACTGAAATTATAAGTAAATACCATAATTATGTTAATTCGAAATTTAAGTATAAAAAATGGATTATGTAATGAAACGCGATTAAAAATAACTAAATTATTCAAATATAACATAGAAGCACAAATAACTCTTTCACGTTGTAAAAATGTAAATAAAATATATATTCAAAATGAATCGAAAAACAGAGATATTGTACCTAACATAGTTTAGAAAGAAATATTAAAAAAATAATACGCGAACCAATAGCAGAATATTACTTTAATCAAAGTCATGAAATTTATTCTAAATATTTATTAATATTAGCTAACATTAATAAAATATGAAAAATTAAAATAAATCATAAATATTTCAATATATAATAATAAATTTAAAAAAAATTTTTAACATTATCAATATTATTAAAAATAAAAAAAAAAATAAAATATTTAAAAATTAACTAAAATATTTAAAAGTTATGATTATTTAAAATTTATAAATCGAAATTTTAATAAATAAATAATTTAACTACCAACAACAATAAATAAAAAAAACATATTCATAACTTTTATACAGGTAAATGTAATATAAGTAAGTATAAAATAATTTAAAATTATTTTATTTATTTATTTGTTATATAAATAACTAAATTTTAAATAAAATATGATATAATGATCATGTAATAATTTCATTTACAATATCATAATAAATTTATAAATTTTAGTATGAATTTTTGATATATCTCATAAAATGTTTAAAATGAGAAAAAAGATATAAAAAAGGAATTATAACAAAATAATCCTATAAATCTTATAAAACTCAAAATCATTACGATGTATCAAATAATATACTAAATTATCAACGAAACTAAAAAAAAAAATGATTTAAAAATTTAAAAATGATTTAAATGTTTAATATATAATTATATTTATAGCACAACTGGGGGTTGGCGAGTAGTGCGAGCAGGGGGGTACCCCCCCTAGTATATATATATATTAAAAATCTACAAAAAACTTGTGACGTGCGTTGAAATAGGCAATGAGAAATACCTGTAATATATGAAAATTTACAAATTTTAACCATTTTTTGTACAAATGTTTATACATTCATTTACATATATACATATAAATCTCTTCATAAATACTTTATAGAAATGTAAAAATTAACGTTTATACATGTTCAGTGGGATTCATTCGTTTATGAAATATTCATGGCCGCGAAATTTGTAATCGATTCAGCAAAAATTTATATTTTGATTTTGATTGTTTTTCTCCATCTAAAGTGCAAGATACTAAAAAAGAATATTTTTTTTACTACTTTGTTATCTACAATAAATGAATTTCGTTGCTTTTATACGAAACGTTACTAAAAATATTTCATGTTATCATTGATTCATTAGTGTTTTACCGTGTCATTTGAAAATAAGTAAAGATTGAAGAAAGCTTAAACATCAATCTTTTTTTATTTTCATCGTTTTTACGAGTTTCTATCATGTAACGTAAGAGAGCAAGAATATCTCCACACGGAGAATGTAAAATCGATACATCGAATGCCGATTTCGATGTCGTTATTGGGATACCGAATCCAAATGATTCTGGTTCTGACGATTCAGGTTCTGATTTTGAAGACAAAGAAGAACTATCAAAGATCACATATAAAAGAGCATTTCAAAATTATTCTGATAATCATGATAAATTAGAAAAAGATTATATTTATAACTGGATCGATGGTGAAAAATGTCATTCAGATACTGTTGAAGATTCGTTATTGTTGAAAGAATCAGAGAAAAAAACTATTCAATGTTCTGAGCCTGTGAAACTATTTGAAAATTTTTTTTCTGACGATATGAAATATTATATCATCGAGGCTACCAAAGAAAACGGATTCTGTTTAAAACTTGAGGATTTGAATACGTTTATTGGTATAATTATTTTGAGTGCCATCAATAAAAGAAAGTCTCAAAGAGACTATTGGTTGAAAGATCCTTATTTATCCTCAGAAGTCGTGTCTTCAGCAATGTCACGTGATCAATTTGAAGAAATAAAAACTAAATTTAAGTATTCCAAGGCAGCAGATGAGGATTCTAAAGATAAAGCTTGGCGCGTTCGCAAGTTGTTACAAACGTTTCAAAAAAATATACAATTATATGGTTTCTGGAAAACCGCATTATCAGTTGATGAAATGATGGCCAAGTCGTATGCAAGGACATCTCTGAAACAGTTTATTCGAGGAAAGCCTATTAGAATCGGACTAAAATTCTGGGGCTTGTGTAACGCAGACGGATCTTTACTAAATTTAGATTTATATTGTGGAAAGGATTCATCGACTGAAGGTAAACTTGCAAAATGTTCGTTGGGCTCACGCGTTGTAATGAAATTATTAGAACCTTTTTTTAAAAATGACAAATTCAAACAGTATTACGCAATTTCATCTGCATTTTGATAATTATTTTACAAGTTTTGACCTAATATTGCATTTGGAAAAGTTAGGATTACGATGCACAGGAACTATTCGAGAAAATAGGGTGAAAGAGAAAAATGTACTTGATGAAAAATCTCCACGTGGGACGTTTGCAGTATAACATAATAAAGTCAGTAGTATCAATTATATAAGTGTAGTTGATTCAAAGATCGTTTCGATAGCTTCCAGTGCAGCAGGAGTAACACCCCTCTTGATGTCAAAAAGATACAGCTCAACTACTCGTACAAAATCTGAAATACCGTTTCCTTATGCATTTCATCTGTATAATAAATTCATGGGTGAAGTAGATATCCACGACGGACATTGTAATAATGTCCTTCCATCAATTCGTTCAAAAAAATGGACGTGGGTTGTTTTTATTAGACTGATACATCACTAATTTAGTAGTTTTATTCAATGCAACTAAAGATCAACCGAAAAAAGTTGGGATGAAAGAATTTGCACTGACAATAGCAAAACATTACATAGGAAAAGCTAAAATAAACCGAACATCTCATAAAATTTCCAATAACAACAAAATGAAGCCATGATCCAAGTGTCCTATAATAACAAATATATTTTGTCACACTTGCAACTTATATTTTTGTCGAGCATGCAGCAAAATAAACCATTAGATTACTTGTGAGAGGCAAGAGGACTCACTCGAAACAAGCACCCCAAATAGTGGGAGGCAAGGGGAGACTCTCGAAACAAGCACCCCGAATAGCGAGAGGCAAGGGGACTCACTTGAAAAAAGCACCCTAAAGGAGAAAAAATTCTACCACGTCCACGTCGTTTTCTCTGGGTTACGCAAAGAGTAGATACTGGAATTCTCGAATTCAGTTTTCTATATGTGTAGATAAATATGCACAAAAGTATGTGTGTGCGTGTGTGTACGCGTGGGTACCTATGTATAATTTTGAATGACGTGCATTGAAATAGGCAATGAGGAATACCTGTAATACATAAAAATTTACAGATTTCAACCCTTTTTTGTACATTTACGATTGCCAAATTACTCCTGTCATGTATAAACTACAGTAAGATATCAATATTCATTGTAGAGGCAACAATATCTCATTAATTTTAATTATTCATAGTTATTTATTCGATAAATTAACAGAAATATGAAAAAAACGCATGTTATACGATTCCCAAAATTTTTTTTCGCCAAAACAAAAAATACAGTCTTAAAGTACAACTATTCCCTGCACTTTTCTGCATATTTTGAGCATAAATTATTAGCAATAACATTCTAAAAAAAAATCAAAAAAAAAAAATTTTCCGAAAATTTTGGTATTTTTTGTGCAAAAATCGGTCATAACTCTTTGCCAATTAATCTAATCAAAATTTGGCCAACGGATTCTGTAAGAGCATTAAATTTTACGTCGAAATATGTGAAGATAACATTTTTTCAACGCCAATAATATTGAAATTTTAAATACATTTACGAAATATATTTCTCTATTGCGCTCTATTTCTCTATATACTACAGCTGTTTATTAAACTCTAAGTACGGTTACTTACTTTTCATTTAAAATATAGTGAATTTTATGAAAAAAACATCTATTATACAATTAGGTATGTATAAAAAATTGCGCTTGATAACAATTTCTTTTAAAAACAGTATAATTATTTTATTTGTGATAAAATAACATTTTCACTTATAAATAAACATTTTCACTTCTCGATCGGTAATCAAAACTACTCCAACCTACTCTTAATATCAAGCTACAAAATCCACTACAGTAACTCACAAACAGTGAGAGCTAGCGACTCTATTCTGGTTGCATAATTTGTCACATTTTTGTCGCTCTCAGATAGGATAGTTCGTAAGTCCCAAAACCTGACCCAGACCCAAATACGGTCATTGGGTCATAGTAAAAACGAAATTTTTTTTTCATCATGCATCTAATGAGTTGACAGATGTTTAATAATTAGTTGCTAATTTGTCGCTGACATTTAATCCTACACTGGATTTTGTCACTCCAGCCGTTCCCGAGAAACAATGGCTATTCTAGCTTAATATTAGGCTACGAAATCCACTACAGTAACTCACAAAAAGCTAGAGCTAGTGACTCTATAAGGAAACAAAAAGGTAAAGAAAGATATGAATATTGCCTATTTTTTTATTTCATTGAAAAATTTTTAAAAAAATACATTTTTAGGACCATTTTTAATTTTAGTAAAAGTCCTTATGACTGATTCCATTTCAAATCAAACCGTCTGTTTACACTCAAGTCACCAATCACTGCACCGATGAAGTATGCAATTCTACTCTGAAACCAAGGAGACACGTATTTTTTTTTTTTTTTTTGATAAAATATCAAAATTGCATAAGATATGCACATTTGAAAATTGCATACAAAAACTAAATGTTCAAATTGAAAAAGTTGACAATAACTTTAGAGGGCTATCGTTTTACCAATTTTCAATGAATTTTGGTAAACCTCTTTTTCTTTTATTGTGTTTTGAGCCCTCTTCAATTCAGTGTAAGAAATTAAAAAAAAAATAAATAAAAAATGATAGAGGTATAGGAATTTTACCAAAAAATGCACTTTTTATGCACATGCATTTTTCGCATAAAGGCCATGTTTTTTTTGCTGAAATTTTTTGGGCTGATATAGGACCAACTTACCTATCTTATGGTACCTGTTTGATCCCGTATTTTTTTGTTTGGAGCGAGAAAACAATTTACAAATTTTATTGTTGAAAAATGCTTGTATATACGTTTGGAAGTCTTAAGCAATCTACATTCAAACACTGTCCTCCTCTTAGCATTACCCAGGAACAACGACGTGGACGTAGAAGGGTTATGTTTTCTTCGGGGTGCTTTTTTAGAGTGAGTTTCCCTTGCCTCCTACTGTTGGAATGCGTCAAAAAAATAACTATAGATGCTTACTTTCTTTTTATTTTTACGCTTATTATTTTTAGTTTTAAGTGTAGTCTTACGACGTCTGACTTTTTTTTTCTTGTCTTTCACTTCAGTCAGTGCATGTATAGCTGTTCTACCAATAAATATATGTGATTTTAATTTTCCAAGTTGTTCTAACCACATATGACTCTTTTAAATTCCATTATATTTAGGAATTCCACTTCATTCAATATTTTTTCTTTTCTAAATTTTTCAATCTTATTTATTGGTAATAAAATGATTTTGATTGCATTGGTGTAATTTTGAACCCAATTTATAAAATCATCAGCATTTTGTATCGATTCTTCATGAACTCTTTATAAGTTATGTGAAGTAGCATAATGCTTTAGAAGCCCACCTATGCCATCAACGGCTCCCTTACCATAAGCAGTCACAGAAAATAACCATTGCATTTCATAAGAAAAATATTTGAATTAATGTAGCTGAAAACGATTTTTAAATTGGCTTGCAGCTCCATCTGATATGATAGTGACTTTAGTAACTTAAAAATTATTTTTTATTAGATCAATAATTTTATTTATTGCTAGCAGCGTATATGCAGTATCATGCTTTTTGCCGTCATTAATAATCGCAAAACTTTGCGTTATCTCTTCTTGCTAACAGTCTGCAGTAAAAATAGAAATTTGGTTATTTACCCAATAATTTCCCTGAACCGCTTTATTCTTTATTACGGACCAATTTTCTGTAAAACAACATGGATAATTAACTTAGTAGTATCAGCTTTATCTTCTTCTTTTTCTTTTTTTATAGCTTCACGTTAAATATTTTTTATGTATACATGACAACTTGCTTTTAATGCGAAAATTGAAAGTTTTTCTTTAAATGCTGATAATCTTACTGTTTTTTTAATAAGATTACCATTATCCCACAAAGCAAACGTAATTTCATCATCAGAATTTTTTTTAGTTTTAACTATTCTAATGTGATACCCTCACTACCGAGACAATTTTTGCATTCTGCAAGAAACATGAATCAAATGGTACAGAACACAACATTGTGTTAGTTATTTCTGAATGAATTAAATCTAATTCAGAATTCTTATCGCCTTTAAAACGAATTAAACTTGTAAGAAACAATTCAAAATTTTCGCAATACACACAAAGACTAGCTTTGTGTTTACGTAATGTATTTGTCCACGAGTTGGTCTCCTATTGTTTGTGCATCGAAACATACATAATATAGATATACACCAATAGTATTATTATTTTCCATTTTCAAGTATTTATTTTTATATTACCAATTTACATTTATATGTACATACACACACACACACACACACACACACACACACACACACACACACACACACACACACACACACACACACACACACACACACACACACACACACACACACACACACACGCACGCACGCACGCACACACACACACACATATCACTATTGATAGTATATACATACAAATGTATACGAATGATGAGCGGAGCATGCGGCAGCGTTCGAATGTAGATTGCTTAAGACTTCCAAACGTATATACAAGCATTTCTCAACAATAAAGTTTATAAATTGTTTTCTCGCACCAAACAAAAAAATACGGGATCAAACAGCTACCATTAGATAGGTCATCTGATCCTCTATCAGCCCAAAAAATTTCAGCGAAAAAAAAAGATTGTTTTTTTGAGAAAAATGCATGTGCATAAAAAATGCAGTTTTTGGTAAAAAGCATATATCTTAGTCATTTTTTAGTCTTTTTTGAAATTTCTTGCACTGAATTAAAGAGGGCTTAAAACATAATAAAACAAAATAAGGTTTACCAAAATTCATTGAAAATTGGTAAAATGATAGCCCTCTAAAGTTATTCTCAACATTTTCAGTTTTAACATTTAGTTTCTGTATGCAATTTTCAAAAGTGCATATCTGATGCAATTTTGATATTTCAGCAAAAAAAAAAAAAATTACATGTATCTTAATTTTCAGAGTAGAAAAACATACTCCATCAGTGCAGTAATTGGTGACTTGAGGGTATACAGGCTGTTCAATTTGAAATGGAATCAGCCTTATAGTTTTAAATACTAAGAGAGGCTAATCCTCGATTTTATTTCAATTCAAAAAACTTGCATAAAAACATTTTTCATGTGCTTCAATTTAAAGAATTTTGAAGCGACAAATTCTTGATAGCTATTGTAGTATGAGAAACATCTTTTTATTGCGTTTAAAGTATTGATGGTTAAGAATTTCAAGCGTGACTAATTTCCAGATGCCTTACGATTATAAAAGATTGCATGAACATCATTTTGGCGTGCTAGGATCCATTAATTTTTAGAGCGACAAAATCCTTGAAGCTTCTGTTGTACCAAAACCATCTTTTCTTTGCGTACACGTCAATTTTAGCGCTGGCGACAGAGTATCTCTCTCTCCCTCTCTTTCTCTCTCTCACTCTATCTGTTTACAATGCCTCACACATACATAACAGACATATAATACAAGAAACTGGCGTCAGTTAGTCCAAATACGTTGTTTTGTGAGCATCATTTCAGACTTTACAGTTTCAAATTTTTAGTTGTTTATACTGCTGACAAGTTTTTTTATTGTTGAAGTGTATTATTGCAAAGCTGATTTTTATAAATTTTATATGATTGAAGAGGTAAGTTAATTTTAATTGAAGTAATAAAATTTATTAATAACTTATTAGTTACGACGTGTAGGCGTGTCGTCTGTGTATAAGCATTATAGAGACGCCAATACGCCGTACCAGAGAATATTAAAAGAAAAATTTTTACATTTATTTATGACTTTTTCAAATGAATGAAGCTTAAAACGTGTTTCAGAATACGAACATGCGGTTAATGATGATCGAATACTTGAAACACGCCTTTTTTCTGTTACAAAAATCGGCAAAACAACAAAATTTTTTTACGTATTATGAAACAGTCATTTATGAAATAAATGTTATTGAATATTTTCAATATAACCATTAAAATACAGTGAACGAAACTTACGATTTTATCTAAGTTATAGTAAATATTTGAACTAACTTTTTAGTAAAACATATTTGAACATATTTGGGACGTAAATTTAAGACTTGTGAAGTTAGCGCCTGTAAAAATAAAATATTAATATTTTTTAGCAATGAAAAGCTAAAACGTTTGCTCCTCATTTGCGGAAATAGTCTCCATGCAAATTTTCATTTGCGGATTTTTCATTTCCAAGTTATTGGAAAAACAAATTTTCCGATATAAGCGCGGCGCTAAAAATGTTTTCCTTATTATTTCATTGAAAACTCCTGTAAAATAATATTCTTTCTAGACTAATTGATTCCTCCTTTCTTGCGGATTACATAAATATTTTCATTTAATTAATTGTTCAATAAGATAATTAGATAAATCAATTTATAATTATTTAGTGGAAAGCAGTTTAAAATCTAGTTATTTTTTAGGGATTCCTGTTCCGCTCGTTCCTATATTCTAATTTTAATATCGCGGGCGCTAAAATTATGAAAATAAATTGAATATATTGATTATTATTCAAGGAATTTAGTATATTTAATAGCATAAATTGTTTTCTCCTCGTATGCGGATTTATTTATAAGTAAGATTATTCGAGATATCGAGATATAAGTATGAGAAGCAAAACATTGCAATTTCTAAACTATGTTAAAATCCTTTAATTCTTAATTGTTGCATCGTTTTGATTATTTAAGAATATAATTTACTTACGTTACTTTTTTATTATTTATACGCGTCTGCAAAAATTAAAATTGTCCCTTTAAATTTTATAACCTTGTAAACTTATAACAGCTGACTCTACCTTTGACTAATTTTGATTTTCTTAAAAATTTTAATTATTCGAAGTTATGTAAATTTATTACTTCTAAATAAATCCGCATACGAGGAGAAAACAATTTATGCTATTAAATATACTAAATTCCTTGAATAATAATCAATATATTCAATTTATTTTCATAATTTTAGCGCCCGCGATATTAAAATTAGAATATAGGAACGAGCGGAACAGGAATCCCTAAAAAATAACTAGATTTTAAACTGCTTTCCACTAAATAATTATAAATTGATTTATCTAATTATTTTATTGAACAATTAATTAAATGAAAATATTTATGTAATCCGCAAGAAAGGAGGAATTAATTAGTCTAGAAAGAATATTATTCTACAGGAGTTTTCAATGAAATAATAAGGAAAACATTTTTAGCGCCGCGCTTATATCGGAAAATTTGTGTTTCCAATAACTTGAAAATGAAAAATCCGCAAATGAAAATTTGCACGGAGACTATTTCCGCAAATGAGGAGCAAACGTTTTAGCTTTTCATTGCTAAAAAATATTAATATTTTATTTTTACAGGCGCTAACTTCATAAGTCTGTAAATTTAAACGATTCAAACAACAGCTTCTTCCATTTTTATAATTTTGACCAATTAATAATCGCAATTTGTATACAGTTTTTACTTTCTTTTAATTTTTTACTTCATTGTATTACAGCTTAACAGTATGGATGATCTTGTTTGCCTAATTTGTGGTGAATCTGGAGAGGGTTTGAGAACTATTCAACAAAAAACTATAGAAAAGCTCATTGAATCTAGCAAAAAAAGGAGAGATTCGCTATTTAAAAAGTGGTCCAAGCTCTCAACAGCTTCAGTTCATCTTCCATGTTGAAATAAGTACAATCGAGAGAGTAGCATAAAAACTGCTGCAGCAGAATGCAGCAAAAAAAGTGTAGAGGGTAAAAGTATTGTCAAATCGGCATGTGATTTCGATTTTGAATCACTTTGTTTTTTTTGTGGCAAGGTTTGTTATGTTAACAAGCAGCGCGTGAAAATGGTTGAAAGTAGTGAAACTAAAGAGAATCTCTTAAAAATTCTTAAGACACGAGACGCTACGTATGTAGAAAATAAAAATTTATTAGCAAGTTTAAATGCAGCTAAAGATTTAGTTCAGGTACAAGCTCGTTACCATTCGCAATGTATGTCAATCTTTTACATTGAAAGTCCTTCTCATCAATTTGGACGCCCTTCACAACAAAGTACGATAGATTTTATACAGCATACTATTAATTACATTGAAGAAAAGAAATCTGAAAGTCAGTTTTCTTTCAATGAAATAAAAAATGATTTCTCAGGTAATTAGGTACAATTGAAAACTATTAAATCTTAATTAACTAATTAAGTCCTGATCGCACGTTTCTTGACTGCAGTTTAAAGCAATTGTATTTTCTGTAAAAAAAATATTGTAAAAAAGTAAAAAAAAAAATTCTGAAAAATTAATATTTTTTGGAGTAAATTATATATAGTTTTCTACAACTCCATTTTTATAAAAATGTAATAAAGATTCTAAAAATTCAATTTATTTTATGTCAAATATGCTTCTTTTACAATTTTTTTTAATAACATTTTTTACAGAAAAAAATGACCGTTTAATATTATTCTGATAACAAACTTCAGTTTATTTACTAAATAATGAATATTGTTTTTTTCAGGGGATGTTCCACAGTTGCAGACTCTTCAGTATAATTTAATAAAGCATTATTCTACTAGAGAACTAGAATTTATACATTTAAAAACGGATATTATTATTCTTTTTCGTCATAAAATGAGTAACCAAGTCTAGAAAGAATGGTATGCGAATCAAGAAAAAAATCCTGAATTAGAACGTAAAAGAATTGTAGAAATGGCTGGTAAAAATATTTTAGAGGATATTCGCAAAATTGTACACAATAAAAATAATTACGTTCTACCTAATTTTAATGAAAAAAATATATTTGAAAATATTCCTGAATCTTTAATAACTTTTCTTTATATTTTAATAGAAAGTCACAAAAAAAAAGAGTAGCAAGTTAGATATTAGATGGAAAAAGTGCATAGCAACAATTGCTCATAGCATAGTTTCATTAGCAAGGCTACGGACATTTTTATCGCCAATTTAACTTGGTCTGTCATCGATGATGGGACTCGGTGGCTTCAACTCGGAAAACGAATACGTAGAAGAAGTAAGCGATAGTGAAGAGATATATCTTCAAGAAATAACAAGTAGTGAAGAATTAGACGATGAAGTATGTGAAGTACCAAATACGCTGAAGAGGCCAAGATTAACATAGTTATTCAGTATCAAATAAATATAAATAATTACTTGTAAATATAATTGAAATTTTTTTTATAACTAAAATAATTTTAAAGGCGAAAACAAAATTTCAAATTATTTCATAAAAAAATCAATTTTTGATAGAAGATATATCATTTTTTATTGTATTTTATGTATATTATTCATTGGTGAACTAACATTTTTAATTAATTAAAAAATTTAAACAAATTATCAATAATTGCTAAAAAATTAATTTTTGCAATTTTTACTTTTTACTTTTTTTTGCATTTTTGAGGATTTTTTTTAATTGGAACTATATTTTTTTTTATTTCACCAAAAATTATAACTCAAAACGAAAAAAATGAGCCTTGGTAGAGTTCTGTACGATCATTTTCCTAAAGACAAATTTCATTTGAAAAAAAAAAATTTTTACCGAAAAAAATGAATATTTCGAAAATTTACTAATATTTTTATCTGAAAAAATTTGTACTTATTTTAGATACTAAAAGGTATATTTTCACTAAATTTCATCAAAATTAAATTATTTTTGTAAAAATAAAAAATCAAAATCCAAAAAATTAATTTTTCTCATTTATCTAGAAAATTTTGAGGTTATGTTAAAAAATGATCTGAATGAAAATTGTTCATTGTCGTATGATCTACAACTTTTGCATCAAACATTTTTTCTCTTGACGTCAACTTTAGCCGGAAATTGCAAATAATCAATTTTTCCCCTCTTCCCTCCCCCCCCCCCAATCCTGGAGAAACCCCCCAAATCCCCAAGTCTATTAGACTACTCCCCCTCTAGTACACGAATTTTTTTTTCATTCATTACTACCCCCTATACCAAATCCACATGATACAGTCTAAATATATATATTTTTTTTTTTCATTAAAATTGTGCTAATTTGCCTGGACTAAAGAAGTTACTATCGAATTGAAGATAAAATGACATAACTAAAAATAAATAATATTGCGTATAACTAATAATAATAAAGATTGTAAAATCTGTATTTATCTGCGGCTCATCGTTGTCATATAATGTGATCAAAGAAATTAGTCGCTTATAGAAGGATTCTTCTGGGTTACAGTTTTCGTCTGAAAGCCTGGGTAACACTTTAACATTGTTTGTATATCGATACATATGAAATATGTGCTATATATATATAATATATATAGATATAAAAATACATGAAATTTGGTGGCGCCCCCAAGTAGTTGAGTAGCAGAACTAACTCATTTTTGCACAAAATTCACCATTTAAGAGCATGAGGAAGCTGCCCGCCTTCTAATAATATTTCCAATCCTAACTTACGAATAAACGATGCGTTTAATCAAGTTTTTTTACTATAAAGAAAAAATTTGTAAGATTAAACTTTAGTGCGGACAACTCAAGAAATCCACCAAAATACTATACATGATAAGTTATAATAAAAACTTTCAATATATCGTATTTTAAGGTTAGGTTTGTCGAGCTTTATATCTAATTTCCAATCCAAGCTCATAAAAAAATAACAAGTCCAAATGATTTTTTATTTTACCAAAAATTATTGTATTAACATAGCTTTAGTGCGGACAAGTCATTATATATGTTTAATTTATGAATTTAAAAACATATTGATAAAATAAAAAAAGCAAAACTTGATTGTAGCAACTCCGACATCTCGTTAAAAGTGCGCTTCTATAAGCGTCTATATTCGTTGATGTGATCACATGTAAAAATCAACAATTGTTCTTTCATTGAAAATTCAATCAATTATCTTGCTTAATAAAAAATAATCTATAAGTTACGCTAAATTTTCAGACAAACCATGATAATAATAAAAATGTAATAAATAAAAAAGGAGATAATTAAAATTATTATAAAGAAAAAATATATATAAAAATACGCAATAAGAAGTGAAGGGTTTAATAGAAATACTCCTTAAGAGGAGGTCACGTATCTCTGTCCTTTTCTAATCAAAGAAATGATTTTTTTAGAAAAACTAATAATTTTATCAAAAAATGAAGAGAAAGCCGCATCTTGTATCAAAAAAAGCAATATTTTCTTTGATAAGAAAAAATTAATTTTATTTCTTCGTTTTCAAGAAAACCTTGAAAAACCAAATTGTCCACCCTAACCTCTATGATTTAAGTTTTTCAAGATTTTCTTGAAAACGAAGCAATAAAATTAATTCTTTCTTATTAAAGAAAATATTGCTTTTTTTATTACGAGATGCGGCTTTCTCTTCATTTTTTGCTAAAGTTGTTAGTTTGTGTAAAAATCTCAATTCTTTGATTAGAAAAGGACAGAGATACGTGACCTCCTCTTAAGGAGATGTAAAACGGACACTACACCTGTACTTATGGATATTAGCTTCCTTTCCATTTCATTGCGTAATTTCCAGAAAAGAAATGCATTAGCTTGTAGTATGTACCATAATGATTAATTAGATAAATTTCCAAATACATTCATTCATTAGTTTTTAAGATATTTGGATTTCTGGAAAAATAGAAAAATATTAATAAATAATTTCGGAACCCAATATTCTCAATAACTAATGAATGAATTTATTTAAAAACTTAACCGAATAATCTTCATGGTAGATACTACAATCTAATGCATTTTTTTATTGAAAATTTTACAATAAGATTTAAAGATAGTGAATATTTATGAGTACGGACGTAGTGTCTATTTTATGTCCCCTTAAACGCCTAGCAGAAAGTACAAGGTTGGGTTGGTTTTAGAGTTATGTACGTGCACAATACGGAATAGTGACAAACCGCGTTTCTATGCTACCAATCCATGGGAATATCAAAGGAAATAAATGATTAAAAATATATAAATGGAATAAATGAATATGACAAAGATAATAAAAGAAAATTTAATTTTAAGGGCAGTAACTCATTAATTAATTACATATGTCCACAAATTAAAAGTTGTTTGTATTTTTGACTAGACCTAACATTTCTTATGTATATTTTGACACTGAATCCGAATCTGCATTCAAAATGTAGCCTTTCAATGTTTAAATTTAGGTTTTTACTATAAAAACCTCATTTTAGGCTTTTTTCATGATTTTTCAAAGCTAAAGAAAAGAAAAAAAGATACGATTAATTTGATTTCAAAATCGAATTGCACGGAAAAAAATTTACCAAAAACCATGTTTTTAATTTTTTTATGCAATCATAACCCTTTGTACGACGCTGAAAAGATCAAAGGCTGATTCCATTCAGATTCATGCAGGCCGTCACGGATAAAATTTTTTTTTTGGCTGAAAAATATGTGGATGTGTTCTAATACTCAAGAGAAGATGTGGAGACTTCGAAATCCGGCTTGAAATTTTTTCATGATACTATAGCTTATTTTGTGTTGAATGAAAGGTCAAAAAATGAGAATAGACCTCCATATTCAAAATGCTCTATTTCCGTCAATTTTTTATTTTTCGAGACGAATTTTTTTTTCAAATCTGAAGAATTTAGCCTACTTTTATATAGCAACGTTATTTTATATATTCAAATTAATGCCGTCGAGCTACTAATGAAATACTATTTATTTTTTAAAGCTATTTATTTTTCGAATAGTATACAATTTTCGTATCTTCACATTAACAGTTTCAGGCATCTTAATGGATGAAATCTTCAAATTCAAATCATTTGCGATTTCATTGAGCTCGTGTACCACAATCTCACTATTATTAATTTCTTCTGAAGATTGTTGACTTCTTGAATTAGATGAAGAGAGTGTAGCATTCTTTGCTTTTTCTAAGAATAATTTATAATATCCAGCGCAAACTTTATCTTCTCTAGATAGCAAATTCTTTGGATACAAGCACTGCAAAGACTCCGTTATATAGCCCAATTCTAATAGTCTAATTCTCTTAGTGGATTTTTAAAGGAATGGTACATAGCTTTCGTGTGTCTTTTTCTAAGTCCTTGCATTTTAACTTGGGAAGTGATAATGGTATTGAAATTAACTCAAAATCTTTCAATAAAGCAAAAAAAATATTATGAAAGTTAGACGATTTATTTTTCGATTCAATCTTTTCCTATGCACGGCGATGCACTATATTGCTAATGAGTACGCTTGGAACGCAACTTCGCTACCTAGCAGCGGCATGCACCGTCTACTTTTAAACTGAATTTCATTCGCAGGCGCGAAATACAAACTGAATAAATGATTATTTATTTTTTCTTTTTGAACATGTTTTTAAACTTAAAAACATGTTTTAGTTGACCAAAAAATAACCAATGGCTCATTTTGAAGGTTTTTGTAAACACTAATAATATACTTATAAATTATACAGTAAACGAATAGTCAAAAAGAAGAATTATTGGAAGAGGATATAGTTTTAATATTCTATAATTGAAAAAAAATAGAATAAAATTTGAAAAATCCTTTAAAAAAAATAACACATAATAGCATATTTTGACCCACCTTAAAAGTTAGTTTTTTTGATGTATAGAAACATATATAATTTTGACAAGAATCACTTGGTAATGGATAATTTTAACATAGATGTAAATCAGAATGATTCTTTAAGAGCAGGTCGAGTATATCTGTTCTTTTTTAATCAAAGAATTGATTTTTTTACGAAAACAAATAATTTTAGTCAAGAATAAAGAGAAAGCCGCATCTCGTATCAAGACAGTCAATATTTTCATTGATAAGAAAGAATTGATTTTATCGCTTCGTTTTCAAGAAAACCTTGAAAAACTTAAAACATAGAGATTAGGATAAACAATTTGGTTTTTCAAGGTTTTTTTGGAAACAAAACAATAAAATTAATTTTTTCTTATCAAAGAAAATGTTGCTTTTTCTGATACGAGATGCGGCTTTCTCTTTATTTTTTGCTAAAGTTATTAGCTTTTGTAAAAAATTAATTCTTTGATTAGAAAAGGACAGAGATACATGTCCTCCTCTTAAGAGTCGGCCATATACCTTTATCCTTGTCTAATCTAAATTTTCGTTATAATTGATAAATTAAATATGTTTATACAAATGTAGGGGCTGAGCGCTGAAGAGCAAATAACGAGCAAAGGATTCTATTCTATAAAAGAATATAAAATTTTGATTATTTTCCGAGTATATTCCGAAACAGAAAAAACAGTTGAACTTGACTTCATTTTTTCCGTTTCGGACTATACACAGAAAATAATGAAAATTTTATATTTTTTCATAGAATAGAATACTTTGCTCGTTTTTGCTTTACAGCGCTCAGCCCCTATATTTGTATAAAAATATTTAACTCATTAATCATAACGAAAATTTAAATTAGACGAAGACAGAGCTATACGGCCGACTTTTAAGTCGAGAATTTTTACCAAACTTCTTGGAAAAATTCTACATGCCAAGTTTTGGAGGTATTACTAGACCTGCACCTATTTTACTAACTCAAGGAACATGCATCCAAAATTGGATAAATTTTGTATAAATGTGTGATCCCAATAAAACTATTGAAAAAATTATATATGTGATTAAGAATCGTATTGAGGAGGCATCAAATATAAACGAGGTAGATTACGACAATCGGAAATTGCAGCCAAGAGAAATTTGGATTACTAAAGCCTTCATGGTATTATAAAAAAGAAGAAAAACTTTATATGGCTTGGAAAAAAGATCCTAATAACACAATAGTAAAAAACATTTATATGAAATACAATAAGTTTTTAATTAGAACAATCAAAAACGTCAAATTACATCGTGAACAAAATAATTTTATTAAAAATAAAACTAATTCTAGAATCCTATGGAAACTAATTAATGAAAAGATAGGTAAAAATATTAAAAAAGATTTACAAATTGACTACATTTTAAACAAGGCTAAAAATAAAATTATTGTACCAACAATAATTTTGACATTGCAAACCCTATGAATGAACATTTTTGTGGTACAGGAGCTAAACTGGGCTTCAATATTCGTATACCAAATATACCATACCCAAAAAGATACCGTATAACAACAAATCTATATTTTTGAGACCAACATTTGCACTAGAAATTAAAAACATAATCATGGGAATGAAGGATAAAACAGGAGGTGTTGATGGAATAGATATGAAAGTTTTAAAAATATTGTCAAATTTCATATTTGAACCATTGTCTATTGTGTTTAACACATGTATTGAGAGGTCTGTGTGACCTGATGCTCTGAAATTAGCAAAAGTAATACCAGTATACAAAACAGGTAACAAAAATGACGTAAATAATTATAGACCAATCTCTTTAATTTCTAACATTGCCAAAATATTTGAAAAGATTGATCGTATTTATGAGTTCATTAATAAGCATAATATACTAGCAATAAATCAATTTGGATTTAGAAGTAACTTAAGTACTAAGGGCGCCTTGAACCATCTAACAAATTTACTATATAACAACCTAGATAAGAGTATTCCAATAATTGTTGTTTTTCTTGATCTAGTCGAGGCATTTGACACAGTGGATCATAGTATTTTATTAGACAAATTATAAAAGTATGGGATTAGAGGAAGTGCATTGGACCTACTTAGGAGTTATCTAACGAATCGTAAACAAACTGTGAAACTGAATAATTTAAATAGCGATCCTAGTGCTTTAACTACGGGAGTCCCACAAGGAACTGTTCTTGGGTCACTGTTGTTCTTACTATTTATGAACGATCTTCTTGAGGATATGTCTTTGGATAACCTTATAGTTTATGCCGATGACACATCTGTGATATCAAAAAATAACAAGCAGAAATTAAAATGAATAATTATCTGAATAAAGTAACTGAATGGTTAGCCTTTAATAAGCTTTCTTTAAACATAAATAAAACTGTTTACATATGTTTTGGAATTTACTGTGATAGTTTACCAGAAGAAATTTGTTTGAAAATTAATAAACATAGTATGAATAGGGTGAATAAATGTAAATATCTTGGATTGTTTCTGGACTATAATATGAAATGGGATAGTCATATTAACTATATTATTAAAAAAACAAAATATTTAAAATATGTTTTTGCTAAGTTCTCTGTTTTTATGATTAGAAATGTATTAATAACATTATATTATGTACTATTTTATAGTGTGGCAACATATGGCATCATTGCATGGGGGGTGCCTATAAAAATTGTTTACAGCTACTACAAAGATTGCAAAACGGATTATATAAAATTGTTAGTAAAAACACCTTTTCAATCAATAATTAACATCTTAGTATGGAACAGTCCTTCGTAAATAAAGTCTCAACTTACCATTATAACAAATTGAGTGCAATTTTTAATACCAGAGCGACCTGCACTAGAAACAAGAGCGTTCCTTTATCAAAAATAAATAAAACTATAAGTAATAAAAATAGTTACATAGTTACAATTAAGGACGTTGTCCCGTTAAATAAAATAATGACAGGAATTGCTGAAATTTGGAATTATGATAGTTTAGTGTATTTTGAACTAACACGCGTTTTTTCGACATACCTTATAATACTGATAACTGAGAAATATAAGGAAAAAAATAGGAGGTTCAACACGTGGTTATGTGAGACCGCGTTTGAAATCATGAATAAAACCTCTTAGAAATGACATTCAAACAATCTTTTAATAATAAATAAAAAAATATTTGATGATTCAACTGTCAAAGTTTCAATATATGTTATATAAGGCTTTTCATTAAAATATTCAATAATTCATTGTCAAAATAATAGATTTAAGATGAACTTGGCAACGTCGTTTTCTGTAATAGAAAAAAAAAAGAGAATGATATTCGGTGACATTTCTAAAATGTAGGTTATATAGCATTTAACATTGTAAATAATAATTTATCAAGAAAAATAAAAGTATTTCGATTATTCTAAAATCATTTGATAAGGAGAGCATACATTTCATTTTAAAAAATGTAGCATTGTGTTAAGTAACAAAATTTTCGCCTCCTAATTTTCTTTATTTACCTATTAACTCTTAAATTTATTCTTTTAATTTATTACAATGATGAAAAGAAATAGGTCTTAAAAGTATCAAGGCCAATTTCTTTTCACACTTTTATCAATTTTCCAAGAAGCCAAGCTCGATCGTTGACGGGAGCCTTCGCTTCGTCTCCACTCTTTCTCTACTTCGTTGAGTTGAAGTGGGGACTTAGCGTCGGTTCCCATGCATAAGACGGGTGAGAGCAACGGAGAGAGAGAACTACCTTTCTCTGTCTTCGCGCTCTCCCCCACAACAATTAAAAACGTTTGAAGCTGGCTTGACGAAAGATTGTCAAGCGAAGAAAATTTTTCTAGAGAGACGCGCGCGACCAGGCCTAAGAGCAGTGCGTGTATGCTGCAGCCCGCGAAGCTGCAGCTGCAACTTCAACTTTCAACCTTGTCACTGTTTAGCTTTTACTTAACCAAATTAACGACGCGAATTCCGTGGACAACGATCCGAGTTGTCATACACGTGGATTGAAGTGCACCGGTTATTGATAAGGGGTAGATATACCGACAAATAAAAAGGAAGCAGATAATTAGAGGCCAATGCAGCCAGAGCAGGCATGGGAGACCAGGAGAGCCGGCAATGCTGCCCCGCCGGCCACCCTTGTCATCAGCAGATAAGTTATTTTTAAAATTATTATAATAAATAATTTTATACAATATTGCATAAATAATAAAAGGAAATCAGCGCACCTTGCGTTAAAAAATTTTCGCGGGTTGACAATAAATTATTTGTAAAGATTTTTAGAATGTACTTTTGATGAATTCATATAAGTGAAAAATTTTATTTAAGTATGTAAATTTATTAGAGATATATTGGGGGAGTTTTGCAAGTAATTGTTACTCAAGTGGATTTATTAAACTAATAAAAAATGTCCGACATATTTCAATTTTATATCACTGACCTTTATTATAAAAACGAGGTAAGCTGTTATGATTCGGAGCTCGGAGATAGGATTATATAGTTAGGGGCCGTCGATAAAATTAAATAATTCTCTTTTTTTTTTAGTTATCTAAAAAATATTTTTTTTTCAATGTACTTCATAAAAATTAATAAATATGCCACAGAAACAAGTTGCTTGGACAGACATTGAACAGAATTAGACGTTAAAGTAATAATTATTTTAAAAACTACATATTTTTATGAAAATTCAAATGAATAGAAAAACAAATCAATCCTTTTCATAATAACACTCAGAACTGATTTTTATAAGGTATACTTTAAATTTGAGTAAAATTTGGTATGATTAGGTATTTTCATATAAATTATGTGTCCGCACTTTAGTGTATAAATCATGTATATTAGGCAGTTAATTGCATACGAAAATCGAGTTTAGCACGTTCAATTAAAAAAATCTTAAATTTAAATAAAAACGTCTGAAGTAAGTAATTTTTACATGAGTATCCTTCGTTATTGGAATTAAGTAATTATTTTTAGTACTTAGAAATGGTGTAAAAATAAATTGTACATTGTCTTTTAAAATAACATAATGCCCATGTCAAATATATGTATTTAAACATTAAGCTGAGTTCCGCGCATTGAATTGAAAAAAAAACAAAAATAATATGTAATACTTATGCGCATCACATTAGAGGAAAAAAATAAAAATTTTTTCGTATTCTATTTTTGAAAATTTATTTATGTCACATGATGAGAAAAACCTTTGTGACTCAATCATTCCTTTAACTTAGAGTTATTATTGTGATCGGAGTGTTTATTTTTATGACATTCTCGTATAGATCAGGCCGAATATACTCCTTAAATAAAATCTCTCAACTCCGGAAGGTGAAAATAAAATTAAATGTATGAAGGACGGGGTTTTCATGAGAGATACAACTCTTTAGAAAAACCCGTCCTAACACATGGCGCCCAACGTGGGGCAATCGAGTAAAAGAACTGCAGGGATTGTGATTTTTCAAAAAAAATAATAGAAAAGAATCGGAATCTTTGTTGTTTCGTGCGTTTGACGCACTGACACGTAAGTGTTTAGCGATTAAGCTCGCGACCTGTCGGGAAGGAGTAGATTAAATTAAATTAACTCTTCAACGTAGCTTTATAAATATTTTAAAAGGGTTAAGAAGGTATTCATAAGGAATTCTTTTTTTTAATGTTTTATGTGGGTCAGATCGCGTATTTAGCGCAGGTTAACGAGCGGATGGCAAATAGTTTTTGTTTTTTTTATTATTTATTTTTAAAGAAAATAAACCGTTTTCGTCGCGGTATTTACTTTTATACTCCTGGTCCACCTGAAAAAAATTTTTTTAGAACGAGGGGAGATTCCAATTCGTTCACTCCCCTTTGTTTTGTCGCGGCCTACTCTTGATCGAACTATTGTTTCCGGCAACTACTAAGCGATGGGCCTACTCATCACTGTTCGTACCCTTCCGCAATAGCCGATATGGCTAAAATTGAGGATAAAAAAAAAATAGAAAATACATAGTAATTAAGCATATATGTATATATAGATGTATATTATAGAATTATATATATATGTATATTGCAATTCATCATTTTAATATCCAGAATAACTACAGCAGGCTCGTGGGTTCGAGTCCCAACTGCACTAGAAAAAAAGAAAATTAAGGCAGCAATCAAGAGTACTTATTACAATAAAATAAAAGAAAACATCCCAGGAAAATTGCCTGGAATTTTAAATTTTCTCTTTTCTTTTTATAAAAAAAAAATTTTAACCATTAAAATTGACCAGGTTGTACCCATAAATTTGCAAACCCATGCTAAGAAAATGAAAATCCAAAATTCAGTAATAAAGGAGAAATAACATTTCTTTCTTCCTTGTTTTGCTTCTTAATTCTAACGTGAAATTAATTCAAAGATTAACCTACTAAAATTATATCACCTATTAAAACGCTTAAAAATTTTTTTGAGCTGATTCGGGCGCAACTTACGACCTACTAGATGCGAGGCACCGACGCTACCGATTATACTACGAAACGCTTGTTGTAACTTATGGTAATTTCGCATATTTATGGTTTATTAATATAGAAATTTCGTTATTTTTAAACACTTCTAAATATAAATAAAATGAAAAATAATAATCATGAGCAGTCAATGATAATTCAAAGAAATAAAGATCAATAAGATAATTTTTCTTGTATAATTAAAATGACTTTAATTTTCCATCAAACAGCAATTATTTTTTTACACCAATACATGTGTATGAAAATTGACTATTTTCTTATTAAAAGATCTAATTCTTTATTTATGAAAACTAAATAATTTATTTGATAAGATTAATAATGATTGCTTATGTTTACTAACGATTGCCGACCACTTTAGTTTTTAAAGCATTCACAAAGCACTCACAAACAACTCCTTTGATTGAATCACATTCTCAAAATACTCTCTTTTTTTTTTAATCATCAAATTATAAATAATCCTTCTACTTTACATGGTTATGAAAAACAAAAATGTTATAATTGATTGAAAATAAGCTATTAAATTTTTTAAAAAAAATTATTTGTTCAAGATTCGAACTACGGTTCTTGAGGATGTCAAACCAAATGAAAAAAAAAACTGTTGCCCATGACTTAGCCTACTTGGCTACCAACTCATCTGTTAATTAATTCTTTTAATAGATTCCGATTCTTTTCTATTATTTTTTTTGAAAAATCACAATCCCTGCAGTTCTTTTACTCGATTGCCCCACGTTGGGCGCCATGTGTTAGGACGGGTTTTTCTAAAGAGTTGTATCTCTCATGAAAACCCCGTCCTTCATACATTTAATTTTATTTTCACCTTCCGGAGTTGAGAGATTTTATTTAAGGAGTATATTCGGCCTGATCTATACGAGAATGTCATAAAAATAAACACTCCGATCACAATAATAACTCTAAGTTAAAGGAATGATTGAGTCACAAAGGTTTTTCTCATCATGTGACATAAATAAATTTTCAAAAATAGAATACGAAAAAATTTTTATTTTTTTCCTCTAATGTGATGCGCATAAGTATTACATATTATTTTTGTTTTTTTTTCAATTCAATGCGCGGAACTCAGCTTAATGTTTAAATACATATATTTGACATGGGCATTATGTTATTTTAAAAGACAATGTACAATTTATTTTTACACCATTTCTAAGTACTAAAAATAATTACTTAATTCCAATAACGAAGGATACTCATGTAAAAATTACTTACTTCAGACGTTTTTATTTAAATTTAAGATTTTTTTAATTGAACGTACTAAACTCGATTTTCGTATGCAATTAACTGCCTAATATACATGATTTATACACTAAAGTGCGGACACATAATTTATATGAAAATACCTAATCATACCAAATTTTACTCAAATTTAAAGTATACCTTATAAAAATCAGTTCTGAGTGTTATTATGAAAAGGATTGATTTGTTTTTCTATTCATTTGAATTTTCATAAAAATATGTAGTTTTTAAAATAATTATTACTTTAACGTCTAATTCTGTTCAATGTCTGTCCAAGCAACTTGTTTCTGTGGCATATTTATTAATTTTTATGAAGTACATTGAAAAAAAAATATTTTTTAGATAACTAAAAAAAAAAGAGAATTATTTAATTTTATCGACGGCCCCTAACTATATAATCCTATCTCCGAGCTCCGAATCATAACAGCTTACCTCGTTTTTATAATAAAGGTCAGTGATATAAAATTGAAATATGTCGGACATTTTTTATTAGTTTAATAAATCCACTTGAGTAACAATTACTTGCAAAACTCCCCCAATATATCTCTAATAAATTTACATACTTAAATAAAATTTTTCACTTATATGAATTCATCAAAAGTACATTCTAAAAATCTTTACAAATAATTTATTGTCAACCCGCGAAAATTTTTTAACGCAAGGTGCGCTGATTTCCTTTTATTATTTATGCAATATTGTATAAAATTATTTATTATAATAATTTTAAAAATAACTTATCTGCTGATGACAAGGGTGGCCGGCGGGGCAGCATTGCCGGCTCTCCTGGTCTCCCATGCCTGCTCTGGCTGCATTGGCCTCTAATTATCTGCTTCCTTTTTATTTGTCGGTATATCTACCCCTTATCAATAACCGGTGCACTTCAATCCACGTGTATGACAACTCGGATCGTTGTCCACGGAATTCGCGTCGTTAATTTGGTTAAGTAAAAGCTAAACAGTGACAAGGTTGAAAGTTGAAGTTGCAGCTGCAGCTTCGCGGGCTGCAGCATACACGCACTGCTCTTAGGCCTGGTCGCGCGCGTCTCTCTAGAAAAATTTTCTTCGCTTGACAATCTTTCGTCAAGCCAGCTTCAAACGTTTTTAATTGTTGTGGGGGAGAGCGCGAAGACAGAGAAAGGTAGTTCTCTCTCTCCGTTGCTCTCACCCGTCTTATGCATGGGAACCGACGCTAAGTCCCCACTTCAACTCAACGAAGTAGAGAAAGAGTGGAGACGAAGCGAAGGCTCCCGTCAACGATCGAGCTTGGCTTCTTGGAAAATTGATAAAAGTGTGAAAAGAAATTGGCCTTGATACTTTTAAGACCTATTTCTTTTCATCATTGTAATAAATTAAAAGAATAAATTTAAGAGTTAATAGGTAAATAAAGAAAATTAGGAGGCGAAAATTTTGTCACTTAACACATTGTTATTTATAAAAATTTATGAAGCATTATGCATGAATCGTGTATATACGTTGATAGTGTATAAATATCTATAGCCTACAATCAAATATGTTTACATTGTCAAGCGAAAAAATGAATAGCGCATAATGTTGCCAAGTTTCAACTAAATGTCGATAATTTAGATTATACTGAAAAAGTCATAACAGGGAAACGTCCTTGAGACTTTTAATATACTACTAAATGATCTTAAAGTATTATCAATTATTAAAAAGTCAAGCAAGCTTAAACTCAAAATATGGGTAAAAACAAATTTGTTAAACTAAATGTCATTTCTATTTTAAACTATTTTTATATACACTAAAGTATAATTATGTTAAAATTAAAAATTAAATTTCAAAGTTAATGTGTAATACAGATTACTACTGTTGCATTTATAATTTTCTTAATGTTTGAAATATTATATTTTTAATGTTTGAAATATTTTATTTTTGTAAGTATTAGTTTATACCAGCCCTGCGTACAGACAAACTAGTTTTGCCTCTATAGGATTTTACAATTCATGTTGTAATTTTGTATTAGTTTTTTAATAAAAAAATACATAAATCAATATTATAATTTGGAGAAAAAAATATATCTTTTGAGAAAATCATGTTGAAAAAAAATCGTTTTTTTTTGTTTTTTATTAATAGCTCGACGGCATTAATTTAAATCTATAAAATAACGTTGCCATGTAAAAGTAGACTAAATTCTTAATATAAAAAAAAAATTCGCCTTGAAAAGTAATAAATTGACGGAGATAGAGCATTTTAAATATGCAGGCCCATTTTCATTTTTTCACCTTGCATTTTAACATTTAATACAAAATAGGCTATAGCGTCGTGAAAAAATTTTTTTATGCTAGATTTCGAAGTTTCCACATTCTTTCTTGAGTATTAAAACACATTCACATAGTTTTCAGCCAAAAAAAAAATCGATCCGTGTCGGCCTGCATGAATCTGAGTGGAATCAGCCAAAAAAATCAGAAGAAATCGAAATTTAGTCTAAATTTGATTAAAACACTATTAAAAATTTTTATAATTCTTTGGAAACGTTGACAGACATTATAAATATTATTCGAAAGGTTTTTCAGATCACTGCTTGCTGCACAATTTGCTTGAAACTTTTTCTTATTGCTAAGGCCAAGTCAATTAGCTGTTTTACAGGGTCGATTTCAAACACGTATTCGTGTATACCACATATTTCGCAAGAATTAGTTATGTTTTCATCATCCAAACAATAATTACATACTTGTTGTACAACACACAAATTTTGTACATGCAAACTTATTTTTTCACCATCAGTACCCGAGATAATTTCCGATTGTTGAGTCTCAAAATCATAAAATAAATAAAGTATATTTTTTTTATTGATTGCAAATCCTTTTATGCTGATAAAGGGTTGCATGTAACAAAAGTGTTCTATCGGCATTTTACGTTTAAATATTTTGCAAAATATCGTATTACAATTATGTGGATCTTTATCGCACATTCGAACTGTTTTACTGCACAAACGACAAATTTTTATGCTCTCGCATACCGATCGAAAATTATCGAAAGATTTCGAGATTTTATGATTTTCCAGACAAATATTACCGTAAAAATCTCTAGTGCATTGAATAAATTTTATTTTTTCCTGATTTATATTGCAAGGGGGACTCTGAATACATTTACAACATTTTTGTGGGCATTTATGATTATTTTTATGACTAAACTTTTTATTACAAGGTATGCAGTAGCCACGGCTGCCAGCTGCTGCGAGTAAATTTAAAATTGGTTGGTAATGATTAGAATTTTCATAATACATTATATTTAAGGTATACCTAACTACATTACCAACATCGTGTACAAAACATGCACCATCGTAAAGTGGTTTATAGCCTCGAGCAAAGTTTTGAAAAGAATAAACAACTATTGCAACTCCAAAAAGCGCATAATATTCTTGAAATAATTTTATTTCTTCGATATCACAACCTGTTTTGGTTATCGTAACTCTCGCAGCTTTGAACAAGACACCACACAGCACAATATCAGAAAGTGCAAGCGTTGATACTTGTCAAAGCTATAGCATATACATGAGCAGCGACTAGCGAGTGTGGAAGACAAAGATTGTCGGTATTTTAAATATTTAGAATAGATTTCTTGAAAACTGATTCGCTAGTGAATGATACCTGACCGCATCCCTCTGGTTTCGAAACAATGCTGACTTTCTCGTTTAAAACATCATCGATTTCAAAATTGTCATAACTCTGTGCTACACAAGCTAATAACTCGAGTAGATTTGTCGGTGAAAAATCACGAACCAGTCTAAAAGAAATCCATAAAGAACCGTGAACAAATCGGTCAGAGTTTATAGTTATGCCGATATAATCTGAAGGTCGCGCATTTTCACACACATGACGATGTAAATCATTCATTGCTGCCTCAAACCACGTATACACATTCGCATTAGGTGGTGGAGGTAATATTGACACTCTTAATTGTCTATCTCGAAACTTAAATTGTCAGTAATATCGCGATGAATTTTCATGAATTGTAATGTGGTTCTGAGCAGTAGTACCATCTCCCTGTTGAAAATATTTGTCTACAATATGATATACAAAATTACGTGAAAATGTGTGATTTACAAATTTACGCTTGAGGAGATGTAAAACGGACACCACCCCTGTATCCATGAATTTGGCTTATTTTTTCATTATATTGCAAAACTTGAGGAAAAGAAATGCTTCAGCTTGTAGTACTTACCATAAAGATTATTCAGTTAAATTTTCAAATAAATTCATTCATTAGTTTTTAAAAATTTTAGGGTTCCAATATTTATATATTAAAATTTTTAGATTTTGTACAAGAAATCTAAAATTCTAAGAAACTAATAAATGAATTTATTTTAAAATTTAACTGAATAATCTTTATAGTACATATTACAAACTAAAGCATTTATTTTCTTAAAATTTTGTTATTAAATAAAAAGATAGTAAATATTTATGATTATAGGTGTAGTGTCCATTTTACATCTCCTTAAATCAACCTGTATTCTCTGTACCTGGCAATTCAAACGAAATCATCGTATTAAGTGTATTCTGCTCGTTATTATTGATTGCCATTGATAACTGTCTCCTATCATCGCCCCACCAAGAGCAACCAGGCATTGGTTCAGAAGGTGGTAGCGCTGCTGTATTATTATTTACCCCCTTCACCGCAAAGTTTGGGGTAGTTTTAGAGACATTTATGACTTCTCTTACCTCTTCGGGAGGTGGTAGTAGCACGAGATCCCTCGAATCAGACACATCTTCTTCATCGGTCAGAAGCCTTATCAACAGTTCATCCCCACTACTGTCCTCCATCATATTTTGCAGGTCTGTAAAATTTATGTAAAATTTGCTTAGTTGCACTATTGTTAACAAAAAAGTCTTATTCCGCGAAATTCTGTGACCATAAACAAAAAGTTTATTGGTTATTGATTATTGATCTGAAACTGATATTTTCTTGCAAATCATGTTTTCAGATTTATCATTTTATTCACAACAAAAAAGTATTTTATAACGAAATTCTACGATCGTAAAGAAAAAAGATACAAACTTTTAAACGGTAACAGAAATGATGAATAACTTACCTTTAATAACACGGTGATGTAACATGAGAAGCCTGACTTGTGACGCATCTTACATCCCTCTGCTTTTAATACAACGACCAGCAATGTCAAGTATTTCATCATCATTAAAAATACCTCTCTCAAACATATAAGCTAAGGTACGTAATCCGCAAAGTCCTAAGATAAATTTAATTTTTTTCAATAATTCATTAATAGACCAAATGTTTAGACTTTTGCGCCATGAATAATTGCAAAATAATTTTATTTGTGGTTCCCAAACTAATGCTATATTTACAATATTTATCAAGACTTTAAGTAAATTTTTCCTAACCATCTTACTTCGTGTTGATCTTCTCTGGAACGTTGAACTTTAACTGTTAATCAGACCTGTCAATCTTCGCGTATTTATAGTACAATTTAGACATAAATTTAAAAGTAGGGATGAGGGGTGTCTGAAGATTTTCTCACTTTCAAACGTTATTTGTATGAAAGACTTCTATTGAGTCAGTGTAAATCGTGGCAGCATGAGATGGGTACTGGCTGATCTTATCAGCTGGTCACTATTAATGGCATACCCACATAGCACCGAAGCTTCCAGGAAGCTTCCAGGAAGCTTCCATAAAAGGTTCGGAAACTTCTCGTAAGCTTCCATGTAAGCTTCCTAGAAGCGTCAAATGTCCCGCGCACTTTTCATTCAGAAAGATTCAATGGAAGCTTCCAGAAAGCTTCCATGGAAGAAATCAGTAAGCTTCCATGGAAGATAGCATAAAGGTCTTTTTTAATCTTACAAGAAGTTTCCAAGGAAGATTGCCGCAAGGTTCCAAAAGTACTTCATGGAAGCTTCCACGGAATAATGCGAAAAGTTTACATGCAAGCTTCCGTGAAAGCTTCAATTAAAGCTTCCTGGAAGCGTAAAATGTCCCGCGCACTTTTATTTCAGAAAGATTCAATGGAAGATTCTAGGAAGTTTCCATGAAAGAAATCAATAAGCTTCCATGAAAGCTAGTATAAAAGCCTTTTGAATCTTACAAGAAGCTTTCAAGGAAGGTTGCCATAAGGTTCTAAAAATACTTCATGGAAGCTTCCATAAAAGAAAGCTAGAAGCTTCCAGGATGATTCCAGTGTAAAGTTCCCGGAGGCTTTGGGGAAGTCAACTATTCAAATATCATTTGGTTAATTTTATCCTTTTTCACCGTTCGAAAGGTATTGTGTTACGATTCTGTTCAACATTCTAAATTTCATTTTATATTTTATAAATATTTGCTGTGCAAAACACCTATTTACTTACAACATACTATTTTATATACTATTATATCATATTTATACTTCAATACATATTCATATATATTAGGATTTACGTATAACTATAAAGACGCATTTACATTTTTAGGGCAGGCGCTGTGGGTACATACTCAAAACCGCCAACGTTCGACTTATATAGTAAGTGTGGTATCAGCTAACCACTTAGGGACAAAACGCCCATTCAACGCGTATCCCCCTGTAGGCGTAACTGCGAATCGAAGGTGACGGACTTGTATGATATCTGTCGGTAGTTCAATTCCCGACTAAACATAATTTTTTTTTATAAATTATGTTGCACATGTATATATTTCAGTATTTTTTTAAATTTAAATATTTTTGATGTATACAGATAAATGTATATGTACATGTACCTACGTATTATTCACACACAAACATTTTTATGCTATCTGAAGTCGAAAAATTCATTTTATATGGATTTTAAAATAAATTTATTTGAAAAAACTTAAATAAATAATACAATACTCTTTCTTAAAACTTTATTCAATTAAAGACTTTTTTTAAATAAAGCAACAAAATGTTTTGTGTGCTTATTTACTAACTTAAATTAATATTAAAAGAAATTTTTTATCCAAAGTTATACAATCATAGAAACTTTCAATCATTTAATTTGTAATCTGTTTTATTCGTATTCATATAATAATCCGATATTAATTTTTAATATTAAAAAGAATATCTTTATACATTAATTTAACAAAAAAGACTATATTTTTAATTTATAAAATTAATGCGGGATTATTATATAAATACGGAAAAAGCAGATTACAAACTGGATGAATTAATTTTTATAATTATGTAACTTTGGGTAAAAATTTTTTAATACTATTAATTTTTAGTTAGTAAAAGAACACAAAATATTATGCTTTTTGAGGAAAAATCTTTTATTTGATAAAAGTCATGTATTCAAAACATTGTAAAGATATTTAGACTTTGTAATTAATTTATTTAATTTATAAAATTTTATTAAATTAATGACTTTCTTTTAAAAAAAACATATTTGTTTGTGTTCTTTTTTATTAATTAAAATCAATAACTATAAAAATTCTTTATCGAAAGTTATACACAATTATAAAAAATTTTTAATCATTAAAAATGTAATATGTTTTACTTCATATTTAAATAATCTACCATAAATTTTGTAAATTAAAAAGAATATGAGACATTTATTTAATAGAAAAAAAAGACAATATTTTTAATCCATAAAATTGAATTAATGTAAGGCAGACACTACACCTGTACCCATAAATATTGCCTAAATTTTCATTTTATTGTAAAATTTTAGAAAAAAAATGCATTAGCTTATAGTATGTACCATGAAGATTATTCTATGAATTTTTTAAATAAATTCATTAATCAGTTATTTAAAATGTTGAAGCCCAATGATATATATGAAAATTATTCGATTTCGTACCAGGAATACAAAATACCTATAAACAAAGGAATAGATTTATTTAAAAATTCAACTCAATAATTTTCATGATATTTACTACAAACTAATGTATTTTTTTCTGAAACTTTGCAATAACTTTCCGTGAACATTAATAAATCCTACCTGTAATATTCTGTGAAAGGCTGCAAAAAGTTTGAATAGAATTTTCCGCAAAATATTGCTGCAAGCTTCCTGCAAAATGTAAAGTTATCTTCCAAATAATATTCGGATATTACTTTTCGGAAGCTTACTGGAAGCTATCTTGTAATATTCAATTTGGCCTTCATGGAATATTACATGTAAGCTTCCCTGAACCTTCCGTAAGGCTTACATAAAAGATTTCAATGGAATCTTCCTGAAACTTTTATTTAGCTTTCGGGAAGCTTACTGGAAATCTTCCTGATAAGTTACTGGTAACCTTTCGTAAACAATAAAATATTTTTCTTATAACATTCCACGGAAGGCTTCAGGAAGTTTGAATGGAATCTTCCACAAAATATTACTGGAAGCTTCCTGCAAGATATAATGTAATCTTCCGAATAATGTTTCTGTAATATTGCATGTAATCTTTCAGAAAGCTTAATGGAAGCTATTTCGTAATGTTTCATTTAGCCCTTATGGAATATTACATGTTAGCTTCTCTGAACCTTCCGTAAAGCTTATATGAAAGATTCCAATGGAAGCTTCCTGAAACTCTCATTTAGCTTTCGGGAAACTTACAGGGAATCTTCCTGAAGAGTTACTGATAACCTTTCGTAAACAATAAAAAATTTTTCCTATAACATTCCACGGAAGGCTGCAGGAAGTTTGAATTGAATCTTCCACGAAATATTACTGGAAGCTTCCTGCAAGAAATCTTCCGTATAACGTTTCTGTAATGTTACATGTAATCTTTCCG
The DNA here is from genome assembly GCA_017163975.1 of Anastatus disparis. Taxonomy (NCBI): domain Eukaryota; kingdom Metazoa; phylum Arthropoda; class Insecta; order Hymenoptera; family Eupelmidae; genus Anastatus; species Anastatus disparis. Next base: position 1,921,138 of record JAFFSR010000027.1, read on the forward strand.
GAAGCTCACTGGAAGCTATTTGGTAATGTTCCATTTAGCCCTCATAAAATATTACATGTTAGCTTTCCTGAACCTTCCATACAGTTTACATGAAAGATTCCAATGAAAGCTTCTCGAAACTTCCATTTAGCTTTCGGGAAGCTTACGGGTCATCTTCCTGATAAGTTACTGGCAACCTTTCGTAAACATTAAAATATTCTTTCTGTAACATTCTATTGAAAGCTGCAGGAAGTTCGAATGGGATCTTCCACAAAATATTACTGGAAGCTTCCTGCAAGATATATTGCAATCTTCCAAATAAAGTTTCTGTAATATTGCATGTAATCTTTTTGGAAGCTTACTGAAAGCTATTTAATAATGTTCCATTCAGCCCTCATGGAATATTACATGTAAGCTTTCCTAAACCTTCCGTAAAGCTTACATGAAAGATTCCAATGGAAGCTTCTCGAAACTTTCATTTAGCTTCCGAGAAGCTTGCTAGAAGCTTACATTGGAATCTTTCTCGAATCTTTCGATGGAAGCTTCCCGAATCTTTCGTGCTATGTGGGTAGCGTCTTGTGATTTACTAACTATACGCATTTTTGTCCTAATATACTTCTGTTTGAAATTACTTAATTTTAATTTTAACTAGAATTAAAACTTATGTTAGTTACCTGTAAACACTTGAATTTAAAAAACTTTACGAGCATACTATACTCACTTGTTAATCTACACTATTCTTACTATTATTTTTTGCTTTCATTGTTAATTGATTTGAAATATTAATTTGAAATATTATTATTATTGTTATTCGTCGTTGTATTTTCTTATTGTGCCAGACAGGGTGTTTACCCCAAGGCCAAATGAAGTTTGTCTATGTCTATGTCTATGTCTATATATATATATATATATATATATATATATATATATATTGGACGTTTCACGACAACTCACCTAACAAAAAAATAGAATTCGTCGAAAATCTGTGAGAATGTTCTATTTGATACCCAAAATATACAAAAAAAATTTTAGAGGTCCAGGTCAAAGGGGTCAGGATTTAAACGTGATGGAATTTTTCGAATTTCCCAAATTTTTTGCTAAATAAATATTTTAATGAATTTTTTCCTCAAAAACTATCAACTTTTCGTTAAAACTTAATAGAATACTTTTTCTTGGAAATTAGATGTAGAATTTACCTGAATTTTTGCAAATTACAATATACTGATTTTTATGCTTACTTGATCGATTTAAACATACTATTTAGTATATCTAAAAATCGAGCAGGTTAGATTGGCTTTTTAAAGTCTTATTATTTTTGTTTTTTTATGAGGAAAAAATATACGAAGCCTCCAGTTGGGCAGCCTTCTCAAAGTTACTTAATTGTGCAAAAAAGTCTGAATAAATCGTTATTTTAGATCAATGATGAGATTCGTGATTTTTCTTCTGAAAAAGTATTGATTTTTGGGACAAATGTATGAAAATGTTTTTTATTGGAAATTGTATGTAAAATGTATGTAAATTTTTTTAAACCATTATTTGCTAAACATCACAAATTATAAATGAAATTTTGAAATTTAAAAATTTATTTTTTTATAAAATTTTTAGTATATATTGTTCATAATGTCTTAAATTACAATTTGTAAAAATATGTTTATATTCTACACATGATTTCCAATAAAAAACATTTACATACATTTGTCCCAAAAATCAATACTTTTTCAGAAAAAAAATCACGAATCTCATCATTGATCCAAAATAACGATTTTTTCAGACAATTTTGCACAATTAAGTAACTTTGAGAAGGCTGCCCAACTGGAGGCTTCGTATATTTTTTCCTCATAAAAAAACGAAAAAAATAAGACTTTAAAAAGCCAATTTAACCTGCTCGATTTTTAGATGTACTAAATGGTATGTTTAAATCGATCAAGTAAGCATAAAAATCAGTATATTATAATTTGCAAAAATTCAGGTGAATTCTACATTTAATTTCCAAGAAAAAGTATTCTATTAAGTTTTAACGAAAAATTGATAGTTTTTGAGGAAAAAATTCATTAAAATATTTATTTAGCAAAAAATTTGGAAAATTCGAAAAATTCCATCATGTTTAAATCCTGACCCCTTTCACCTGGACCTCTAAAATTTTTTTTGTATATTTTGGGTATCAAATAGAACATTTTCACAGATTTTCGACGAATTTTATTTTTTTGTTAGGTGAGTTGACGTGTATCGTCCCATATATATATATATATATATATATATATATATATATATATATATATATATATATATATATATATATGTTTGTCTGTTTCTCTCTCTCTCTCTCTCTCTCTCTCTCTCTCTATATATATATATATATATATATATATATATATATATATATATATATATATATACATAGAGATTGATTGATTGATTGAGCACTTTATTTCAGGTCGTGTGGTATAACCCCGTATGACCCATTTAAACTACAGAGAGATTACAAATATTAAAAATTGAAAAAATACATGATAACGTAGTGATACTAAACAATATAAGATAATTATAATTATATCAGTAAGTAGGTAGTAAGCATTCGGTAGATAACAAAATAAAATAAAATATGTAAATAAATATAACACAAAAATAATGACTAGTAATAAAAATTTAGTTATGTAGTATTTAATAAGTTATATAGGTAGCATAGTTCTTGATCTATTTATTCATCCACACCTCAAGTCAGCACTGATTAGTGTATACTGAAAGCAAAATTAGCAAATTCTTGTTTGAAAATCCTCATCGAGTAACCATTGCATCATGCCACTCAGTGCGCTCTTTACCAAGGAGTCTAACATACAGGTGATGCTTAATGACCTGTGTCCGCCCTGTTTCAAAATCAACAAATAAATCGACATTATTATTGATAAATGTAGATGAAGAATACACAAAAGAATTTAACATCGCTGCAGTACGAACGACTGGACAAATCAAAAGTCTTTGTGGAAGTCTTGAAGAAGATCTGACAATTGTGTCAATGTTGGCACGACGAAATTTAGAAGCCAAATAAGATGGATTTTGGTACGTGACAACAGAGTGAGCTAACGTTGCCTGGAAATATAACCGTCTTTTTTGAACAGGCAGCCACCCCAGTTCAAGACGAAAGGGAGTAACCCTCTCACATCTCCCTATATTGCCAAAGACAAACCTTACAGCTGCATTTAAAGCTCTGTGGAGTTTAATATTTAGGGTTTGCGGAATATCATCATAGATAATGCAATAGTAATCAATAATAGGAAAAATAAGAGCCTCAACCAATTCCTTTCTCAGACACTTGGACAAAGCGTGTTTGTGAAATTTAAGTGACTGTAGAGTACCATAGATCCGACCTATGACTGAATTAACCTGTTTGTTCCAATTTAGGGTGCAAGTAATCCAAACACCAAGATTTTTCACAACACTAGAATAAGGAATTGGAATATTATTTACAAATATAGAAGGACAAGTCGAAGAATCAATCCTAGCTATCTACTGCTCGCTACCCAAGAAAATTGCTTGCATTTTAGATGGATTTAGTGTTAGATGATTGTCATTAGCCCATTTCACCACAGAAGCTACTTCATGATTAAGGAAGGAAATTTCCTCATTTAGCATAGATGGAAGAAATGTATGGTAAACCTGAAGGTCATCAGCAAATAGAATGTGCTGGGCATTATTTAGGACCAGGGGTAGGTCATTGATATAAACAGAAAAAAGCAGAGGTCCCAACACACTACCCTGAGGAACACCAGCCGAACAAGACATCCAATCACCAACAGCACCTCCCGCATCCGGTACAGCATAACTTCTGCCTCGTAGATAGGATGCAAACCAACAGATAACTGCATCAGAGCAGTTAAGAGAGCGAAGCTTATGAAGGAGCCTTGCATGAGGCACCGTATCAAACGCCTTTGGAAAATCGAACAAAAGTAGTAAAGTAATCATTCTTTTGTCAATGGCCAAACGAGTATCTTCTAGGAGTTTCAAAAGAGCTGTCTGTGTACTGTTAGATTTACGGAAACCAGTTTGCAAGTTATTAAGTAAAGAGTGTGACTCAATGTGAGTATAAAGCTGAGTATGAACAACCCTTTCCAAGACCTTGGAAATCTCACATAGTTTAACTATGGGACGAGTCTGAGACAGAGAGTCAAGCTTAGATGACTTAGCCAATGGTAAGAAATAAGCACACTTCCAAGAAGCAGAAAAGGACCCAGATGCTAAGGACAGGTTTATCAAGTCGGTCTAATGAGGAACAAGTGAGTTCTGAGAAAACTTTAGCATGTCAGCTGATAAGCCATCAGGTCCAACTGATTTGGACGAAGCAAGATTAATTATCGATTTGACCAACGATTGATCAACCTGAGTAAACTCGAAAGTTGGCAAATCATGTCGAAGAGGGATAGCAAGTACCTCATTTATCTCATTGTTATTTAGAGGAGAAGAAAGCGATGAGATAGCTGTGTAATGAGTCAAAAGGGCCCTGGATGAAAAGTACTGGAGTGGTGATGGTAGAACTTTATTTGAAAGTCCAATTTTATGAAGAATCGACCAGCGGTTAGCCGAGTTTGCAGAAGAAGATAACCGATTAGCTATATATGTGTTTTTGGCTGTATCCAATGAATTAGAAACCTCACCCCTAAGACGTCTATAGCGAGCAATAGCGAGTGAGGAGCCAGAACGAGCTGCAGCTTTATAAGCACGATCACGCTCATGCATCTTTTTACGAATATCAGCAGAAACCCAAGGTTTCTTCCTAATATTAAGCTGACAAGATTTAAGTAGAGAACATATATCAAAAGACGAAACAAGGACAGAAGACAACCTGGAAGCTAGATTATCAATATGAGAAGAGTTGGAGTTACAGTCAGAAAGACTATGGCTCCCTTGCGAATTAATTGAGAGATTTTGTGAAACCAGATTATTTAGGATATCGCAGTTTAAATTTTTGAAATCTCTAAACAAAAAATTTTTATTTGTATTCTGAGGTTTAAATGCTCTGAACGATATACTAATGACGTCATGACCCGCAATGAATGGAGCAGATGACTTATTATAAGACTGCAATGAACTTTCGTCGTTAATAATGAATAAGTCAATCCGTGTGTGAGAGGAATACTCTGCAGTAAGAGTATGATGTGTGGGCTCAGACGGAACAAGGAAAAGAGCAAAAGAATCAACAGTAGAGCGAAAAGTATCAGCAGTATAATTGCTGTTCATAAGATTAATATTAAAATCTCCTGTTATAACTACATTTTTGTATGAAGGAAGCATATTAGAGAGAGATTCAAAGAATTCACCTGGAAAAAGGGCCTTAGGCCGCAAGTATACGACTACAAAAAGAAGTTTTTCAGAATCAATCGAGATTTCAGCGATGATGAATTCAGCAGTGTTGTTGAATAAAGGATCAGAATGGGATAAGATGTTAACTCTTAGGAAGTCACGTGTATGAAAACCAACACCTCCACCGACTTTGCCCACTCAGTCTAACCTATAAAAATTGTAGTGATCAACAGAAATAATTGAACTGTCATCAAGTTCAGTCAGGAACGTTTCAGTGACTGCAAAAATATCGATCATATTATCTGTTATAAAAGACTCAACAATAGAAAAATGAGCTTTTAACCGATTGACATTAGCATGAGCAATTTTAATACCCTGGAAAAACTCAGTCCCTTTGATCTTTGGAGTTTCAATGGGAGAAATGGAGTTTGAAGTAAGATTGAAATTTGAATTCAGAAAAGACGAATCATCTGAGATAAAACTGGTTAAAACATTAGAGTGCGAGCTTTTGCTCATTGCAAGGGAGCCAAGAAGTCCCTATTTTTTAGCTAAAGGCTTTAAGGTTGCCAATTGAGCCTCATTAGTTATAGGTACCAAGACGGAGTCTCTGGTAGGACGCATACAGACAACAAGATTACGAACAACAGGTCGAAGGTAGTTAAGATCTTTGTAGACAGCCAAAGCTTTTTTAAGAAGTAAGTAAACTGGCTTTGGCCAAATTGGCCGGACGAAAACTTTGCTATTACCTTCAACATTGAACAATCTTGAAACAGAGAAATTTTGTAGTTTAGGCGATGCCTCAATGATACAATCTCGAACCGCATCAGAACTGAATTTGCCCACAAATGAGCGAAAATTTCTAAGTTGCGAACCACCAAGTTGTTCAATCTCAATAGGCAAAGGGGGAAGCCACTCACGAGTATTCAGAAGAAAAGTCTCCTTATTACCAAGCCCAAGAGCCCCCAAGATTACTTTGACAATTTCTTCATTGCTGAGGGTTACAGAAAGAGGAATCCCTGTGAAGAGCACTTCGTAGGAATCGTGCAAAATAGAGGGAGCAGCCGTAGAACACGAAGAAATATGCTCATCTAGACGATCAGAAAGAGCCTGGTAACGCCTCTCAAGATCAGCAAAAGCCTGTCTGACCTCACTAACCTCAGTCCTAAGAGCACCAACCTCCGACAACAACTGACTACCAACAGAGATTTGGTGATCAAGTTTATTGTTCATGTCCCTAGCAAACGGCTGAAACCACTCTGGAACAATCTTTGGATCAACAGAAGAAGAATCCTCAGTAGGCATGTCGTACGAACAATGAGGCTCAGCTGAAGCCAATCGTACTAAGAAAGAGGTAGCGCCTTGCGTCGAGTTGCCGCCCACAGCAATACAGCTATCTACGGATGAAGGGGAGGAACCAGTATCAGAACAACAGCGTCGACGAGGAGAAGGCTCGAGTGGGTGGAGCGGTGAAACCACGCCCCTCTTGAGAGACCGTTGATTGGATGAATTAATATCGAATGGCTGAGGAGGCGGAGAGACTATATCTTCCGTATCGACCGAACACACACCCCCGTCGGTATGTTTGCTCTTTCTTAATCTCTCGCCTTTACAACAAACAATTAAACAACTAGAGATAAACCACGTACTATCACAGCACCTAGTGTGATAGATAGACGTACAATTAGTACAAAGTAAAGAAGTATCTAATCTTGCAATAGGCAAATTACAAGCAGAGCAAAGCACCATAATCAAAGAGCACACAGTTCGATATCATACAATGGAAACTCACCTTGCAGCAACAGTATACTCAGCGACAAAAATTGGTGGTGAGTGAAGAAAGTACCAACAGTGTACGCTCCGGATAATGTAGACTCGTCGCTCTGATGGTAAACAGATGGTAATTCAACACGAAAAATAACCTCCAAATCCGGAACACGTGGTTAACCTCAAAGATGATCCATTTAGAAGAAATGATTAATAATAAGTAGCAGAGACTCCAAAATGCTTTGATTTATATATCAGATGAATCTCTGCATTTTTGGCTTGCAGTGGGTCTGCAACAAAAAGCCCGCAGGCAAAATATGCAGTTTCAATAGTCCAAATAAGCGGAGCAAGAAAAAAACGTGTGCGATTCTACTTACTGAGAGAGAGAGAGAGAGAGAGAGAGAGAGAGAGAGAGAGAGAGAGAGAGAGAGAGAGAGAGAGGGAGAGGGAGAGGGAGAGGGAGAGGGAGAGGGAGAGGGAGAGGGAGAGGAGAGGAGGAGAGAGAGAGAGAGAGATATGTATATATATGTAGGAACTCTACTATCTATCTAGCTGTTAAGAGGAGGTCGAGTATATCTGTCCTTTTCTAATCAAAGAATTGATTTTTTCACAAAAATTAATAATTGTAGCAAAAAATAAGAAGAAAGCCCCATTTCGAATAATAAAAAGCAAGATTTTCTTTTATGAGGAAAAATTATTTTTATCGCTTCGTTTTTAAGAAAACCTTGAAAAACTGAATTGTCTATCCGAACCTCTATTTTTTAAGTTTTTCAAGGTTTCCTTCAAAACGAATCGATAAAAATAATTTTTCCTAATCATAGAAAATCTTGCTTTCTATTATACGAGATGGGGCTAACTCCTTATTTTTTGCTACAATTATTAGTTTTTGCATTTTATACGACCTGCTCTTGAGGTTGGTCACCAGTTACATCATAAGAAATTCATTATGTTAAGAATGCTTTAAAATTTTCATCACAATTTAAAAACAACATCATAAATAAGTGGTAAAAATTTCAAAACGATTCACTGTTTCTAAATTGAGATACAGAACTATAAAATTACAATTTTGAAGAAATTTACGTCATAATTGCAATTTTGAAATTGTCCATCTCAATTTAGAAACAGTGAATCGTTTTGAAATTTTTACGACTTATTTATGATGTTGTTTTTAAATTGTGATAAAAATTTCAAAGCATTCTTAACATAATGAATTTCTTATGATGTAACTGGTGACCAACCTCCTTAAGTTAATGTTATACTTTCTTTTGCCTTCTACTCTCCTGATACTTTTTTATTATTTTAATATTAATGATTCTCGATAATTATTGATATTATAAATTTAAATTTATTTTAAATGCAACAAGTTTATTACATGTAATGTTTTAAATCTTGATCTTTCTTATGTGCATATGAGTATGCAAATCAAGTTTATATATATATATATATATATATATATATATATATATATATACATATATATATATATATAGAAACTTGACTGTCTATCTAATGTTAAGTTAATTATACTTTCTTTTGCCTTCTATTCTCCTGAGGAAAAAAGTGTCAAATTATTAATTTTACCGTGTGAACTTCAGAAATATTTTACAATTTTAAGAGTCTTTGGGGTGGAAATTATGCTTTTCATGATCGTAGGCTTGGGGCCGCGATCAGTCTACGTCAATAGCTCCTTTGCAGTTCTTCTAACAATATAATTCAGATTTTAGTAATAATAAAAAATGTTTAACATGAACGTGCAAGTGCCGGTCATCCTCGAGCATGATGTACCGATGGAGGTGCCTGTTGTAATAAATATAGCACCACTTGTCAATTATATTAACTTGGGGCAACCCAATTTATTTGATAATCAATGGTTTATTCTTAATGATGCTAATATGGAGCATCAAGCTGTTGAAGAAGGTGAGCCGCAACAGCAAGAGCAACAACACCATCAAAAAGAGCAACGACAACAACCTCAATGGCACCAGGTTGTTAATGATGAAAATCAAGAAGATGCAGAATCGGTAGATTCAGGCTACTGGTCAACTGCAGAGACCATACAAAGGGAGGACCCCGATTACATCCCTCCACAAAACATCGTGGAGGAAGAAGAGGAGATGCCAGAAAAGGTAGAGCCCGAAAAGGTAGAGCCCGAAGATCTCATCGAGCTCCATAGGCGAAATCGGGTCGAGGAGTCTCGACAACACAATTTATTAGACATGGTGAGACTTTTTTATAAAAAAATGGAAAAACTAAGACTTAAACGAGGCCGATTGGTGCGACGAATCCAAAACCGTTTAAGAAGAATGAGGGAAGAAAGACGGGAACAAGAACGCATCATACCGCGGAGGCATCGTCGTCCTGACCCAGCAGCCGATAGGCCGCGACGAAACCAGGATAGATGCTGGGGTTGTGTGAAGCGGTTTTACCGTGAAGGTATAAGGCTGTGGAAGAGATGCGAAGCCTGTGGCTTGTGGTTGTGTCCTGAGTGCGCATTGGACGTCATTTATTGCCAGGATGATGATATATTTGTGTGTATTTGGTTCAGTGTTCAAGTGTTTATATATATATATATATATATATATATATATATATATATATATATAAAATGTAAAAATAAAAAATATTTGTGTGAATTTGGTCAAGTGATTATATATACATATATATATATAATGTAATTTTAAATTAATTCTGATAAATTTTAAAAACTTTATAGAGAGATTATATATATATATATATACTATTCTAAGCTGATTCAGCGTATTAAAATTTGTAAGTCGCAATGTGTGTGTATGTGTATATAAAATAAAATATTTGCATTAATTAATTTAATTAAGTGTTGAAGTGTTTATATATATAAAATGTGAAAATAGAAAATTTTTAATATTTAATTCTTTTTTCATTTAATTATTATTATGGGGCACTAAGTTCTGTCAGAACATCCTTCACACCATTTTCTCAAAGGTCAATGATCCTTGGGTCAATTACCTCTGAGGTGGTGGAGTGGGGGTTTGTTTTAACGATCTATGGTGCCCCTATAACTACTAACATTCCTATTCTACACTTTTGTTTGCAATATTTTTAAGTAAAATTTTATTTTTGGAGACATTCTAGGTTGTAACGTATTGAGAATAATTTGGAATTTTCCAATTTTCACGTTAAAGCGCTTCCAGAGACCTTAAAAACCCAGTATATTAATAAAAATCCGTATAAATGTCCCGCCAGGTGAAACTCGTATCATGATCCACAAAACTATGCATATATTCTTCTATAGTATATCTAAATATATATAATTCAAAACTATAAACAGGAATATACAGATATACCGAATGTATTGTTTTGGGTTATCACTCAAACACCACCTAACGGGAGCAATCATACTAATTCTTCCCAGTACGCCCAAACTCATGTATACTGCATTTCTATTTAGAGAAACAGATAGTAGATATAGAGTGAATTAGCCGGTAGCTGCACAAATCTAGTTTGGAATAAGTTTTCTTAATTGAAATAATACTTATATCAGATATTATTTTATTGCTATCGTTTTAACATACTTTTTATCTTTAAAGTGCCGCACATGGTAATTTAGAGCGCCCGTCCAGGGTGCGATCAGCAAAATGTTCACATCCATCATGCTAACGCATCACCCAACAGTATTATAAAGTTAATACTTTATAATTTTAAAAAATTAATTGATATTATCAATTTTATATACTTTAATTATTTAAATTATTTTTAGTTTTGGAATTAATAAAATTTTATAATTTTTATGCTATTTGAAAGATGAAAATTTCACCCTGTTTGTTGAATTTTAAAAAGTATATATTCTTATATCGAATCATGCATAATAAGTAGGTACATTGAGAATTGAGTACGACTTGAAACTTGAGTATCGTTACTTGAGTATCAGCTGTTACTTCATTTTTTTATATGAAATATAAAAGCACACAGATATGATAGTCGTCGGTAAAGATATCACACTCAATTGAAGTAACAGCTGATTCAATATAATAATATATCACGGGTGGCAGGAAGTAATTTTCAACAAAATTTTTTGGTACTAAAAAATTCCTTTTCGGCAACTTTCATAATATTTTTTTTAATCATTTGTCGCTAAACAAAAAATCGTAGCTGTTCCTTTTCGCGAGATATAGTTATTTTTGTATATACAATATACATTTTATATCATACATTTGTTAACATTATTGATTTATTAAAATAATTGATACAAAAAAAAAATAAAATGAATAACTTGGAAATAAGTCAACAAAAACTTACAATTTTAATTAAATATAGGTCAATAAAGTTAAATACGCTGCTTTATTTCATAATATTTTTATTCTTACAAATTTTTTTTTTCTTCTCTCATAATTTTTTTTTATTTATTTATTTTTTTTTCATACATTTTTTCAAACTTTTTTTTTATATTTATAAACATAAACAACATCTAGTCACTAAAATATTTATTAAAAAAAATTATATTATTAAAATAAAACATTATCAAGAAAAAATTTTTTTAAATATAATCATTCAAAAAAATATTATATTATTAATTTATTATTTATATTATTATATTTATTTATTAAAATATTTATTTATTATATTCAACAGTTAGCTCACTAAAATATTTATTTTAAAAAGTTAATAGTGTTCACAAATGTATATTATATGAGTTCAACGATTTTATTAAAAAATAGCTATATCTCGCGAAAAAGAACAGTTACGATTTTCTGTTTAGCGGAAAAAGATTGAGAAAAATATTACGAAAATTATCGCGGAGGAATTTCTTATCACCAAAAAATTTTGTTGAAAAGTACTTCCTGCTGTTCGCGATATACTTCCTAAAATTCAACAAACAGGGTGAAATTTTCATCTTTCAAATAGCATAAAAATGGTAAAATTTCATTACCATTTTTATTCCAAACTAGATTTGTGTAGCTACCGGCTGGGCTTAGGTGGTGTTTGAGTGATAACCCAAAACAATACATTCGGTATATCTGTATATTCCTGTTTATAGTATTGAATTATATATATTTAGATATACTGTAGAAGAATATATGCATAGTTTTATGGATTATGATATGAGTTTCACCTAGCGGGACATTTATACGGATTTTTATTAGTATATTGGGATTTTACTTAAAAATATTGCAAACGAAAGTGTAGGATACGAGGGTTAGGCCGTGTATAGACAAAAATACGCAAAAAACCGTTTTTTTCCTTTTTGACGCTGTTCCACCACTTTTAAAAATCTGAAAAAATTTGTACATACTTTTGGGTGCATAATAGTATATTTCGGTACTAGTGCGATAAAGTGATTTTTTACTCGTGTGGCGGTTTGCGCCCGAGCGAAGCGAGGGTGAAAAGGTCACACGAGTAAGAAATCACTTTCTCTCACGAGTATCGAACACTATTTTTTGACACGACGTGTGAGAAGCTCCATTTTCGCACGTGTCACTTTGTACAGCGTGCGTGAAATCGAGCTTCTCGCACGGAGTGTCAAAAATGAATATTATATATTTTTTTTCCAAAGTGTCGTCTATTTTAGTTTTCGAAATATCTCGAGAAAAAATTTTCAAACGTCTCTGGAAATTTGAATTTTGCACCTTCAAAGAAATCATCAAAAACTATTTTATAGGACTTCAAAAAACCTAAATTTTAAGAAAAGAGTATTCTAGCTTTAAAATTGACGGAAATTGAGCTAAGAGACTCAAAAAACAAAAAGTTGAGTTTTTAATATATAATAAAAATTAGAGAAATACTGTAAGTTTACTCAAAAGCAAAATGTTGAGCATCACAGTGAACACATATATTAGTCTTGAAGTCAGTGTAATTTTTGGAAATAATAGTTTAATTGAAATATGTGTTTACTTTATAGTCAATAAGTTTTTAATTACTTTCTTCCAGCTATAACTATTTCATTTATTTTTTTCAACTCTATTTCTATTTTTTCACTTATTTTTTCATCAATGAATTCGTTTAAATCAATATTATTATCATTATTATTATTTTTATTAGAATATTCATTTTCTTGTTTTTATCGTTTACACTCTATAGGTGATGTTTTTAGAGATTGTCGGATTTTTTGGAATCGATTGAACGCGCGTACATATTCACTTAGCTTGTTAGATCCTGAAATCTAACTAATGGATTTGCTTCAAATTTTGCATACAACTTATTTTTTTGTTTAATTAGACAAGAAGCCTAATTGAGAAAATACCTTGCAGGTGCGTGATAAATTATGCCGCACTTGCAAGTGTTTAAAAGAATAATAAAATAAATTTCCGCGTTCGATGAAATAAAAGGAAACGGTATGTGAGGCAATTAACCTACCTGATGATTCCTCTTTTCGTTCATCCTATAATATATAAGATAAGAAGGTCAAACTAAGACATAAGAGCCTGAATCTGCTGGACATGGTTTCTTAGCAGTATACGGTTCAGCTTTGGTTTGTTCGATATAAAACAAAATAAACATAAACGTAACGAGTTTGCACGAGTGCGATAGTAGTGCTCGTTAAACTTGGTAGAAAATAAGTTACGTTCATTTCGTGAGACTGAAAGAAAACGTTTCATCATAAGATAGTTTTCCAAGGTTTCAAACGATATGTGACGTCACATTTGCTCCCCCACCACGGTCCAAAAATCCATATAATTAAATAGAATGTTTCATGTGAACAAAATTTTGTTTCGAATGATAATATGTATAAAATATAATAATTTGTTGTTCACAATATGCTTAAATTGTAAAATCATAGAACTAAAAAATTTTTTTTTTGGAAAGTCAAAATTGATTACAAAAATACAATTTTGTGAAAAATTTATAACCGTAGCGTCGTATTATGTAATAAAAATACAACTGACGCCAAGAACGTGCATTAAACCTACGTAAAGATGTTAATAAAGAGATAAAAATTGTTGATAAATGAAATTTTGTAATTTAGAAAGTTCAAATTATTGTTACAAAAATACAATTGGCACTTACTAATTTAAAAATTGTACAAAATGAAAAATAAAATGTAATTTAGTAAACATAATAGGAAAAATTTTTGTAACAAAAGCAAAATTCGTAAAAAAATAACAACAGTAAATTCACTTACTAGGAGAGTGCCACATCTTCGGATCACAGATTTTGCTCAAACTTCGGGATATTTTCAGATGACAAAATATGGAAAAAGCTAAAGTTATAGTCACCAACGCTCAATATTTCCCTAGATACAGGCAATTAAAGAAAATCACTAAAAAGGTTACTAGTTTTCCAAACACTTATAGCTCTTAAGAGGCGGTCGGAACCAAATCGGTGACTTGCTGTATATATCAAGTCAGCATTTTTCGCTTTACGATAATATTTTGTATATTTTTATGGCTTAAACTATTTCAAATTATTCTTTATATACATGACTAGAGGAAATGACTATATTTTTACCATATGAATAAGTAAATTAATTATTATAAGCATTTATTACAAATATCAAACTGACTTGACATATACCGCATGCAAAAAACTGTCGTGTCGATTGTTAGGTGGCATTTTTCGCTTTATAACAATATTTTGAATATTTTTATGGCTTTAACTATTTTAAATTATTCTTTATATACATGACTAGAGGAAATGACTATATTTTTACCATATTAATAAATGAATAAATTATTATAAGCATTTATTACAAGCACCGAACTAAGTCACCGATTTGGTTCCGACCGCCTCTTAAGCATCGATAGCTAGAAGCTTAAACTACTTTTAAATTAAAGTTGAGCTCAAATCCTTTCGAAATAGCACCCAGAGCATATCAAAATATTATTTTTTCCTAAAGTTATAGCGTAATAAAGATTGGACTTAATTTCAGCATTTATTATTAATTAATGTTTTAAAAAGAAAATTCAGGACCAATCTTTATTACGCTATAACTTTAGAAAAAAATAATATTTTGATATGCTATAGGTGTTATTTCGAAAGGATTTGAGCTCAGTTTTAATTTAAAAAGAGCTTTAAGCTTCTAGCTATCGATGTTTAAGAGCTATAAGTGTTTGAAAATCCAGTAACTTTTTTAGTGATTTTCTCTAATTGCCTGTAAATAGAGAAATATTGAGCGTTTATGACTACAACTTTGGCTTTTTTCATATTTTGTCATCTGAAAACTTATCCCGAAGTTTGAGAAAAATCTGTGATCCGGAGATGTGGCACTCTCCTAGTTAGTGCATATAAAAATTGTAAGCGAGACAATTAATAAAATATAGTTAAATTTATATTTTCCACATGAAATCTTGCCGTTGATATATAATAAATTTAAAAAGATAGAATATTGAAAAGAGAAAGTAAATTTTGGTAACTTGACTATCTCTATAGTATTTGTATTTGTAACATCTTATCAAAATTATAAAACAGAAAGAGTCAATTTAGAATTGAAATAAATGAGTGAATTAAATGCAGTAGATTTCATTTTCAAATCCAAAGAAAGTACTAAAAATAATAATAAGCAAAAAGAAAATCTAATAAAAAAAAATAAAAATAAAGTTAGAAAATAATGTAAAAGGTAACAAAAAAAGAGTATTTTATAATAAAAGCTACTAAATTCACTGAATTATTGTCAAAAATTGATGAAAAAATTGACGCTCAAAATAAAGAGATAAATTTTGCGTACATTAAAACAGAAAATATCAAACTTACTTTGAACTTTTAAATAAAAAATTAGTTATAGAAAAAAAATTAAAAAAAAAAAATTTTTCAAACACGCTTTTATAATGGAGATAATACACTAAAAAGTATTAAATTAATTAATTTATTTCCTTGAAATTACTTTTATACAGTTCATTGCAATAATTAAGAGAAAATTTTACAACAAAAATTTTCTCTTTATTATTGCAGTGAATTGTATGAAAGTAATTTCGAGGGAGTAAATTAATTTATTCAATACTTTTTAGTGTATTTTCTTCATTATAAAAGCGTGTTTTTAAAATGTTTTTTTTAAATTTTTTATTTATTACTTTTTATTTAAAATTGAATTTTCTATGAGTAATTTTTTTTAAAAGCTTGTATTTAATTGTATCTTTCATACATTCCCTTATCCCCTATATATTCCCCTACCCCTATATATCCCCATATCCTCTATATAATCCTCATGGCCATATACATTCCCCTATCCTCTATATTTCCCCTATACATTCCTCAATCCCCTATATATTCTCCTATCCCTATGCATTTCCTACAACTATCAACTTAACAACATTCTATAAACTCTCCTCGACCCAAAGATGCCTCCCCACTTAAACTTTCTCGGAGATGAATTGGCACACCGGTCATCGCCGACCTGACAACAGATTTCAGAAATTTCCATGGACAAAGTGCCTTAAATCGAGCGTGCAAGATTTGATTACAGACAGACGTAAAAGCAAGCTTAATAAAAGCGTGTAAAAACAAAACATATTATACGTAAAACTACACGAAATTAGACATAATTTCAGTTACAATATGCCAAATATAATTAAACACTTAGAAGGAGAGTATTTGACCTCCGGGAAACGGATTTGGCTGAAACTGCAGGATATGATTCTTTGATGAAAAAAATGAACCCGTTTTTTTCTTTTGTGCTGATAGACTCTATAGACGGAGATATAGACATTTCTTCGAAAATATAAAGAAAAGAAGCGTTTATAAGAACTTGAATAGCTAAACAACTAAAAATTTTACAGAAAAATGTATAAAGAATAGGAAAAAGTACAAGTTTAGAAATTCAATTTGAGCCTTATTGCATCAAAAAAGCTTGTGTGGTTCAAAACTTGTGCCTGATTGAAAATTACTACATATTTATTAATATTTTTAGCATGTAACATACGATTAAATTTTTACCCTATTTTATTAGCATTTTTTAATCACCTGTAGCTTATGAACCATATGAGATTTTTTAATACAATAAAGCTTAAATTGAAGTTTTTAACCTGTACTCCCTTTTTTATACAACTTCCTGTAAGAATTGTAGTTGTTTAGTTATTCAAGTTCTTATAAAGACTTCTTTTCACTTCATTTTCGAAGATATGTTTATATCCCCGTTTATAGAGCCTATTAGTACAAAAGAAAAAACACGGGTTCATTGTTTTTAATAAAAAAATCATATCCTGCAGTTTCAGCCAAATCCGTTTCCCGGAGGTCGAATGCTCTCCTTATTAGAGGAACTAAAAAGGGAAATAGCGGCGTTAAAAATAGCAAAAAACTGAAATTAAAATCAGAAAAAAAAGAAATTTGTAAAAAAACCAAAATAAGTCGAAACTTAACGTTGACTGTCACATATTTTTCAAGAGTGTTAAGTTTCACTTACAATATAACATATAAAATTCAATTACTTTAATCTTGTTCACTTTTCGAATCATTTTGGTTAAATGAAGTAGGAGAGGTAGTTGTTACGTCATATTTTGGACTTAGCAAGATTGGAAATTTTTAACTTAAATATTAAATATAATTTCAGATAATTAATTAATTTAACTTTTTAAGTTTTTCACGTCAAAAAATAACTACTTTATTATTAATTTAGTTATTAGAAATAAGCAGCAAAAAGAAGGAATCTTAATAAATTTTACCAATCTTGCCTTCTTCCCTGTCAAGTTGTTTATACGCTGACTTTACAATCCAGTGATGTCCATGGGGCTCGTTGACTTGAGGTTACATAAAAATTTATAAATTTCTCTACAGAGATATAAATATATATATTTGATATATCAGACAGCACATTAATTAGCATGCAAATTATCATACTTAAAATTACGACCCACATAAAATTGACAAGGTATGGCATGTGAAAAAAACAACGATTTATTTTATTTTGAGTTGGTCATATCAAGACATCTTTCATGCTGAACTCTTTTATTAAAAGCAATAACATACATGTTGGAATTAAGAAAAAACATATATGAATTATTTCTTTGAATTTCAGTGAAAAGAAAAAATAATATGAAACTTAAAAATGAATAACGTATTTATCTGACTTTAAAGAATTGACCTAAAAAAAAAGAATTCTATTATCTTTTATGCCCAATTAATGGATACCAATAAAAAAATTAATTATTAAGAAATTCTATTGAAAGACACTAAGAAATTATTTTAATTGATTTTTTTTTCTTTATTAGTTTTCCACCAATCTCGATCTTGGTGCTCTCTTTTATATCTATTTTTTAATGATATATTATTTGTGCATTAAGAGGAGGTCGAGTATATCTGTCCTTTTCTAATTAAAGAATTGATTTTTTCACAAAAATTAATAATTGTAGCCCCATCTTATATAATAAAAAGCAAGATTTTCTTTTATGAGGAAAAATTATTTTTATCGCTTCGTTTTTAAGAAAACTTTGAAAAACTGAATTGTCCATCCTAACCTCCATTTTTTAAGTTTTTCAAAGTTTTCTTAAAAACGAAGCGATAAAAATAATTTTTCCTCATAAAAGAAAATCTTGCTTTTTATTATACAAGATGGGGCTTTCTTCTTATTTTTTGCTACAATTATTAATTTTTGTGAAAAAATCAATTCTTTAATTAGAAAAGGACAGATATACTCGACCTCTTAAATTGGTAGTCTTCGAAGGCAATTTGAAACAAACACAACAGCTTTAATCCTTGGTATACGGTAACCTGTGTAACACCAGGCATAAAAATGTGCGTGATGTCCGCAGGATAAGGGCAGCTTTTCAGCACCCTTTTATACCCATCACCATCAGGCTTTGGTGCAATGCGCAGTGGTTTTATAAAAATATAGAACAATCACTCGGGGCTTTTCGACCGAAGACCTAGTCTTTGCCCTGATTAGTGTCAACAAAAAATTTTTTTTTTATGGGTATTGACTGCTAATGATTACAACACTGACTCTAATTTCAATCGATCAGAAAAGAAATTAATTATCGTTAGCAACCCTGTAATGTTTAACTTATACACAGGACTTTCTTTTTTTCTATTAAAATTAACAACAACAAAAAAATTCAGATTCATCAAAAATCATGCGAATTAAAGTTATTATTTGAGCAAAATGAAAGCATAGAAAATAAGATGAATAACTCAAGTGACCGGAATAAATTGCTAAATATAGATCTCGGTAAAGATACAATAACAAACTTTACAATAAAATATGAACTCAATGTATTAACGAATGTGCTAAAAGAAGTGCAAAATGAAAATAGGAATCTCCGAAACTCTATAGAAAAACTAAAAAAAAATTTTACAAGGAGAATGAAGATTTATAGAGAAAAAAATGAGCAGCTCAACAAAGAATTAGATGAATTAGAACAAGAAATACATAATGATACAAACATTAAACAACTATACGATAATTTAACAATTAGGATGGATGATATTGCAAATAAACAAGATACAAAAATAAACGAATTACAAGTAAATAAGTAGTAATGTAAAAACCAAAACTAATGAATTCCCACAACACAAAATAAAAATTTCATCACCGAAGTTTGAAGGATTAGAAGAGGAGAGATCGATGAAATTTCTCAACGAGTTGGATAAATACATCGCCTTAAAAAAGCTTGGAAATCAAGAACAATTACAAATATTACAAACGGTGCTCCAAAGAGAAGCAAATTCATGGTGGTAGATACACCAAGATAATTTAAATACATTTAATGAATTTAAAGAATTATTTAAGGAAAGACGTTGGAATAAAGACATACAAAGGAAATCGAGAAGAAAAGTCGAATTCGGACAATATTATTAAGAAAGTAAAATTTTAAGAGTGTCTTATGTTACACAAGTATTTGGCCATGCCAAAGAATTAAGTTTAAATTACTCTAATGAGAGAATAGTCGAAAAAATAGCAAACCAATTCAGTAGAAGTATTAGACAAGCGTTCCAATTTTCTAAGTTAAAGGACAAAACAACATTGCTAAAAATACTGGCAGATCACGACTATGACGATAAAAATGAAGAACAGGAGAAATACAACCGACGACATCAAGAAAAAGAAAAATACAACCAATATAATCAAGAAGAAAATTCCACACAATAGAACGAGGTAATAACTACTAAACCTTCAAATAATACATACAATAACCAAAACACAAGATATGTTCAAAGACCAGAATACAACAAATAAAATCAGATAAATAGTACTGAGGTATTTGAAAAAAAAGATAGACCACAAGAAAAATTTAAAACTTCTTTGAGTCAAAAGATGCTCAAACAAGGCATGAAACAACTAGATGTACTAAATATAGACATCAATGATGAACCTGACGAGGAAATTTAGGAAAACTAAGTGTAAACAATAAGTATTAAAAAACACAAACTATTAAACAAAAATTTTAATGTAAAAAGAATAAGTATATATTTAGTAACTCAAAATGCAATAAGAGAGTACATTATAGGAAATAATACTCGTAAAATATTTAATGTAATTATGAAGACAGGGCATAAAAAAATTATTATCCATGTTAAGGGTGTCCTCATACCGGCACAGAGATCTACCTTATCTACATTTGAATTATGCATTTTAATAAAAATTTAACTATTTTTGACTAAAATTCATAGAAGAGGCAAATTCTTAACATTCTGAAGAATTTATTGCAACGTCAAAAGACAGTATAAAAGTGAAAATGAAGACAAAAACTGCATAATACGATTATTCATAACTACATTGAAAAGTTAATCGCATTAAGCAGTTTTCGCCTTTATTTTTACCCTTTATTTCGTCTTTATTTTTATTGTCTTTTAACGTTGCAATAAATTCTTTGGCATGTTAAGAATGTGCCTCTCCTACGAATTTTAGTCATGAATAGTTAAATTTTTATTAAAATTCATAATTTAAATGTAGATAAGATAGAACTCTATGTCGGTATGAGGATTCCCCACAAACGACAAATATGTCAAATTAACAAATTATGAACCAAAGCAAAGCGAATATACTCATTACAAATTAAAAGAAGCACACAAGAGCAAAGACTCGAAGACGTGGGTATTTAACAAAAATGAAGAGATTGTAAATTTCTCTTATAATAAAAATTATATTACTACTCATAGATTCAAAAGATGAGATTTGTGAAAAAAGTATAAAAGGTGATAATAAAAGACCAAAAAGAATCAAACAAATAGATTCAAGTTCCAAAGATAATAAAGAATTTAAAAATACCATTGAATTCTTATCATATAAACATTGGGTGAAACCTATAAAATACACCTTCTTATTCTTCAAAAGAAAAAATAAAGAATAGCTACAGGCACGTTAAAAATATCGTATTTGAAAATACATATTTAAAAAGTACAAATTTAAAAAGCTTACGTCAAGCATAGAAAAAATTAAAATGACAAATTACATCATAATAACAAAATCATGAATATATGATGCAAAACAAGAAATAAAGATGAGTTATGGCCACAGTGGACCGAAAAATATACTCAAAACACTAATAAGGAACAATGGTAGTAGCAAAGAAGAAAGATTTCGAAAGAAGAAGAATCTTCATATCGATGGAATCAACACGTTTAGGTAGAAGATGAACTAAACGAAATGTAAAGTAACATATAAATAGCTTGAATATAGCAAATTTTGAAAAATATATTTCTGATAATAAGTAAAATGTTAAAAGTTAAATCTAAAGTAAAATTATAAAATCTTGTAATTAAAAAAAAATTATTAAAACCGATTATGTAAAAATTGTCTGTGTACATTTGAAAATAGAATTAATTGAGGGACAGTCATAGCTCACAGAAAATCTTACTGCAATAGATATAAGTATAGCAAAATGTGAAAAATATAATGTAAAAGTTGTTTGAAAAAGAAATTTGAACAATGATTCATTAAAAAATAAAAATATTCTGAATTTTTATTGCAAAAAGTGGAGAAGTAAAGTATTAAAAATTAACTTCAATGAAAATTCACAGAATCTTATCTGTAAAAATTTAAAAATTCAGGATTTTATGATGTAAAAATTTCTCTGTGCGTATATATAAAGTAAAATTGATCGCCCATTACTTTCATGCTTAATAATAAAAGAAGAAAAGGAACGAAAGAAAAACTAAAATTTAAGCAGTAAATGTTGTATAAATTGATAATTTTAAATACCAAGCACGATAAGCATCAGCAATGAGGGAAAATTTTATTTGGGAGGTAGATCCTATCCCACGCAAAATTTCGTACATCGAATTCAACATGAAAATAAATGCAAAAAAAATAAAATCTGAAAATCTAAATTTTCAAAAGAAAAATGGAAAAAGTTGAATCTTAAGACCAGGCTGGAGTAGAATCTGATACCGACCGAGTAACAATTGGGTTTTTTGTTATTTACTCTAGTATTAATCGGTGTATCTTCAAATTAAAGGTTAAGCGCAATAGATATTATTATTATGAACATCTATGCACAAGAATAAAAAATTCTATCGCTTTGTTTTTGAGAAAAGAAAGGAACGACAAAGTAAAAGTTTATGTTTATAATATTTTCGCGTTCCTTACATTTCTCAAAAACAAAGTAGTAGATTTTTTTTTCTTGTGCATACATATTTATAATAATAATATCTATTGCGCTTAACCTTCAATTTGCAGATACACTGATTATGTAATACACTGATTATATATAATACTTAAGTAAATAACAAAAATCTTAATTAGACAAGGACAGCGAATCCGGCCTGCTCTTAATAGTCAAAAAGTAAAAATGTACAGAAATATTATTAAAGTTAGAGAGTTAAGTAATAAATGCATGAACATAATGCTTTTCTCTCAATTATCAAGCTCATAATGATTTTATTTTAGTTGGAAATAAAATGTATTTTTGAACGAAATTTATTTAATTTTGGGGGGCATTAAGACCTCTCCTCGTGATCTTAATATCAGAGAGAACCTATGCTAGTCAGCGGCAAGAAGGGATATAAAAAAACAGAAAGCGTGCTTTTACGTACGCGCAGGTGTGCACCTCTATCCGTAACACATACTTGCGTGCACCAGACACAAGTATATAATAATATGCATACCTATAAGTTCTTTATGTATTAGGCCCCTACTCTGCAGCAGCCGCCAAAAATGCAAAATACTGTGCTTAAGTGAAAGCCAAAGCTGAGCAATCCCATTTCGCCTTTGAGTCAATAAAGATCTTCAAACTGAATTCTGCGTACAATCGTACAGTTATTTCTATTTGTAAGGTCATGCCATGCATATGTATGTGTGCATGTATATGTGTACGTGGGTATGTGTGTATAAGTATATGTGTATGTATGTGTATATGTGTATGTATGTGTGTATGTATGTATGTGTATGTATGTCTTCATGTGTATGTGTACATGTGTATGTATGTGTGCATGTGTATGTGTGTATGTGCGGATATGTATGTGCGTATAAGTGTATGTGTATATCTGCATGTACATGTGCATGTGTATGTGTATGCGAGAATGTGTAAGCGTGTATGCGTGTATGTGTAAGTATGTGTATGTATGAATATATATGTGTGTGTGTATATATATATATATATATATATATATATATATATATATATATATATATATACATAAACATATACATATACATACTCACATGTATACACCTATATATATCTCTCTATATTATATAGTTTAAGGAAAATTTTTACGACCAAGCTCCTCCTTTTCTCTTCTTTATCTCTTCCCTTTACCGTATTTTGATCCTCATTTTTTTACGTTTTTTTTACGTTATTTTACGTTATTTTTGTCTTTTCCTTTTCTTTTCTTTTTCTCTTCTTCTTCTCTTCATTTCCTCTTCATTTTCTCCTCCTCACCTCTTCATTTCCTCCTCCCTCACTCCTCCTTAAAAAATCCTCAACTTTTTTCCGTTATTTCTACGTTATGCTATGTAATTTTAACTCCTCCTCAGGTAATCCTCCTCGGAAATCCTCAAATTTTTCCCTGTTTTTTTAACATTATTTTACGTTATTTTACGTTGTTTTAGCTCTTCCTTAGCTCATCCTCCTTATTCCTCAAATCATATGTAGAGACCATTAATTAAGTAACATATTGACTTATATCAGGACATTTAATTGAATCGTGACTAACATTTTCATTAAATGAAAAGAACTATTATCTGTTCATTTACTAATTAACTTTTATAGATAAATTTTATTGTCTAAGCTACTGAAGCTAAAGGGTAATCATATAGAATTTTATTAAAGTAAAAATTCAATTTATATTGAAACATTCAATAATTTTTTTAATAAAAAACAATTAATTAATGAACTATTTACATGTTATCTATATATATGAAAAAAGGGAGAAGAAGATAAGATTTCTTTGGTATAAAAAAGAATATGCATTACATAAAACTATTGATTAGAACTTAGCTATTATTTTTTGAATAAATGCTACCTCGTCAATTGAAATGAAAATTCAATTTAAATTCAAATATAGAATAATTTTATTAATAATAAACAATTAGTTAATGACGAATTAACTTAAATCATAACTCTTAATTAGGTCTAGACTAATATTTCCATTAAAATAAAAAAAAATAATATCAGTTTATGTATTTAAAAAAAATATCAGTTCATTTATTAATTAACTTTTGTAGATAAATGCTATTGCTTAAGCTACTGAAGCTAAAGGCTAATCATATAGATTTCAATTAGAATAAAAATTCAATTTATATTCAAACATTGAATAATTTTTATTAATAAACAATTAAGTAATGCATAAACGACTTGCATATTTTAATTTATAATATTCATCCCTTTTAATGTATACATTTTAATAACAATGTAAGCTTTTTAATATATTTTTCATCCCATCTCTATTTCATCCTTGATAGAAAAAATACATCAATTTTCAAAAAAAAAAAAAATATAATCATGTATTTATTTATTTGTAATAATAGTGTATTTATATATTTATTTGAATGTATCTTATAGTTACTAATCTATGTTATTAGGAATCATTTATATGTCACACCGTGCACTAATGTACAATGATGTGACGGCGAGGAATCATCTTTATTGTTATTGAAATCAATCTTTGAACAATATATTTTTGTATTTGTTTACACTTAAATGATTTAAATGTTTATAAAGTTATTTATTAATAGAAGTTTTAAGATTTCCATTTTAATTAAAATTTAATTAGAGTAAAATTATAAATATTAAATATGGTAGATTACTGGATTAACTTATAAAAGAAACTTAATTTTAATATTTTACGAGCTTAATTTACCTCGCCCCTGACGTTGCTCGGTTAAATTTTCATACATTATATGAATACGTATAAATTGGCCAATTTAAAAGTCAAAAAAATTGCCTGAATCACTAAATTTTTATATTGCAGTTCTGTTTAAAATTTAGTTTTTATATAATGAAAAAAAAGAATTAATTAAAGTTCCAATATGCATAAAAATTGTTTAAATACAATTCACATCATGATAAATTAAAAATTCGTTTCACTAAATTTAATTAATGAAAAAATATGATAGGAATTCCTGCTTTTGCTTTCTCATAGAGAAAGCATTGTATCGGTAAAAAAAATTTTTTTCTATTTTTTCATTAATTTGTACATATTTAGACTTAGGGAGTCGAAAAAAGTGGTTTCCAGAAAATGTCTGTATGTATGTGTGTGTGTGTGTGTGTGTGTGTGTGTGTGTGTGTGTGTGTGTGTGTGTATGTGTGTGTATGTGTTCAGTACGCCAATAAGATCTCGAGAACTACTCGATGGATCAACTTCAAATTTTGCATGCAATTAATTTTTTTGTCTAACTGAGGGGGGAAGCTATTGAAAATTGATCTTCTTAGTTCAGTTTTTTTTTTAGAGCCATTTTAAGAATTTTAAAAAAATTTTAATTTTTCATTTTTTTGATATTTTACATAAACTACTCGAAGAATTTTCTTGAAAATTTGTATGAACATTATTTGCGACTGCCAAAAGGAGAAAAACTTTTACCAACTGATTTTCTTAGCGCACTTTTAATTTTAGAGCATTTCGAAAATTTTGAAAAAAAATTTTTTTTTTCATTTATTTTTTATTTTACGACAACCATTCCATAGATTTGCTTTTAAATTTGTATGCAAGTTATTTGCTATTGTCTAAAGAAAACAAGCTTTGAAAAACTTATTTTCTCAGTGCAGTTTTAATTTTAGAGCATTTTGAAAATTTTGAATAAAATTTTTCTAATTTTTTTTATATTTTACGTAAACTACTCGATGAAGGAGCTTCAAATTATGTATGGGAATTATTTATGATTGTCAAAATAAAATGAATTTTTGAAAACTAATTTTCTTCAATTTTCTTAGCGCACATTTAATTTTAGAGCGTTTTGAAAATTTTGAAAATATTTTTAATTTTTAATTTCTTTTTTATTGCAGAAAAATCACTCGATAAACTTGCTCAAAAATTTTCATGCAAATTATTCACTATTATCTGAATAAATCAAGCTTTGGAAATCTTATTTTCTTAGCGCAGTTTTAATTTTAGAACATTTTGAAAATTTTGGAAAAAATGTTCATAATTCATTTTTTTTCTATTACACAAAAGCCATTCGATAGATTTGCTCAAAAATTTTCATACAAATTATTTGTTATTGCCTAATTAAAGTAAGCTTGGAAAAACTTATTTTCTTAGCGCAGTTTTAATTTTAGAGCATTTTGTAAATTTTGAATAGAATTCCACTTATTTTTTGGTATTTTACGTAAACTACTCGCTGAAGTAGCTTAAAATTATGTATAGAAATTATTTACGATTGCCTTAATAAAATGAACTTTTGAAAACTGGTTTTCTTAGCGTGGTTGTAACGTTAAAGCGTTTTGAAAATTTTAAAACAATGTTTATTTTTCAATTATTTGGTATTTTTTGTAAACTATTCGATGAAAATGTTCCAAAATTTGTATGCAAGTTATTGGTTATAGTGTTAAGAAGACAAGCTTGGGAAATTAATTTTATAAACGCATTTTTAATTTTAGAGCAGCATAAAATCACATTATGCAAATGGCAAAAGTAAGAAAGAGTAAAATTCATATAGTTTTCGTAGGTATTAAGACAGCCTTCAATACAGAGGATAGGGACATTTATATTAAAATCGTATTTAAAAAAATAAAATCAAAATACTCTAACTGAATGCGCTCTATGAGAAAGCATTGCGCCAAAGCACTTGGCAGCGTTTTTAATCATGTGTTTCAGACAGAGAGACGGAAAGACTAAGACACAAAGACGAAGAGAAGAAGACAGAGAGACGGAAATAGAGAGACATAGATGGAAAGACGAAAATGCAGAGACGAAAATGGAGAGACGAAGACGAAGAGACATAGACAGAAGGACGAAAAGATGAAAACGGAGAAACGAAGACGAAGAGACATAGACAGAGGAACGAAGAGACGAAAACAGAGAGACAAAGACGAAGAAACGGAGTCGTAGGAACAGAGATGGAGAGACATAGAGGGAGGGACGGAGACGGAGAGGCAGAGACAGAGAAACATAGACATAGGACGGAGATAGAGAGACAGAAAGATGGAGACGAACAGACGGAGATAGAGGAACGGAGACGAAAAGACGAAGACAAAGAAGCAGAGACGGAGTTACGGAGATGGACAAACGAGAAGACGGAGACAAAGAGTCGGAGATGGAGAGGCAAACGTTGTGTATGTGTATGTATGTGTATTTGTATGTATGTATGTGTTTATGCGCATGAGTGTATGTGTATGTGGGTATGTGTTTATGTGTATGAGTGTATGTGTTTATGTGCACTTGTGTATGTGAAAATGTACATGGGAATATATATATATATATATATACTAGGGGGGTTACTCGCTCCGCTCGCCAACCCCCGTAGAGATGGGGTGATTTATGATGGACCTCCTGTTGTCATATTTCATGTATATTTTATTAATCATAGGTCACATTATATTATTTTAAATAATATTTTTTTTTGTATATAAAAAAATTAATAATTCATTTTCTAATTTTTTAAATTATTTTATTATAAATATGTTTTAGATATATATGTTATATATTGCTTATAAGTTATACATTGACTAAAAATATTATGTTATATTTTTTTAATATCTAATGCTTATTTAATCTACTTTATAATGTACTTAATTTTATTTTTAAAAATGTAATTTTACATTTAATTGTTTATCCATACAAAAGACAAGACGTAGTCTTGAGTAACGACTTCCCACACCACCTTATATTTTAAACTTTAGTTAATATTATGATGAATTGCATTTATTTATTTAATTTAATTTTATAAATTTATTCAATTTTGAAATATAATTTTTAATTTATCCAATGCATTCTAATTTTATGAAATATGGAGGTACCGTTATAGCGTGTTAGATTTTTTGATTAATGGAAACCTTCGCCAGGAGCCTTAAAAACCACTTTGTTTTGTTGTTATATGATATCATATTATATATTTATAATATAATTCATTTTATGTATTGTATATGAATAAAAATATTGATATTATATAAAATATAAATAAAAAAATAACTTAATATTGAAATGATATTAATGATCAAAGTTATAATAAAATTTTTAAATAATTACTTTTGATAAAAATTTTGTTAATATTATTATTGATATATCATAATGTTTATTTATGTCTTAGGATTTATAGGATTATTTTAGTATGATTCCTTTTTGATATCTTTTTGACTTAATTTACATTTTATAAGATATATCAAAAATTTTTTACTAAAATTCAAAAATCTTTTTATTTTAATATTTAAAAATAAGTGACGTAATCATTAGTAATATTTATAAGATCATTAAATCATTATAGTATTCTGATTATTTTAATTTGTAAAAAAAAGATTAATATATAAAGGATATTGTCCTCTATATGATTAACCTTTTTTATATGGTGAAGTCGAGGGAGTCCAGCCCGGTACCCGTTTAACACATTAAATCAAGCTAGACTGTCAGACCCACCATACCGAAAACTTTGACTACCGATGGATGGTCAGCCACTTTTGTGACCAACAATCAACCGATACCCAATAAGGTCGGATTTTTTAAGAGTTGCGATATAAATGGCACATACACTAATTTTCTTTCGAAAAAAAAGTTAGAGGTACCTAGCCAGGATTCGAACCCATGCTCTACGTGTTGAAGGCAAGAGCTCTATCCATTACGCCACCGCGCTCTCACATATATATATATATATATATATATATATATATATATATATATTTATATATAATAATTTTGAAATATTAGATTTATTTTGTATAATACTTACTTTTATAATTTTTTAATCCTGTATATTTTCTTAAGGTGGTTCATGCGGCAAGAGAGAGAAAACTAGCTGTGAGAGAAAAAGATAGCGCCCATATGATCCAGTTGCGCATGCGCAGCAACGTAAATGTGAACGAAACATGCATCGTTTATCTAATAATTACATTTTCAAAATACTTTATCTCTTTAATAAAACGATGAATTTACGTGAATCTTGTTGGAAAATGTTTATTATTAGTTCCGTTATATATGTTTGAATTTTCAATTACAATTTGAATGTAGTTTATGAGATATTGCGATTTACAGCTACGAAATGTGAAAATTCCAATATTTAGATATACTTCCAATGTAATTTGTAAAACTTTGAACATCGATTAATCAAAAACAAAACGATTAAATGTTCTGAAATTTTAATATGATATTCACATTGCCTTCATTGAACTATACCTACAATTTTAAGAATATCTTGAAAAAACACGTTAGTCGCATGAACCACCTTAATAAAATTAGCTAACCTTAATAAATGTCGAGAATAAATTTCATGATTTTGATTAAGATAATAGTGATTTTGATTAATGGCTGATTCCATTTCAAATCGAACAGTCAGTATACACTCAAGTCACCAATTACTGCGCTAAAGGAGTATGTTATTCTACCCTAAAAATAAGGGTATACGTATTTTTTTATTTTGCTGAAATATCAAAATTGCATCAGATATGCACTTTTGAAAATTGCATACAAAAACTAAATGTTAAAACTGAAAATGTTGAGAATAACTTTAGAGGGCTATCGTTTTACCAATTTTCAATGAATTTTGGTAAACCTTATTTCGTTTTATTATGTTTTAAGCCCTCTTTAATTCAGTGCAAGAAATTTCAAAAAAGACTAAAAAATGACTAAGATATGTTCATTTTACCAAAAAATGCACTTTTTATGCACATGCATTTTTCTCGAAAAACCCATTTTTTTTTTGCTGAAATTTTTTGTGCTCATAGAGGACCAAATTACCTATCTAATGGTACTTGGTTGATCCCGTACTTATTTGTTTGAAGCGAGAAAAAAAATTCACAAATTTTATTGGTAAAAAATTTTTGTATAGACGTTCGGAAATTTTAAGCAATGTAGATTTAAACACTATCCTTCTTTTAGCATTACCCAGGAACAACGACGTGGACGTAGAAGGTCTCTGTTTCCTTCGGGGTGCTTTTTTAAAGTGAGTTCCCTTTGCCTCTCACTGTTGGGATGCGTCAAAAATATAATTATAAATAATTACTTTTTTTTATTTTTGCACTTATTATTTTTAGTTCTAAGTGTAGCCTTACGACGTTTGACTTTTTTTTCTTGTCTTTCACTTTAGTCAGTGCATGTGTAGCTGTTCTGCCAACAAATATATGCGATTTCAATTCCCCAAGTTGTTTTAACCACATATGACTTTTTTGGAATCCCATTATATTTAGGAACTCCATTCAATATTTTTTTCTTTTCTAAATTTTTCAATCTCATTTATTGGTAA
Organism: Anastatus disparis; assembly: GCA_017163975.1. NCBI lineage: Eukaryota > Metazoa > Arthropoda > Insecta > Hymenoptera > Eupelmidae > Anastatus > Anastatus disparis. The sequence continues at coordinate 1,951,847 of JAFFSR010000027.1, forward strand.
TAATATGATTTTGATTGCACTGGTGTACTTTTGAACCCAATTTATAAAATCGTCACCATTTTGTATCGATTCTTCATGAACTCTTTTTAAGTTATGTGAAGTAGCAAAATGCTTTAGAAGCCCACCTATCCCATCAACGGCTCCTTTCCCATGACCAGTCGCAGAAAATAAACATTTCATTTGATAAGAAAAATGTTTGAATTCATGTAGCTGAAAACGATTTTTAAATTGGCTTGCAGCTCCATCTGATATAATAGTGACTTTAGTAACTAAATCATTTTTCATAAGATCAATAATTTTATTTATTGCTAATAGCGCATATGCAGTATCATGCTTTTTGTCGTCACTAACGATCGCAAAGCTTTGCGTTATCTCTCCTTGGTAACAGACTGCAGTAAAAATAGAAATTTGGTTATTTACCTAATGATTTCCCTGAACCGCTTTATTATTTATAACAGACCAATTTTCTGCAAAATCAACGTGGATAATTAACTTAGTAGGATCAGCTTTACCTTCTTCTTTTTCTTTTTTTATAGCTTCACGTTGAATATTTTTTATGTATACGTGAGTACTTGCTTTTAGTGTGCAGATTGAAAATTTTTCTTTAAAAACTGATAAGCTTACTGTTTGTTTGATAAGATTACCATTATCCCACAAAGCAAACGTAATTTCATCTTCACAATTTTCTTTCAGTTTTAACAATTTTAATGTGATACCCTTACTACCGGGGCAATAATTGCATTCTTGCAAGAAACACGAATCAGATGGTTCAGAACACAACATTGCGTTAGTTATTTCTGAACGAATTAAATCTAATTCAGAATTATTATCGCCTCTAAAACGAATTAAACTTGTAAGAAACAGTTCAAAATTTTCACAATGTACACAAAGACAAGTTTCCTTCACAGGGCTTGTTAAGACGAAACTTGGTCTTACACTATAGAATTTCGATTTTCCTATTTGTAAGTTTGGATTTTCTTGTCTTAATTGACTATATGTTTCTTTTAAGCTTCGAGTAAGAAACCGTTTAACTTTTTTAGTTTTTGTATTATCAACTTTAACAGTAACAACATCAGATTTATTTGGACTTTGTCTACTACACCTAAAATCATCATTTAAAAAATATTCCATAGCGATATTTTTTGTATTTTCATCAATAAGATGACCAGTATTGGGATCTGACATGGGGGCGTGGTCTAAGCTAAGATGGCGTACCATAGTATACAATTTACATTGTCATATATGGAGCAAGTACCTGTTTTTGTTAATTATGAATATTTCTGTACTATTGGGCAGATACTAATCCTACCAAACGTTATTTTATAAAAGATGAACAAGTTTTCAGAGCAGGACATATAATAAAATACGTTAAAAATAACAAAAATATCGGTGATATAATAACCTTTTCACGCAAGACATACAAGAACATACAAGTCGCATCAACGAACGCTTTCTGCTTGTATGCTACTATTCGTTCAGATTTTATCCACCAGAGAGCGTCTGGTCTATGTCAGATCCCAATATGAATCTGGCTCCGAATGAACTCCTTTATTTTTCACGAGATTTCTTGATTTATTTATCATATACCCGCTTATATTCGGGAATAGTGAGCAAATTTTTATTTTGCTTAATTTTGAAGGTAGTAGAGTTAGAAGTTTTATTTTCTCCGAAATAGAAGAACATTTTTCTAAAGCCGATTTAAAATTTTCTACAAATTCGTTCCAATAGTTTTCAGTCGAACTTTTGTCCGATTCTATTGATTCAACTGTAATTCCATACGCATCTTCTAATTTACTCCCGACAGTAGCAGAAAAAGCTGAAATTAAAGATTTTTTCTTTTTAGATACGTAATTTTCTGTTAAATTTTTGGGTATTGCAGTTTTTCTTTTTAGCGGCGAGACGCATTGAGGTAAAATTGTATTAATACTCTCGTTTAATTCCTGTATTGGTTCGGGTGTCTTGGGGATAAAATCATCATGTTTTCCGCTAAAAAGTTCAGTGATTTCATTTTCAGATGTAGATTCAAGATCACTTAAAATCATTTTTGATATGCGTTCATGGCAATTTTTGCATACATTAGTAGAGGGCAGTATTTTTAAATCTGGATAAAGCTGTGCCAAATTAATGGCCAAATCTTCCAACGGTCTAAAACGTAAATTTCTGCTTTTATTAACTACCTTTTTATGCATTTGAAAAAAATCGGGACATCGAACTCTTGTAGAAGAGTGAATTTCGGACATCGTAATTGCAGAGTTTTGTTTACTTTTTCACAAGTCCGAAAAGTACCTTTCAAAGCAGACGTAAGAATAACTAGCTTGTATATAACAATTCTAATATGCTGTTTTGGTTACGTGAGGTATTTGTCCGCGAATGAGCCTCCTATTGTCTGTACATCGAAACATACATAATATAGATATACACGAATAGAATTATTATTTTCCATTTTTTAATATTTATTTTTATATTACGAATTTTATATATATATATATATATATATATATATATATATATATATATATATATATCACTATTGATGATATATACATACATACAAAGGTAAACAAATAATGAGCGAAGCATGCGACAGCGTTGGAATAAACATTGCTTAAGACTTTCGAACGTATATACAAAAATTTTTCACCAATAAAATTTGTGAATTTTTTTTCTCGCTTCAAACAAATAAGTACGGGATCAACCAAGTACCATTAGATAGGTAATTTGGTCCTCTATGAGCACAAAAAATTTCAGCAAAAAAAAAATGGGTTTTTCGAGAAAAATGCATGTGCATAAAAAGTGCATTTTTTGGTAAAATGAACATATCTTAGTCATTTTTTAGTCTTTTTTGAAATTTCTTGCACTGAATTAAAGAGGGCTCAAAACATAATAAAACAAAATAAGGTTTACCAAAATTCATTAAAAATTGGTAAAACGATAGCCCTCTAAAGTTATTCTCAACATTTTCAGTTTTAACATTTAGTTTTTGTATGCAATTTTCAAAAGTGCATATCTGATGCAATTTTGATATTTCAGCAAAATAAAAAAATACGTATACCCTTATTTTTAGGGTAGAATAACATACCCCATTAGCGCAGTAATTAGTGACTTGAGTGTATTCTGACTGTTCGATTTGAAATGGAATCAGCCTAATATAAAATTTTTATAAATTTAGTATTATAATAGATATATCTAACTAAAATGTTTAACATTTTATATAATTATTAAATAAATCTTAAATCATAAATGTAATTAATAGTTTCAATTATAATTATTTTAATATAATAATTGATGTATGATAATGTTTATTTGAATCTTTTAAGATTTAGAGGATTATTTCGTTATATTTTTTATTTAATATGTTTTGACTTATCTTTATATTTTATAAGATATATCATAATTTTTTCACTATGATTTTTAAATATTTTCAATAAAATGTTAAACATTTCATATAAGTATTTTACTAAATATTAACAGAATACATTATTAATAGTTTTAATATATAATAATTAAACAATTTTAATTATTTATTTATTACTTACTTTAAATATATAATAAAATTAACTACTAAATTTTTTATATTATAATTATATATTATAGTATATCATAATATTTTTTTAAGAATATTGATTATTCTTAATAAATATCTTGAATATTTATTATGATCTTGGTTAATATAATATTCAGCTATGGGTTTCCGTAATTCTATTTTATATTCTATAATTTTATTCGCGTAATATTTATAATATTCTGGTACTTCTTTCCAATTATTGAATTCGAGTTTTTCATCATTTTTACCAATATAAGAATTCATCATATTATTTAAAACTGAAATTCCAGTATTATTTAAATTATCATCATCAAGATTTTCTAAATAATATTCAAATTATTCCTCATAACTTAAATGATCTTTAATTAATATTATTTATTTCAACATAATTTCCTTCTAGTGGATTCCATTCCATTTTTTTTATTATTGATTCTAAAATACTTTTCAAATTAATTTTATTTTTTGTAAATATTTTTTTAAATTAAATTCATTTTTTTTTATTTAAACTATAAATATAAACGTTTTCTGTCAATAGTGAAAATTAACTAAATAATAGAACAATTTACAAAAATTAAAATACTAAAATAATAAACTGAAATTGTAATGTTCATAAGATAAGATATATGTTAAAATAAATATTTTTGATTATAATTTTTGTTAATTTATAATAAAATTATTGTTCTAATATTTCTTTCTAAACTATATTTATTATTTAATTTTTATTTTCTAATTCATTTTGAATATATATATTTTTTTCTATTTTTACATCGTGAAAGAGCTACATATAACTGTCCATGAGAGAATAATGGTTTTTTAATAAATATACCTACATTTTCAAAACTTTGTCCTTGGGACTTATTAATAGTTATTGCGAATGCTAGTACAATAGGAAATTGTTTTCTGTATAAAATAAAAGGTAAAGAAGATGATTCATTAGTACTTAATGTTATTCTTGGTATAAAAACTTTATTTCCTTTATTTTCTCCTGTAATAATTTCAGCTTCAATATTATATTTAAATAATCTAGTTATTTTTAATTTAGTTCCATTACATAATCCATCAGTTATACTAAGATTTCGAATTAACATTACAACTGCATTAATTTTTAATTAAATTTCATGAAGTGGTAATCTTTCTCTAATATACTTTTCTCATTATTGCCATAGCATCTTGATAATATTGCTGCATATATCTTGAACTTCTAAGATATGTAGCTGGTAAAATAAAAAGGTTTCCTAATCTTTCTTCATTTTCAAAATTTTTTGAAACATTTAAAGCACTATTTTTTAAAATGATCTAATAAACCTTGATAACATTCTATACGTAATTGTTTTTGATTATTGCGTAAAAAATTAATTCTATTATTTTCAATCACTATATATGCATGAATTATATACTGTTGTGTTAATCTACCACAATATAAAATTGGATTAAAATTTGTTTCGTCTAATCTATATGCTACTCTATGCAATTTGTGTATTGAAGAATAGTTAAATTTTCATTTTTTACATTAGGACGTTCATTATAACCTATACTCCATCCTAAATCACCCTGAGGAAATCATAATGGAAATATCATAGGATCTACATGATGAGATAATTTATTTAAATATGTTTGAGTAACTTTTTCTTCTGAATTATTATTAGGATATATGGGTATATCCACCGTAATTTTAACTTTGCATGTGACTTTTTTTCAGCAATTTTTAAATAATTACTATTCTGTTACATTAAAACGCACATAGCTGTATTTGGCTTCAAATTGTCCGTTCTGAATCTAAGAAATATACTCCACTTTTTCGCAAAGCTACATTGAACGGATCCTTTAAAATTTTCTTAAAAGTATCAAATTTTTTACAAAAAATTACGGTTTTTGCATTAATAGTATAAAAAAAAGTAAAATTTTTGAAGTCTTGGTGAATTTTAGATCATGCCGTTTAAATAATATCCAAAAAAACTGTGAGACTACTTTCTCAACTCAAAAACAAAAAATTTAAACCTCAGTAGAGTCACGTGCAACTTCAAATAGGCTTGATAATAGCGATTTTCATTTCAAGACAACATATATATTTTGAATTGTATTTACTAAGTTCTTCGATGTTGCACATGACTCTACTTAGGTTTAGATTTTTTGTTTTTTAATTAGGAAAACAGTTCTATAGTTTTTTTAAAGATTACTTGAACGACATGATCTAAAATCCATCAAGACTTCAAAAATTTTACTTCTTTATATACTATTTATGCAGGAGCCGTGATTTTTCGTAAAAAAATTGATACTTTTTAGAAAATTTTGAAGGTGCCGTTCAATGTAGCTTTGCGAAAAAGTGGAGTATATTTCTTAGATCCGAAACGGACAATTTAAAGCCAAATACAGTTATGTGCGTTTTAATGTAACAGAATAGCAATTATTTAAAAATTGCTGAAAAAAAGTCACATGCAAAGTTAAAACTACGGTGGATATACCCATATACACAAATCATAATTATCTGGAATTCCAGAATTAGATACAATAATAGCTCCACATTCTAATGTTAAAGGTTTATTATAGTTATGTTTTTGTTTATTATTTTTTCTTAAAAAATATAATTTATAATTTGAAACATTTTCAATATTAGATATTTGATGCAAATGTTTAAATTTTTTAGCAATTGGATTATTATTCATTATGTTTGTTATTGTATGCAAATGTTCTTTAATTAATTTTGTATTATTTTTTAATCTTTTTTCAATAACAGTTACGTTATCATAAATATATAATTGACCACAAATTGGATCTTCTTTTTTTTTGGAAACAAATTATTTGGAGTTGTGTGACATATTTATCCTTGAATTTTCAAATCATATATACCTTTTTCCTTATTATGTACAACATTTGCGTGTGTGTGTGTGTGTGTGTGTGTGTGTGTATGTGTAGGTGCATGTATGTGTGCATATATATATATATATATATATATATATATATATATATATATACATATGTGACAATTATGCAAAAGATATTCTTAGAAGAAAATAGTTTTGGTTCTTTACTTTTATATAATTGTAATTACGGAGAGACGAAGACTGAAAAACGAAAACGGAGAAACGGAGACGGAGACAGACGGACGATGACCGAGGGACGGAGATGGAGCGACTGAGACGAAGAGATGGAGATGGAAAGACAGAGACGGAGTCGGAGAAACGGTGATGGACAGACGGATGTTGTGTATTTGTGTATGTGTATATGTGTGAATATGTGTATGTGTATGTTAAAGGTGCACGTGTGTATGTGTATGTATGTATGTGTATGTATGTATGTGACAATAATGCAAAAGATATTCACGTAAGAAAAACAAAGTCTTAATCCTTCACTTTAATATAATAAATATAATATATATATATATATATATATATATGGGACGTTTCACGTCAACTCACCTAACAAAAAAATAGAATTCGTCGAAAATCTGTGAAAATGTTCTATTTGATACCCAAAATATACAAAAAAAATTTTAGAGGTCCAGGTCAAAGGGGTCAGGATTTAAACGTAATGGAATTTGTCGAATTTTCCAAATTTTTTGCTAAATAAATATTTTAATGAATTTTTTCCTCAAAAACTATCAATTTTTTGTTAAAACTTAATAAAATACTTTTTCTTGGAAATTAGATGTAGAATTCACCTGAATTTTTGCAAATTATAATATACTGATTTTTATGCTTACTTGATCGATTTAAACATACTATTTAGTGCATCTAAAAATCGAGCAGGTTAAATTGGCTTTTTAAAGTCTTATTTTTTTTGTTTTTTTATGAGGAAAAAATATACGAAGCCTCCAGTTGGGCAGCCTTCTCAAAGTTACTTAATTGTGCAAAAAAGTCTGAATAAATCGTTATTTTGGATCAATGATGAGATTCGTGATTTTTTTTCTGAAAAAGTATTGATTTTTGGGACAAATGTATGAAAATGTTTTTTATTGGAAATCATGTGCAGAATATGAACATATTTTTACAAATTGTAATTTAAGAGAAGGTCGCGTATCTCTGTCCTTTTCTAATCAAAGAAATGATTTTTTACAAAAACTAATAAATTTAGCAAAAAATAAAGAGAAAGCCGCACCTTTTATCGTAAAAAGCAATGTTTTCTTTGATAAGAAAAAATTAATTTTATTGCTTCGTTCTCAAAAAAACCTTGAAAAACCAAATTGTCCACCCGAACCTCTATGATTTGAGTTTTTCAAGGTTTTCTAGAAAACAAAGCAATAAAATTAATTCTTTTTTATAAAAAAAAATATTGTTTTTTTTGATACGAGATGCGGCTTTCTCTTCATTTTTTGCTAAAGTTATTATTTTCTGTAAAAAACTCAATTTTTTTATTAGAAAAGGACAGAGATACGTGACCTCCTCTTAAGACATTATAAACCATATATACTAAAAATTTAACAAAAAATAAATTTTAAAATTTCAAAATTTCATTTATAATTTGTGATGTTTAGCAAATAATGGTTTACAAAAATTTACATACATTTTACATACAATTTTCAATAAAAAACATATTTATACATTTGTCCCAAAAATCAATACTTTTTCAGAAAAAAAATCACGAATCTCATCATTGATCCAAAATAACGATTTATTCAGACTTTTTTGCACAATTAAGTAACTTTGAGAAGGCTGTCCAATTGGAGGCTTCGTATATTTTTTTCTCATAAAAAAACAAAAAAAATAAGACTTTAAAAAGCCAATTTAACCTGCTAGATTTTTAGATACACTAAATAGTATGTTTAAATCGATCAAGTAAGCATAAAAATCAGTATATTATAATTTGCAAAAATTCAGGTGAATTCTACATCTAATTTCCAAGAAAAAGTATTTTATTAAGTTTTAACGAAAAATTGATAATTTTTGAGGAAAAAATTCATTAAAATATTTATTTAGCAAAAAATTTGGAAAATTCGAAAAATTCCATCACGTTTAAATCCTGACCCCTTTGACCTGGACCTCTAAAATTTTTTTTGTATATTTTGGGTATCAAATAGAACATTTTCACAGATTTTCGACGAATTCTATTTTTTCGTTAGGTGAGTTGACGTGAAACGTCCCATATATAAGTAGGAATGTAATTACAGATCAATTTTTGCTTCCATACATTTATCCTTATTTGTATAGATAAATCCAACAAGTTGTGACACAGTTACACGTACAATATACCTGTAAACTGGGGCATCTGGTTTGATATGCTGTCTCATCCTAGCAATTATAATTGCAACTGTTTTTAAAAATTGAGCTTATTCTTGCTTAAATTCTTCACTTACACAAGAATATTCCTCTGCTATCAAAAGTTCAGAGTCAATTTTGTACGCTTATATTGATTTAATATAATCAAGAACTCTTTCATAATAAACAAGACAGTCTTTGCCTCTCATGTACGTTGGGTCTATAGAATCTACACCATAAAGAATTTGAACAATATCACCAACAAAATTTTTAACTGTCATATCATAATGTAAACAAAGATCTTCTAAACTCTTACCAATCTTCTTTTTATGTATCCAATTTCAGCGATTTTAACACACGATGACCACTATTAGTTTGATGTCCTACACAAGCCATCATTTGTAGAATATTAATAAAACTTACCTTAGATCCTGATAATACCATAACTAAGAGACTATTACTGGGATGAAGTTCTTTCAAACAGACTTTACCAGCATGGTCACGAATGAATGAAAATTTCTTCAAAATTATGATTTTAATACTTTCTTCTTCGAAACAACCAGGTTGACAAGGCAATCGACCACTTTCCATTTTATGATCATACTTAGTACACTTTACATAGCCATTGTTAACCTTCAGGCGGCCGGCATGACCCCTTTCGGGGTCATCTGATGTTGGCCACTTATCAAGTCATACTTTGTAAAAAAATTTCCATACTAAACTTTCAAAAATATCTAGTGTTAAGTGGCCAACATCAGATGACCCCGAAAGGGGCCACCCCGGCAAGCTGGAGGTCAAGTAATTCTTGTTTTGCTTCTAATCAACTGTGTCAAGAGAATGTCATTTGGCTCCAGAATCAAGTAAAATTTTTCTTTTATATCTCTCTGTCCAATGTCACCAATAACTATAATTTTTTCAATAATATTTTTCATGAAATTGAGGAGTTTTTATTTGTGAACAGTAACGTCATAGTGAACATTAACGATTGTCTCTTTTCATGTAAACAATATCCAGTACTTGCTTATCAAAATATTAATCATATCTTGCTTAATTAATTTTTATACACTTTAGACTATTAGTAAGTAAAAACATAGCCTTGGTAAAGCAATACGTATGAATTTAAAGTAAAAAATTAAGTCAATTATTTATTGAATAACATTACTTTCTTGTGGGCCCGAATTGAAAGGCGATCCTTATACTCAATCTCAAACTTCATTATGTCTTTGTCTATGTCATGATAAAAACTCATTCTATCCTTGTCTCTTGAGATTCAGACATTACTATATATTCCAGTCATTGTCATGAACTATATGCGTAGAGTTCTTCTTGAACCAACTGTGCTTTCTACATATTTTTAAAAAAAACGAATTATTTGTTTTACACGCGGATAACAAGCATTCGTTTGGTATAATAATATATTGGATTCCAAAGAATCAGAAAATCCAATATCAAATACATACATAAATATCCATAGATACTACTAGTTGTTATCTTCATAGAGTATAAACAGACTATACTTTAGTTTTTTAAGCAGAAGACCGCAATTGCTATTGAATAATTATTTTTATTTATATTGAAAATAGCGGATTTATATTAATAAATATAATTGCTATCTCCATAGATTCAAGATACTTAAAAATCTTTGAACACAATAGTCAACAAGTCTGACAATGTATATTATGTTAGCTCTGAAAGTAATGACAGCAATAACCTTATTTTGAACTGCACAGAAATTCAAAAAGAGCTTCCAGTATTGGTGATATTGGAAAATTAAATAATCAATCTCCTTGCTTAAAAGAAAATGTAATAGTAACCGATGATGTAAACAAAAATTTTGATAATGTTGGTATGCATAATATCAAAAATTTAGATAGTCAACAAAATGATTATGACAAATCTTAATCTAATAAGAAAATACTAAATACTTTGAATAATAAGTAAAGTAAATCTTTTTCCAATTTAAAACATATCTCAGAGAAAGATTACTTTTTTTATATAGATGTCTGTCTCCTTAACCTTAGTCTCTCAGTCTAACCAAGGAAGTACGCTTCTATAAGCATCTATCTGCAAGCCTAAATTTGTTTGTGCATAGGTTATAGCAGAAGCGAATACGCAATGTCAGTATGGCTATGATGATATGATAATACAAATATTGATACGTTTGAAATTGTGCAATTTCAGTGGTTGTAAATGTGGTATGTAATAGTGCAAAGTACATTTAATTTTAAGATTTATAGTTAAACAATTTTATACTAGTAAGAACATGATTTGTCAAGAACATCTGTAAAGTATTTTTAGTGAATAATAGCTGTAGCAATCTTTTTTTCAATTTAGATTCTGACTTAATCTGAAAATGTTTGAAGCTGCTCAGTATTATTTCTTCTTAATAAGTATTATTAATCATAGTTTAAGTTTTTTCTCTGCTTTTATTAGAATAAAAAGAGAAATTGAAGAGGGATGTTTTAAAAGAATTTGCTTTTACAATTAAAAAATCAAATGGATTTATTCAGCAAAGATTGGTTTTAAATTACTTGGACTTATTCTTACTAAAGCACTAACAGTTATTGTAGTTAGAAATTTTTTCATTTAATTGTCTTGTTGAAATGATACTTTTGATTTATATCCGTAATGCTATTTTGTTTATTCAGAAATTTCATTTTTAAGATTATCATTTTGTTGGACCTATTTCAATTATTGATGTTTATGTGCAGATGATAGGTACGAGATGGATGCAATTGGTTATGTGATTAAACAATGGAAAGTGGAGTCTTAGCTCTTGTTGGTAGTCATTTAAGAGATTGAATAAAACTTATACAATAAATCTAAAAGCTTCAAAAGTCAAAAATCATGCGTGTTGCTTTACCAAGGTTATGTTTTTACTTGTTAATAGTCTAAAGTATATGAAAATTAAATCAGCAAGATATGATTTATATTTTGATACTGAATATTGTTTACATGAAAACAGACAATCGTTACTGTTCACTATGACGTTACTGTTTACAAATGAAAACTCCTTAATTTCATTAAACATATTAATGAAAAAATTGTAGTTGCTGGTAACATTGGACAGAAAAATATAAAAGAAAAATTTTACTTGATTCTGAAATCTAATGACATTTTTTTGACACAGTTGAATAGAAGCAAAACAAGAATTACTTAACAATGGCTATGTAAAGTGTACTAAGTATAATCATAAAATGGAAAGTGGTTGATTGCCTTGTCAACCTAGTTGTTTCGAAGAAGAAAGTATTAAAATCATAATTTTGAAGAAATTTTCAGTTATTCGTGACCATGCTGGTAAAGTCTGTTTGAAAGAACTTCATCCCAGTAATAGTCTCTTAGTTATGGTATTATCAGGATCTAAGGTAAGTTTTATTAATATTCTACAAATGATGGCTTGTGTAGGACATCAAACTAATAGTGGTCATCGTGTGTTAAAATCGCTGAAATTGGATACATAAAAAGAAGATTGGTAAGAGTTTAGAAGATCTTTGTTTACATTATGATATGACAGTTAAAAATTTTGTTGGTGATATTGTTCAAATTCTTTATGGTGTAGATTCTATAGACCCAACGTACATGAGAGGCAAAGACTGTCTTGTTTATTATGAAAGAGTTCTTGATTATATTAAATCAATATAAGCGTACAAAATTGAAAATCCATTTGATGGCCCTGGTGTTATAAAAGTAACCTCTGAACTTTTGATAGCAGAGGAATATTCTTGTGTAAGCGAAGAATTTAAGCAAGAATAAGCTCAATTTTTAAAAACAGTTGCAATCATAATTGCTAGGATTAGATAATTGCAAGAATAAATTAAAATCGCGTATTTGTAGTGATATATTCGCGTAATTGATGATGTATGAGGCCCAATAATCCTTATGCTTTATTTCCTTCCTCCTTTCTCCTTTGTTTTCAGGATGAATCATCAATTATAAAACATTTTGAGTAAGCTGGTGCACACGGAGCCGAGCTCACAGAGCAAGACGTCTCTGTGGTGTACGGTCTAGCTCAGCTTACTCGCTCATAAAGAAAACCTTACACTTGAAAACGATAGGTTTATTGAGTACCGAGATTGTGCTTGATAGACAAATCGTAACGACAAAATCCGCCATTTTGTTAGCGTTTGATGTTGAATCGTGAATTGTCAAAAAACGACTCTTTCTCAGCTCTAATTGAATGGTAGATAATTAAAAGTACTTGTAGAGTACTGATAAAAAGTGCGTCATATACTTGGTATTTTATTGAAACAAGTTATGACGTCACAACTGGCGCCCACAACGTCGATTTTAACTCACGCCTGAGTAAATTAAAAATTAAAGATTTTTGTTTGATAAACGCGCATTAAAGTATGTAATAAAATACAACTGCCACGTAACTCGAATACATTGTTAACCGTTAAGAGTAGAAGAGTCTAAATATATAAATTGTATTAAAAGACAAAATTTTTCGTTGTCGTATATAGAAACCAAATTGTATCAGCGCTACAATTGGAAAATTGAAAAATTAAAACTTTTGTTGTTAAAAGCGCGAAAAATAGATGTAAATTGAAAATATTATACATATAAGAATTAGATATTTGGCTTTGATTATAAATAATTTCACAACTTACAAATAAGAACAAACTAGAGCAAATGAGAAAATTAAAAGTTATAGATTTCATTTTGAAATCAAAAAAAAGATTGAAAAAGAAAAAGAACAAACGAAAAAATTAAAAATCGTAGATTTCGTTTTGAAATTAAAGGAAAAAATAAATAATATAAAAGAAAAAGATTAAAACTTGGCTAAAAAAGTACGAAGTAAACTAGAGAAAAATATTAAAAATAATGAAAAAACAGATTTCGTTGTATTAAGAGAAAAATAATTGATACAGATTCTTGACGTAGTTAAAAGCCATTTAGAAAAACAAAATAGCGGCATAAACCTAATGTACTTAAAATTTGAAAAATTAGAGTTTCGTATTGAAAATTTAGAATCAATAGTTAGTGAAATGAAAATTAACGAGAGTAATGTAATAAAGAAATTATTAGAGGTTAGGCGAAAATTTAATCATAACATGCCGAGACTAATTGAACATTTGAATGATTTAGAAAGAGAAATTAAAATAACGCATCAAAGTAAAGATTAAAATAAAAAATAAATGAGAAAAGAAAAAGAAAAATTTAAATAGCGAGAGATAATTGCAAGTAATTTGAAATAAGTAAAATTTATGAAGAATAATATTTAAATATTACTTTATGATATATGTATAAAATTTGAAACGATATAAAAGTCGTCAAATTTCAAATTGCTTTCAAATATTGAAAGTAATCAAAACCATAAAAGCCTAAGCAAAAAGACGCGAATGTAAACAAACACGTCAAAATGGTTGATACGTGCTTATTATAAGGAGAATAAAATTTAACATGCGAAATAAAATAAAATTGTAAGATTGAAATAAAATTGAATAGTGACACTCAATCTAGTCAGTGATACTCAAATTAAAACTTTGAATATAATAAGAAGATTGATACATACAATCATAAGAATTATTTGTTTAAATTATTTTAAATTAAATAAATAAATTCGAGACAACACTGAATAAGTTGATGTAGTTAATAAATTACGCACAATAACCGATTTGACGTGTCAAACATTAATTATAGATAACACAGACAATCTAAATATATAAATAAACAATTGTATGAAATGAGTATAAGCGACAAATGTTTTGAATTAAAATCTTAACGATTTAAATTTTAAATATAGAGAGAAAGTTTAAATTTGATGATTAAATTTACACAAATAGTAATTAATAGTTTAAAATATTTATAGATAAAACAAAAGTACACATTGTTGAAAATACATGAAAATTTTTTTTTTTTTTTTTTTGATTATCGTAATTAAAGTCACTTATTTAAAGTTTTTCTCTTAATATTTGCTCGAATTGCGTAAATAATAAATAGATAAAATGCCGAAAAAACGTAGATCAGATGTCATAATGCAAGAGATACAAGAGAATGAAGAGAGTATAAACAAGCTTCCAATAAAACTTCGAAAGTGGATGCAAATAATATCATTGGAAGTAAAAACATTATCTAAAGAAAACCAAGAATTGAAAATTAAGAATGAACAGTTCAACGCGGAATTACAAGTAATAAAAAATGATCTTCAAAACGATGAATTTGTTAAGCAAATATATAATAACTTGGTTGAAAGGATGGATGAAATTGCTAACAAACAAGACGAAAAAATTAATAAAATAAAAGAACAAATAAATGGTAATAGTATACCGAATAAAACGAATGAACATACACAACCCAAAATAAAAATTCCATTACCGAAGTTCAAAGGACAAGAAGGAGAAAGACCAATAAAATTTCAAAGTGAATTGGATAAATATGTGGCATTGAAAAAACTAGAAGATGAAGAAAAACTACAAATTCTTCAATCTGTACTACAAAAAGAAGCTAACGCATGGTGGTATATACATCAGGATGATGTAGATACTTTTGATCAATTTAAAGAATTATTTAGAGAAAAGTTCTGGAATAAAGATATACAATGAACATCAAGAAGAAAAGTTGAATTTGAGCAGTATTATGAAAATGGAAAATTATCAAGGGTGTCTTATGGTACACAGATATTTAGATATACCAAAGAATTAGATTTGAACTATACTAATAATGAAATAATAGAGAAAATAGCGAATCAGTTTAATAGAAGCATAAAACAAGCGTTTCAATTTTCACAGACAAAGGATAAATCAACACTATTAAGAATATTAGCAGATTATGACAGCGACGAAAAACAATATAAACATAAAAATCAAAAAGACAACCTACAACATCAAGAGGAAGAAGGAACAAACAAGTTTACAACGAATAATCACAACAAATATGAAAAACAAAACACTAATTCTGGTCAAAGAGCAGAATATAAAGAATACAATCAAGTAAATTGCACTGAGGTATTCGACAATAATAAAAATAATAAAAAAAAATTTAGACCATACGAGACGTTTAAAACTCCTGTGAGTCAGAAAATGCTGAAACAAAGCATAAATGAGTTAGATGTTCTAAATATAAACATCGATGATGAACTTGATATAGATAATCAGGAAAACTAAATAAAGTTGTATTTCAAAATACAGAGGGGGCAGAAATACAACGAGAATTAATACCCCGAAAAAGAAAAAAATTAAAAATTCGAATACTCATAAAACATTAAATATGATTGTGGAGACAGGGCATAAATCAAAACTGTTATCTATGTTAAACAACGAATGTGTTAATGTAATGAAAAATGAGCGAAAGCAAAGCGAGTACACTCATGATAAATTAAAAGAAGCACACGAGAGCAAAGACTCGAAGACATGTGTATTCAATAAAAATGAAGAGATTGTAATTTTCTCTCATAATAAAAATTATACTACTGCTCATGGTCTCACAAAAGATGAGATTCATGAAAAAATTAAAATAAACGGTGATAGTAAAACATCAAAACAAATTTAACAAACATATTCAAGTTGCAAAGATGACAAAGTTTTTGAGAATGCTACTGACTGTATAACATATAAACATTGAGTAAAACCTATAAAAAATACACCTTCTTATTCTTCAGTTAAAAGAAATAAGAAAAGCTACAAGCAAAGTAAACAGGTCTTATTCAACGAAAATTCAAAGTATAAACAAATAAATTTAAAACCTATGTTTAGCAAACAAAAAATGAAAATAGCAAATTCATCAACATATGATAATTTGAAAGAAATTAAGAAGAGTTATGGCCACAGTGGACAAAAAAATAAAATATTATTAAACAATTATAAAAGCATCAACGAAGAAAAAGGACTGAAGAAGAAAAATCATCAAGAGAAGGCAATCAACACATTTAGGTAAAGAAGAACCTAAAGTAAATGTAAAATAATTTTAAACATTGAGCAAATGTTGAAAAAATATATTTATATTAAAAGTTTATTAAAAATTAAAGTATTTAAAAAATTAAATTCGCAAAAAAAAATGGTATTTCAATAGTTAAACTAAAATTTATATGTAAAAATTGTCTGTGTGCGTTTAAAAATAAAATTGATCGCACATCAGCACTGATTATTCAATATAAAAATATTCAAAAGTTTTAGATTTATAGTGAAAAGTAGAAAGGTACTTAAAATAAGGTACTGATAATGTGCGATGAATTTTATTTGGGGGGCACATCCTAGCCCACATACAATTTTGTACAAAAAATTATTAAGCAAAATAAATTTAAAATTTTAAAAAGTTTAAAAGAAAAATGGAAAAAAGTATAAATGCATATAAATATCATTAAAACTAGAGAGTTAAGTAATAAACAAATTAACATGATACTTTTCTCTTCAATTATTCAAATCACAGTGTTTTCATTTATTTTTAGAAATGAAATGCATTTTTGTGAACAAAAGCCATTTCATTTCGGGGGGCATTGAGACCTCACTGGATGATTTTCATATAGAAAAGCATCATGGTAATAAGCGGTGAGAGGGGATATAAGAAAGATCCGAACGCGCGTTCACAAGCGCGCAGCTACGCCCGTTATTTCGTCAGCCAAGCGACTATTAATTGTAACGCTTATACTTTCTAATGTATAATATCCCTACTCTAAGGCGGCAGAGTAGGAACGTAGCGGCAAGCGCCGAAAATACGAAGCATCTTGCTTAACGAAGAGCTTGTGCTCTGCACTCGTGTGTCATCTCTTCAGTAATAAAGATCCAAATAGAATGTAATTGCTGAGTCAGTGTCTTTTTCTGCGTTATTCGTTCACGAATGGTGGTGAAGAAGTTTGTCGATAGAGCAGCTTCCTAACTGCAAGTGAGCGAATAACGTTTTACAAATAATTAAACCGTGATAGATTAATTATCGCTAGTGATTAAAAAGTGTAACTAAGTGTGGTGTGTATTTGTTTAATTTACCACACTTGTCAAATTAAAGTCTCGTAAAAAGGGCAAAAGCCTAAGCAAAACTCTTGCATAAGCGTGAAGCTAGTAAAGCGTAGCTTGGAGTTCTCGCGCCGTCGCAAGAATAAATTAAAATCGCGTATTTGTAGTGATATATTCGCGTAATTGATGATGCATGAGGCCCAATAATCCTTATGCTTTATTTCCTTCTTCCTTTCTCCTTTCTTTTCAGGATGAATCATCAATTATAAAACATTTTGAGTAAGCTGGTGCATACGGAGCCGAGCTTACAAAGCAAGACGTCTCTGTGGTGTGCGGTCTAGCTCAGCTTACTCGCTTATAAAGAAAACCTCACACTTAAAAACGATAGGTTTATTGAGTACCGAGATTGTCCTCGATAGACAAATCGTAACGACAAAATCCGCCATTTTGTTAGCGTTTGATGTTGAATCGTGAATTGTCAATGAATGACTCTTTCTCAGCTCTAATTGAATAGTAAATAATTAAAAGTACTTGTAGAGTACTGATAACAAGTGCGTCATATACTTGGTATTTTATTGAAACAAGTTATGACGTCACAATATGTTCGCGTGTATGTGTATTTGCGTTTGTGTATGTGTGTATATTTATGTGTGTTCGTGTATGTGTAGGTGTATATGTTCATAAATGTATGTGTGTATTTGTGTATGTGTGTATATTTATGTGTGTTCGTGTATGTGTAGGTGTATATGTTCATAAATGTATGTGTGTATTTGTGTATGTATGTGTGTCTCTGCATCTCTATGTGTGTATGTGTATATGTGCATGTGTGAATGATTAATTGTTTATATGTATGTGTACATGTTCATATGTATGCATGCACGTGCGTATGTTAATGTGCGAATGTGTATGTGTATGCATGTAGTTGCGTACGTTAATGTGCGAATGTGTATGTTTACGTGGACGAGTGTATGTATATGTGTGTTTGTATATGTATATGTATCTGTATATGTATCTGTATATGTGTGTATGTTCGTGTGAATGTGCGTCTGTGTATGTGTGTATGCATATGTATGTATATGTGTGTTTGTATATGTTTGTATATGTATCTGTATATGTGTATCTGTAAATGTTTATGTAAATGTGCGTATGTGTATATGTGTATGCGTATGTATGTGCTTATGTGTATGTATATGTTTGTATGTGTGCATGTGTATGTGTAACGATGTATGGTACGTGTGTATGTGTATGTATATGTTTGTATGTGTGCATGTGTATGTGTAACGATGTATGGTACGTGTGTATGTGTATGTGTGTATGCGTATGTGTGTATGTGTATGTGTGCATGAGTATAGTCGTATGTGCGTGTGTATCCGTATGTGTGTATGTGTATGTGTGTATGTGTTTGTGTATGTGTCTATGTGCAAATGTGTATACGTGTATGTGTATATGTTTATGTATATGCGGACGTGTATATGAATGTTCATGCGTGTATGTGTATGTGTACAGGTATAAACGTACGTGTATGTGCGTATGTGGATTCGCGTATGTGTATGTGTGTATGTGTGTATGCGTAAACAAAGACAAACATTCATAACACATTTATACTTATATTCATCTTCCACATTTCACTCAAGGGTGATTGAACTCCGTACGCATCATATGTCAAATTCAATCAATCTTTTCCCCGAAATTATAAAAGTATCAATAATATCATACATACGAAAGAATGCAACTGTCTTTTACCCATAGTATAAAAACCCAAGAGTCTTTAGCTCGCAAGCTTAATTTCATACTTACCGTCTAAGGCTACGCTTCGCTTAAAATTATTGAACTGAAGGTTAAGAAGGAGAAATAAAGATAAGTTTAATTCAACACATATATATATATATATATATCTCTATATTATATAGTTGTAAGGAAATTTTCTACGACCAAGGTCCTCCCCAACTGTTCTTTTCCTCATCCTCTTACCTAATTTTGATCCTCTTTTTTTTCCCTTATTTTTTACGTTATTTTACGTTATTTGTTTCTCTTCCTTTTCTTTTCCTTTTCCCTTCCTCCCCTCTTCTTTTTCTCTTCTTCTGAGTTTCCTTATGCCTTCATTTTCTCTTCCTTTTCTCTTCCTCAAAAAGTCCATCACTTTTTTCCGTTATTTTTACGTTATTTTAGGTCATTTTTGCTCCTCCTCAGGTAAATCCTCAAATTTACCTTTTTTTTTGTGTTATTTTACGTTATTATCCGTTTTTGTTCCTCTTCCTTAGCTGCTCGTTAGCTCATCCTCTTTGATCCTCAATTTCATTCAAATCCTATCATTTGAAAAACTTCTTGCTAATTTTTATTGTTTGCACCTACTGCTTTTACTTTAAATATATAGAACAAACATATTAAGTTAATAATTTTTATGATAAATTTTATAAAATTTACAATTATTGTTTAAAAGAATAAATGAAATCAAACATGGTAAAATAGAAATTCCGCAAGCCTCCTGTGCGCAAGCGCGCCAACCTCCACTACTAATTATTTTGTTGAAGATTTTAATGAAAATAAAGAAAATAATGCTTTATTTGAACTTAATAATATTTTTATTAATGAATATATATCTTGTAAAGATTTTGGTTTACCTGAACCAAAAATAAATTCAATTACTTTGAACAATAATCATCATGATGAAATAGAAAGCAAAAAAAATTTTTTTCTCATGCGTGCTGGGTAAGTGGCCTATTGCGCATGCGTTTTCGGGGTGGTAAGTAGCTAATAGCGCGCGCCGCGTGTGTTTTGTCTTTGAAGCGTGCGTTTGAGTAAAAAGCGTTAGGTTATAAAAAATAACGTCACGGAAATCCGTTAATTAATGAAAAAAAGAAAACCACGATTTTGTTTGTATATGCAGAAGTAGCGTCGCGCGGGCGAAGATGATAGGAGAGAGAGAGAAAGAGAATGCTTTATCGAAAGAAAACAAGACACGCCAGAACGTGTTTACGAGTCAGTCGTACGGCAGATATGAGAGAGAGAGAGAGTAAGAGAATGCTATACCGAAAGGAAACAAAACACGCTAGAACATGCACGAGTTTCTATGTACGAGTCATTTGTGTGCTAGCTTCTTGTTGAAAGTTGTTGGCGATGCAAAAAATAATATTTATATTAAATGTTTTTTTTGATTTACATATTAATTTTTTTAAATGGGGGGGGCTTCGCTCCCCCCAACCCCCCCTTTCTGCGCCCTAACATGTCACTCTCTCTCTCTTACACCCAGCACTTATGAGAAAAAATAGTATGTGAATCTCGTTCGGTTTAGTTGACTATTGCGCACGAGGGCAAGCTGGCGCACGAGCGTAGCGAGTAGCGCCATTGCCCGAGAAACCTTACTCGTTACACAATATACTATTAATTAATGTATAATAAATTAAACGATGAACAAAAATTAATTTTTGAAAATTTTAACTGAAAAAGATAATAAAAAAATATATTTTATCGATGGTCCTGGAGGAACAGGAAAAACTTTTTCATATAAGACTTTAATATTTTATTTAATATCAATTAATAAAAAAATTTTGTCTATGGCTTGGACTGGTATTGCATCTACTTTATTACCTAAAGGAATGACAAGTCATAAGACTTTTAGATCACCTTTAAATTTAAATACAATTGAAAATGCATTTTTAGAATTACAATCAGATAAAAAAAATTAAGAGAAGCTGATATAATAATATGGGATGAAGCATCAATGATTCTAAAAAAGCATTAGAAATAGTTAATAATACATTAAAAGATGTTTGTAATAGTAATTTTCTTTTTGGTGGAAAATTAATTATTTTAGGTGGTGATTTTCGACAAATTTTACCAGATGTTAAACATGGAAATAAAAATTTAATTATAGAAGAAACAATAAAAAGTTCATATTTATGGCAATTTTTAGTATATTAAAATTAACAAAAAATATTCAATCTAAAAATAAAAAATTTACTCCATTTCCATTACGAATTGGTGATGGCAAAATAAACCCTTTCATAATTCCAAACAAATTACAAACTAACGATATTTGTTCTAAAATTTATTCAAATATTAATAAAAATTGTTGCAAAGAAAAAATTATATTAGCTCCTCATAATGAAGACATTATTAATTTAAATAAAAAAGTATTAAATTTATTAAATAGAAAAACTGAAACATATAGTATTGATTACGCTACGCATAAAGGTGTTGATCAAACTGATGATAACATTTATTTGAATTACCAAATAGAATTTTTAAATAAAATTAAAGAAGGTTTACCATCTCATAAATTAATTTAAAAGTTAATGCTATAGTAATGTTGTTAAGAAATTCAAGTATATCGAAAGGATTATGTAATGGTACACGATTGAAAATTATAAATTTATATAAACATAATATTGAAGCTGAAATAATAACAGGCGATTAAAGTAGAAATAAAGTTTTTATTTCAAAAATTACTTTAAATGCAGGAAATAATTCTTCATTACCATTTATTCTTTACAGAAAACAATTTCCAATTATATTAGCATTTGCAATAACTATAAATAAACCACAAGGTCAAAGTTTCGATAATGTAGGCTTATTTATAAGAAGACCATTATTTTTACATGGTCAATTATACGTTGCTTTGTCAAGATGTAAAACTTTTAATAATATTTATATTCAAAATAATTTAGATGATACATCAAAAATAGATAACATTGTTCGGACGGAAATTTCCAATGAATAATTTATTTAAATTCTTACCATTTTTATTAATTCATTTCATTTAATTTTAACGATTAATTGATTTTTAAATTTCATTTTGTTGTGTAAATTTGATTCACTTAAAGGGTATTTTATTTTTATTTTACTAAAATTAAAGATTTTTCCTTTTGTAAAACTTGTTTTAAATTAAATTGAAAGCTAAAACAGTTTCTGCATAGAAACAGCTGTTTCGTGAGCCGCGCTACTCATGATGCGATTTTTGTCGACAAAAGCTAACAAATTTTTCACTGTAAATATTAGTGCGTGCGTAGGGCAAGCGATCAGCAAAAGCCACTTCAGTGTCGGGTAGGCAGCTAAGTAAAGAGTTAGTAGACTCTTTCTCTTTCTCTCGCTTTCACATTAGAAAATTGCAATCAATGCAAATGTCAAATAAAGCAAAGGTGGACCCCTAAAAAGTCATTGATGTAAATTATTAAATGTGTTATGCTTATTATATTTTATTTTTTTTAAATATAATAGAAACAGAATTAAACTTAAATAAAATTATAAATCCCAATTTATAAAATATAATTAAAATGTTTCCCAAGTTTTTTATAAAATTATTATTTAATGAAAATTAATGTTTAAACTTAATATTAATACGAAAAATGGATGTATTTCAATGCCCGTTTTACAAAAATTCTTAGTCTACATCTGAATTTTTAAAAATACATATAAATAGAATCCATATTAAAACTATAAGTTGTAGAACATGTGGCTTATTTATTTAAATTTAAAATATTAGAAGACATGAAAGAACTCACGTACAAAAAAAGGAATTATGTATTTATTGTAAGAAAAATTTTAGTACGAAATCTAATAGGAAACAAAAATTTATATGCTAAAAAATAATTTATTTTTATACAAAATATATGTATGAATTATGTATATATAATTAATATTACATATAAAAATTCCAAGAAGTATTTTCCAGAAATATTATTTTTTATTTATAAAAGTAAGTAAAAAATTATATAAAATTTTATAAACAATTATATTAAATAATTTTACAATATTTACAAAAATTAGAACAAAAAGATGAAAAAAATTCTAGGTATATTGACAAAAAAAAAGGATAATACATAAAAAATTTTTAAATTTCTGTTTTCAAAATTTTTAGTCATAATAAAAAAAGGTAAAATTTTTTCAATATTCTAAATTTATGAATTAGAAAAATTTTTGAATTTCCAAATACTGTTTAATAGTAAGTATAAGTAATACTTATTTGTATATTTAAATATATTAAATTTAATATACATATTATTTTTAATATTTTATATTTCAGCGAATATATTTAAAAGATGTTATTTTTTATTTTCAATATATAAATGAAAAAATTATTTTTTTTATTTATTTATTGAAAAAAAAACATTTTTTAAAAATATGAGTGGAAATAGGCCTCCTGGGGAAACCCTTAAAAAAAAACGTGCCTACATATATACCTCGATATTTAAAAATACTAGGTCGTGTGGAAAATATAGAAATATATTTATAATACAAACTTTATAAATTTAATAATTTAGGTAAAAAAACAAAAATTTATTAATACTATGGACATTCATAAGATATGAGTATTTATGAAAATTGGTTCTAAATAAACAATAAAAACTTTTATTATATAACATCATATAAATAAGGAAAACAAAAATGAGTTTGTAATAAATATTTAAATATATTTTTGAGTATAACTTAATATATTTTAATAATTATATTTTTCACAGTTGATAAAAATAAAAAAATAAAGATAATGTAACCTAAATAACAAATAGGGGGTTGGTGAGCGGAGCGAGCAGGGGGTACCCCCCCTAGTATATATATATATATAAATAAATATTCTTTCATTCTTGGATACCTATCCTAAAGAACCAACGTGCTAAATTACAAAAATAAGTTAAAATAATAATTAAATTTAATAAATTTAATAAATCTAGTTTATTAGATAAAGTTTAATAAATTAAACTTTACAAATTAATAAATACAGTTCTAACGGTTAACATAAATTGGTGGCAGCGGTGGGATAGTGAAGCCAAGTGATAAAAGTGATTAAATAAAACTCCGATTTCTTAAAATATTCTCTCTCAGGAGAAAACGGAGGAATTTAAAAATTAAAAGAAGCCAAGTGACAAAAGACAATCAAACAAAACTCCGATAACTCAGGATATCTTCTCTTAGGAGGAAACAGAGAGTTTTAAAAATCAAGAAAACTTATCCTTAATCTGGTGACAATAGTCCACACTCTCAGGAGTTAACTATCAGTAGTTGAAGGGTTCATCAAGCTACGTCTGCATCCCCAGGGATAAAGAGAGGATCATCTCTACAATAAAAGAAGACTTCTGCACTGCCAGCGGTTAAAGATACACAGCCAACCATATCTTCAAAAACATCATCTCTGAAAAACCTTCAAGTAAGTCGTACAATAATTTTAAGCACACAGCGAGACAAGCCGAAAAATGAAGGCGTGTCTAACTTTCTGTAACATTCATTTTATTTACAAGTTATTTATAAGATATACAACGTCTCAAGCCGGAGCACACACGCTTGAGAGGTTGACACATAGGAACATCACTTGCGTATGTATTGTGATTATCGTGAAGACGATAACGATAGTGTAAGATCGGAAAATACCCCACGATCACCTACTTCCCTTTCTGACGTTTCTAACAATTTCTACGACACTACAGACGGTCTTTATAAATTAAAAATAAATTTAAAACCCAGTGAGATGGACAGTTTACTAAAGAAATTTAAATCCAATGAAGATGCGATCAAGACGAATAAAATGTAGTGCAAGAATTGCAACGTCAAAAGGAAAAAGCCGACGTATTAGAAAAGCAATTAATATTATTGACAGAGCAATTACAAATTTTAAATACTCAGATGACAGAAAATAAAAATCCACCACCAATTCAAAGTATACCACCTGCAGTTAGAGACAATAACCCTAGATTAAATGTTCTCCCAGGATTAACGAGAGAACATCATTTATTAATACGTGAACTCTTAACAGAGATAAGGAAATATGATGGATCAATAGATGTTAGCGAATTTATTGATCAAATCATTCGTGCCTTCCGACAACTTAGCTCTGAGCAGGAAATATCAGCGCTTATACGGAAGGTAATAGCAGTTAAGCTAAAAGGAAAGGCACAAGAAGTAGTTGAAAGAAATCAAGTGACTACGGCAGTGCAACTCAAAGAATGTTTAAACACACACTTTGGAAAACTAGAACTTGAATACGATCAATTAGCTGAAATGCGTAACTCTATGAGACAGAGAACAAATGAAAAGGTGGCGGACTATATACAAAGATATAATAACATAAATCGTTGAATACAGATTTCAATAGATGGTTTAAACGACGATTTTAGAGATATGCACCGGAATTATGAAAATAAAAACGCGATTTCGAAATTTGTAAGAGGATTGTATCCAGAAGGCTTACGTTTAGCCGTACAACAAAATCGACCACACACTTTACCGATAGCGTATCAACAAGCTTTATACGAAGAAAAACTCCGAAAAGAAGATGAAGAATTTCGAAATAGAAATTATAATAAACATGAGGAGAGATCCAGAAGAGCTAGATATGAAAAACATCCAAGAGATAGGAGTCATTCTAGATATGATTCAAGAAATCGTGAGAAACATTCAACACTGGATAAAAATTACACACGTGATAGAAGCTTTTCACGAGATCGACAAGAAAATTATCGATCAGATAAAAAGGAGGATAAACCTACATGCTCCCACTGTAATAAATACAGTCATGACAAAGAGCATTGTTTTAAACATCAAAATGCACAAAGAGTAAATTTTTGCCTCAATGCCTCAAAAAGCAAAACTTATTTAGAGGATCCGGCACAATGGTCCAAGACCCCACCCGATCGTCAGAATTATTGGGAAAACCAGGATTACCAGACGCAATCTTTCCAACAGATGGAAAGTACTGGCATATCTGGATGCGACCCTCAGGAACAGGAGGAAAATTATTAAAATTCTTAGTGGACACTGGAGCAGGCATAACATTCATTAAAGACAAAGTGTTGGATCTTAATACCTGCAATCCTATAAGACAAAAACCAGAAGAGAGACAAACAATACAGATAGTTAACGGAAATCACACAATGCTTGGCAAATGTTAATTGAATGTTTTTAGAAAGGACTTTATATATCATGTCGCAAGCAATAAAATACCTCTCGAAGCCGATGGGTTTGCATTAGTTTGCAAGAAATTGATGCATCGCTAGAAGAATATGAAGCTTATATAACGGATTTATTCAATTCTATAAATATAGCAAGAAACGGAATATTATCACCTGCATTATTAAAACCTGAAATTCTAATAAATGGTCTACAAAGTTTATATAAAAAACAGCAATACGATGACATGTTAATAGTACCGACAATGAAAAATTATTTCTCAATATTACAAGCTATGACATTCACATTCTACATTAAAACAGACGGACTCGTAATAGTTACTAAATATCCCATTATCCACAATGACCCGTACAAAATCCTTAAGTTTGAACCTTTATCTATTGAAAGACGTTTTGGAAACACAGCAATATTAGATGTAACTAACCAATATGTATTAACAACGTGTGATATATCAAAATATACGACCTTATCGAGTATAAATGATTGTAATCAACTTGGCAATACAAAAATATGTAAACTACAAATTTTACCTAGGCTGATAGACTCATTATCCGCTTGCGATAGAATATTATTAAATAACACAAGCAAATGTAAAGAACATTATTTCTCTTTAACTCATGATTTTGTAAAACGTATAGAAAATGATAAATTTTATATTGTACCTATAAAAGAAATGTTATTCAGCGTATTTTGTAAAAATTATGAGAAAGACATAACAATATCACAAGCTAGTATTGTAAAGCTTGATGATAAATGTTTTATATCAAACACTGCGTATTATTTACATACGTCACATGACTCTACTACATATACAACCACACTCTTAAACTTAACACTTAGTAAACCATATGAAGACAACTTAAATATAACCCTTCCTTTATTGGCATTTTTGGAACATGATCTTGGTAGTCTAAGGAGTCATGCTTATAACCTAAAACAAATACAAGACGAAATTGAAAGACTAACTTTACAAAGACGAAACCATTCTTTTATTTCAACTGCGATGGACTATCTTCATTATTCGGGATACGTAGCTCTCTCTCTATGATTGCTGCCTTAATCGGGTATAAGTTAAACATACACAAAGTAATAATAATAATCAGTTCTTATCTTTGGGCAAGATTAAATAATTTTTGCTGTTGTCACACTAAACGACTCAAACCTACAGTAACTTACAACCATTGTGCCAACATTACCACCGCTGCAAACGTTTCCTCAATACAACCTACAGTATCCTCTTCTTATACACCCAAAACTCATCTGATTCCTCCATCATATGACAATTTACTATAATTTTTAGGGACGAAAAATTTTGAGGAAGGGCGTGTAAACAAATACAAACATTCATAACACATTTATACTTATATTCATCTTGCACATTTCACTCAAGAGTGATTGAACTCCGTACGCATTATATGTCAAGTCTTCTACCTTGAGACTGCGATAGCAAACAATAACGTTATACATTCGCGAGAATGCGACGCACAAGAATGCGACGCACAAGAGGCGATCGAACTCTAAACTGCATCACATGTAAAATTCAATCAATTTTTTCCCCGAAATTATAAAAGTATCAATAATATTATACACACGAAAGAATGCAACTGTCTTTTACCCATAGTATAAAAACCCAAGAGTCTTTAGCTCGCAAGCTTAATTTCATACTTACCGTCTAAGGCTACGCTTCGCCTAAAATTATTGTACTAAAGGTTGTAACGCGGTTTTTTTTTATATAGAATTTTTTTTCTTTTAAAAAAGTCTTTTTGTCTTAATGAGAGATAGAAGATGTTTATATTCACATCTTCTCTCTCACTCGAAGACTATCTTCTCGCTCTTTCTATCCCCTTTAAAACTTAATATAAAGAAAATGATAACTGCCTTACCGCACACGTACACGCTGCATACACATGCACACCAGGAACACGCCACTAAAACCCAGGGTATTAATCCACCTGGTTGTTGATTTTTGTTGTTCCCGGTGCTGATGCTTACACCTGTCAACCAGTAACACGTGAGACCGTGCTTTGAAGGTTAGGCCAGGTGGGGACACTTACTACCACAAACCAAGGCACACACACACACATGGTTGTGAGCACTTCACTCACGAGACGCGACGGAAGCCCCGAGCAGACGATTCGCACCACCAAACGCCTAGGAGGCGGCGAAGCGGCGCCGACGGCACAAACAATATACGAACACGTGCTCGCTATCGTGGCGCTCGCGTAGAGTTAATTAAAAAGTAGAAAGAGAGAGAGATATAGGAATACACTGATAGAATAATGAAAGTCGATAAAGTAGGATAAACGCATATGGTAAAAAGATAGCGTACAGATATAAAAAACTTAATTATAGTAAAAAGAGATGCTAGACTAACAGATACGAAACTGAAATGAGTCACATTATAGGTGGCGCGCAAAATCTAAAGATATTTAGATATAATTTAAATAATGATTTCTATTTACTTGTTGTTAAGACATTTTAGTATATTTTTATAGATGGCGCTACAGTACAAACAAATAAAATAACTTTGCAATTGTACTAAATAATTAAAAATGAAAATCGTTAACAGAATAAAGACTCAAGCGAGCCTAAAATAATGAATAATCAGAAATTATTACTTGTATTATTAACTAATGTTTGTTTATATTATTTGATGAAAAATGAAACTTTTTATTGTAATGAAATAACGCATTAATTATTCATAAAGAAAATAAGAATTAATGTAATTAAATTAAGCGCGCAGATGGCGTGACCTGTAAAGCACACTAATACTACACTAGTAATAGGAAGTAATATGTAATTTGACTAGCGAGTAGTAAATTACACCAGAATAAAATGATAAAAGAACCTTATTTGATTAGTGAGTCGCGAAATAGAAAGAGATAGCAAATAGGAAATAACGAGAGTAATAAAGAGAGCAATAGAGAAGAAGAAGCCACTGATGCTCAGCGTACGCTTCCTTCTTCTTCGTGCCTCATTATCGTTTCGGTAGCCCTGTTGCACAGTCATACGTACTATTTCTTTTCCTTTAAAGCTAAATTTCTTTTTCATTGTTACTTAGTAAAGTTTCTTTTGGTTGTTAATTATTATTATTGAATTTCTTTTCTTTGTTATTGTTAACGGTTAAGGATTATTTTTTTTTTTTGTTAAATTTTCGTTTATTGAATCAAAATTCGGTCAAGTGTGGACTGAGACCAACCGCCAACGATAGCCATTAGCCTAGAGGGTTTATAGCATAGATTGCCTGCCATTTTGGGAGTCCACCTTCATAGATTTTTGGGTTTTGTTGTTGCTCCTTCTACTGGACTAAGATAAGATAATGGCCGAGGTCGAGCGTAGCAACGAACAAAAACAGGTATAATTTGTATTAAATTTAATTTTTTTTTGTATTTAAAATTGTGATAAAAAGGAAAAAGTGATAGTGCGCGAAGTGAAAATACAAATTCTCTCTCTCTCGTGGTGAATTGATAGCAACGTATAGATTAATCGAATTTGTTGCTATTAATTAACATTTAAGAAATTAGAAAGAAATCAAAATTGTAATTTTGTTGTAATATTTAAAAATTCTTGCGGAGAAATCACGGCAGGCTATATAAATAGCCACGTGGTTCTCTAACCTAAGAGTGATTCGTGGTATCATCGTGAATTAGCGAAAATTTAAATTGTTGCCTTAGTTAATTATTATGGAGAAATTTGTTATTAAATTAAATAGTGAAAATTAACTGTGAGATTTTATTTCGCATTCCTAAACTGAAATATCTAAGCATAAGAAATAATTTGGTAATCTAGTGAGTAAAATTTCTAGAAAGCTGACTAATTTTTTTTTTATTGAAGTATATTGAATTGAAAAGACAACCTCAATTATTTATAATCTAAAAATAATAGTTTATAACTAATTATAGAAACTTTCTTTGTTTTCTTTTTAAGTTTTCTTTTCCTGAACTTTTGTCTTACTGAATCTATAAGATTACCTATTTCTTATTAACTTAGTATCAATTAAAGATTCATTTTAGTAGTAGAAATTCGAACTTTGTGAGAGATTAATAAGAGATAGCGGTTTGATAAATTCTTTATAAACAATTTTTTTTGATAACTTTTCTTTGATTTATAATAAATTTTCTTACAATTGTGAAGATAACAACTATTAAACGCAAATAATTTTAAACATATTAAAAAAAAAATCAAAGGTCATAGTAATTTAGCTTCTGAAGATTTATATATATACGAAATATATTAAGTTGTTATAACCTTGCTTCTATAAAACGCCTGCTGAAAATTAAAGAGAGAAAGACTCCGAGGAAAGACGATACTAGCGCCACCCATTTGGAGAATTGCGTAATCTGGGATACGCACTGCTGTTCGAGCCCCACCCTTACATAACCTAAAATATATATATTGAGTACGTGTTGCTCCATTACTCAATTTTGTTTTAATATTAAAGAGATTCTGATTATTATTATTGCTTAATAATTTAAATTAATAATTTTCTTTTCTGTAACTTAGTATATTTTAATTGATTTTCTATATTTTATTATTATTTTAACTTAATTTAGAGAAATCGTCCATAACTTAACCGATATTCTTTTAATGAAATTAATTAAAGTCTATTTAGTGAACTTAATTCCCTATAATTAAATATTTGTTAACTTGTTTATTGAAGAGATTTTATATTGGATTAGAAACTTAAAGGTAGAGTATTTAATTCCCTTCTTATACTATTATTATTAACTTTGTAGGCTGGTAAATCTCAGAATTTGGGAATTATAAGCCAATTATTATTTCGTATTTAATTAGATATATTCATAATATCCCAAATAAAAACCACCCTTACAACTGGCGCCCAACTCAAGGGCCAAGTAACGGCAGAAAAATACTGAAATTGGTGGTGCAAAGTCCAAAAAGCGAGGTTAAACATAAAATAGAATTGGTTAGGTATAAGAGAGAGAGAGAGCACTCATATATCTAAAGAGAAAATATATATATATAAAAATAATACATAAATTAGAAAAAGAGCATACATATATATATATACATATATATACATATTCATATATAAAAGAATATAAAATATATATTTATATATATCTGTGTAACAAGAATTGGGAACATCCTTCTTTTATATATTGGGTGGGCCCTCCTACCTAAAACAAACTGATTTTTACGAGTGTATATAACCTGTCGAGTGCCAAAATTATATATATACCCATTTTACATTTGCGGTAGCGATTTCTTTTTTGCGGATTTTACAATTTACAGGAAGATTTTTCTTAAATATTAGAAAAATAAAAAGTAAAAGTCAAGAAGAAAAATAATTCAATTACTCAAGAAAAATAATTTGATTATTCAAGAAAAATAATATATTATTACACAAGAAGAATAAAACTCAAGATAAATAATTACTCAAGATTATTACTAAATTTTTATTAATTTTTAATTATTATTGAATTTTTTTTCTTTTTCGCGAAACTAAAGTATTAGGAATTACATCAAGAGATTTAAGAAGATTAGAATTTTTTTTTCTTTCACGTTTAAATTTTCTTATTTAAAATTTTTTTTTATTTATAAAAAGGAATTACATAAAATTTTTTTTTATTACTTAAGAAGATTGACCAATAGCGAAGAAAAATAAATTAAAAATAACTCATAAAACAATCAAGAAGAATTGCGGTTAGCGAAATAAATAAAAGGATTCAAGATAAATTAAAATCTAACTTACTCAAGAAACTCAAGAAGAAATAAAGCAAAAATACAATTTCGCAAATAAAAAAATTTGCACCAATTTTTTTCCCTTCTAGGTAAAATAAGAGTAAAAGTAAAAGACGGTAATCTCCAGAGTAACATAACTTATATACATATACATATATTTATTTATACATATCTATTTATATTGGCACTCGACGGAGAGATTAGCGTAGAGACCCCTTTTTACATCCCCAAACCTAAAATAAGTAACGTTTTACTTATTTTACCCTATCGTGGAACTTCTATTGCATACGTGTGCTTTCGTCAGCGCGGTTTACGTTTGCGAAAATTTTTTTTTTCTTTTCTTTTTGGCGCTTGAATAGTGATAGCTGCCCTCATTTGAACTCAGAAGTAGATTTTGTCGTGGTAGAGATTTTTAGTAAATCTTTAAAGTATTATAAAGAAGAATCTCGTACTTGTTTGAAGAGACCGTAGATCGTTGCAAAGCAATTAGTGGATCAAGATGTCGGACCACAAGACAAAGATGGATAAATTGAAAAAAAATAAAGAGATTAAAGAGTTGGCAAGAACTCTTAAGCGGTTAGATCCACAGGAAGTCCAAAATAGACTAAAAGAGAGAAATTTAAATTCGCAAGGTCCGGTGTTAGCTATACGAGATAGGTTATTACGAGCATATATCATGGAAACAGAACCAGATAAGGATGTTCCTTGGTATCCAACTGATGAGATAGCGGACGAAATGGATAAAACATCAACGGAAGCCGGAGGCCAACAGGAAGCACCAGAGATTATAGCAACAGAAACAGATACCACCGATAAAGATACAGATGTAGAAAGAGATAAAGTACCACCCTCTATCCAAGACACTTCAAAATCACAAATGACGGCGATGGTAACTAGAACTAATTCTTCTACAACTCAACCAATAGGACAACGAAGTTCGTTACCAGAGGTAGCAGGATTGCCTATCTGGAGTAATATGGTACTACCGCCTCTAGGACCACAACGGAAGAGAATATCTGTACTTCTTTCTCCGGAAATCGAAGAAATACTAAAGAGAAATTCAGAACGCCGAGATGGTGAAGAAGTGCAAATAATTCAGAATTTACGTTTAGTAAAACCTTCATTAGGTTCTGAGCCAATAATCATAGCATCTCCCGATTCTACCGTAGCGGTAATGGAAAGAGGAGTAGAAGAAACTACAAGTATAATCAATAATCTGGGAAATGTGAGAATAACTGAAATAAATAACTCCAAAGATATGCTGAGTAGTTCTAATAGTGGAAGTAGTACCTCTGAAGCCTCTAATAGCGGTGATGAAATGGGAAATAACCAAATCGTCAACCAGACTTACCAAAATCTTATTCAAACTCTGACAGGAGGAAAAAAAACCGAGAAAAATGCAACAGAGTACAACTTTACTTACAAATCCATATTTAGAGGAACCAAATAATCAGATTCTGAGACAACGCTCTACACCTAAGATGAGCAAACCAACCAGGGTCGAAAAATTGAATTTCTCCATAGTTAATGATCAGTCGTCAAGAGTGAGTGATGAAAGAAGTCATAAGAAGGATATACCCACGGAAGAAAATAGAAGAAAGTCTAAGAAAGATGAACAGAAGAGACAAAATAAAAAGAATAAGGAGCCGTTCAGAGGAAAAGAGGACGGCCGAAAACCTAGAAAGGGAGAATCAGACAAGGAGGTTTCATTTAGCGAAGAAGATAGTAGCGATGAGTATACCTATAGTAGTGATAGTGAGGAAGTGTTACCTAGTCAAAGGTCAAAAGGTCACCACAGAAGATCTAATAGAAGACGAAAGTCCGAAGAGGTGACAAGGGTTATGAAAGCCCTACGAACCTGGAACCTACAATTCTCTGGTGATTGTAAAGAAGGACCAGAACACTTCCTAACACAATTAGACGATTTTAAAAAGAGCAATCACTACAGAGGGAAAGACATCATCAAAGCCCTATCTGGAGTGCTGACTGGCGCAGCAAACCTTTAGTATCTTACCAGAAAAGGAGAAATATCATCCTGGTCACACTTTAAGAAAGCTTTCCGACATCAATTCATTGGTGAATTATACAGGGAAGATCTGATAGATGAGTTGGGACAGAAAACCCAAGCTAAGGGGGAGAGGATATCCAATTATTTATCGTGTCTCAGATACATCATTAAACACTTTAGATCTCCTCCAACATCGATAGAATTAGTGGATATGGTATTCAAAAATTTGTTACCAGAATATAGAAGAGCGATGGTGGATAAAGAAATCAATTCGCTGGATGATATTGAAAGGTATGGTCGACGCTGGGAACGTCAAAAGGATTTAGACAACTGATACGTACCACCACCTTCGAAAGATAAGATGAGATTACCAACAGCTGGTTATGCTGGGAGTTATACCAAGGTTAAAATAGCAGCAGTCCGGGAAATATCATCCGAAGATAGTGAGACCCAAAATAGCGGAAAAAGTAACAAAAGAAGAAGGAGTAAAAGAAACAAGAAGAGTAATCAGAATGAGGTAGCGGCAACTAATAAAAAAGAGGAAAATGAAATAATAGCGGCGGTTGTAGATGTCAAGAAAGAGAGTGTAGAAGAAAATAAAAACGATAATCACGAGACAGCAGGAAAAACAAACGATAATCATGGAGTACAAGCACCACAGAATAATAATTACGATAGGAGGCCAAATTATGGAAATCAAGGCAGAATTAGATGGAATCCACCCAGAAATGGCGGTTATAACGGATCCCAGGGTTCAAGATATCGACCACAATCTGGGCAAAACGCATCTAATTACGATAGACCTAATAGTTGTTACCACTGCCGTCAGGAGGGACATAGGATGCATGAATGTCCAACAATCACCTGTTATTGTTGCAAAGCAATGGGACATAGTGCTGATTATTGTCCTAATAGACCTAGTAGAAACAACCAGAGTCAAATCTACTGTCAAGTCTGTAACACCCCAAACGTAACATTTCAAACTTGTGTAACTTGTGCACCATTACGACAAACCTGGGGAAACGGATCAGCAGGGGGACTGCCTCGTCCCACACCCCCCTCATAAGCCACCCAGGGACGTCAATCAATGATAACAACCCACCAGAGATAAAAGAGATGTTGAATAAAAATA
Organism: Anastatus disparis; assembly: GCA_017163975.1. NCBI lineage: Eukaryota > Metazoa > Arthropoda > Insecta > Hymenoptera > Eupelmidae > Anastatus > Anastatus disparis. The sequence continues at coordinate 1,987,215 of JAFFSR010000027.1, forward strand.
ATAAAGAATTGAAGAATATTGAAAATAAGATAGAAAATGAAGATAATGTAATAAAGAGAATAGATAATAATGACGAAGAAGATAGAAGAATAGTAGCGGATTTGTTAAAAATTAATAGAAATGATGAAGAGTTATTTAGGAAAGCGGAAAGGGAAGCTAGAAAGATAAACCCTTACCGAACCTATAATAGAAGATTCGCTCAGAAGGGGAATTTCATGAACGAGGGAATTTCATGCTGGGCAAATCAAGGAAGTTTATCAACGGAAGATTACTCAACGCAGAAAATTAATGAACTCCGGTTTAAAGCTCTGGGGAATTCCGGCACCCACGCTTATGGTGATGGCTGGTCAACAACCTCAGATGAGGAAGAAACTGGAATGAATCAGGATTTCAAGCATGAAGTACAAGAAATAGTAGGAGACTTGAAAAAAGAGATGATAGAGGCAACGAAAGTACCTACCACTGATGCAGAAGTTCTAGAAAAACCGGTCGATCAATTACATGATCCTGGTTTTGCTGAAGTCATCGACAATTCAACGAAGCTGGACAACTTCGCAAAAATTGTTGATGAGTCTGCAAAACAAGGGGGGGGGGAGAGGCTGTGCTTAGCACATCAAATTCTTCGTCACCTATGCAAGAAGAGAAGAGGAAAATAGCGGGTATGGCCACAGAAAACAGAAATTTTCTTCGAATTATTCTAGCTGGAAAACCATTTAAAGCATTATTTGACCCAGGAGCAATGGTATCATTGGTTGGTCCTCGCATCTACGAACAGTTCCAAGACAGATTGAAGGAAAATAATACACTGATTAAAACCGTAACAGGAAAAATTTCGAAGGTAGTAGGAGTACTTCAGCTTAGTTTGGATATAGATGGCGTAGTCGACTTACTACCAGTAAAAGCCATCGATAACTTGGATCAGGATATAGTGTTGGAAGTGGATTTCTGCCAAAAATTCGATTGCGATGCTCGTCTAGGAAGAGGATTATGGAGAGTAAAAGAAGGTGAATGGAGAAGTTTTAGTCAAAATGATGATGAAGATACGATAATTCACGCAGAATGTGCCGGAATAGCAGAAATAACAGATGATGAAAAGAGAAAAGTAGGAAAATTAATAGAAAAATATCTCCCAACAAATTCAACTTCTCTTGGACTAACGAAATTAATAGAACATCGTATAGAGGTAACCAACCAAGAACCTATTAAACATAGGCCACGTAGGATGTCTCCAATGATGTTAGCAATTGCTCAAGCAGAAGTAAGAAAAATGTTGGCTGAAGGAATTATCGAACCATCAGCAGGCGACTATAGCAGTGCACCCGTAATGGTACGAAAACCAGATGGCAGTTATCGCTTCTGCGTGGATTACAGAGATTTAAATAAAGTAACGAAGAAAGATGCATATCCTCTACCGAATATGGACACAATTTTGGACAAGCTACGAGAAGCTCGGTATTTATCTAAGATAGACTTGAAGTCAGCCTATTTTCAGGTTATGGTAGAAGAATCAAGTAGGAAATATACGGCATTTAGCGTACCAGGATCCGGACTATGGCAATTTCGTCGTCTCCCGTTTGGTTTGATTAACTCACCAATGACTTTTCAAAGATTAATCGACTCTCTGTTTGGTCCAGAATATGACCCGCATATATTTGGATACTTAGATGACATAATAATTGCCACCAAGACTTTTGAGGAGCATCTTAAATGGTTAGAAGAAGTATTAAAGAAAATAGCCGAAGCTGGATTAACAGTAAATAGAGAAAAATGTGAATTTTGTAGTACGAGGGTAAAATACCTAGGATTTCTACTAGATAGCGAAGGATTTAGACCAGATCCCGATAAGGTTGCACCAGTGATGAACTATCCAGCACCAAGAAACGTAAAAGAATTACGTAGGTTCCTAGGTATGGTTGGATGGTACTCCAGGTTCATCAAAGGAGATTCATAGAAAAAGGTACCTTTGCTAAGACTTTTAAAGAAATCTAAAGAATGGGAATGGACAGAAGAACAAGAAGGAGCATTTCAACAATTAAAGAAGGCATTGACTATGGCTCCAGTATTAGCGAGACCCGATTTCTTAAAACCTTTCACTATTCAGTGTGATGCTAGTAACTTCGCAGTTGGAGCTGTACTTACCCAAGAACACGAAGATGGCGAACATCCTATAGTATATGTAAGCCGTAGCTTGACTGCTCCTGAGCGCAACTATAGCACCACTGAGAAAGAGTGCTTAGCACTTATATGGGCCATGAAGAAATTGAGACCATATCTCGAAGGATACAAATTCCGGGTTATAACAGATCATAGCGCCTTAAAATGGCTGATGAAGATGAAAGAACCAACTGTAAGATTAGCGAGATGGACACTAGAAATCCAACAATGGGACTTCGAAATAGTTCATAGAAGAGGATCAGCTCACCAATTTCCAGATGCTCTATCACGAATGTATGACCCCGAAGAAGAAGCTATAGCAGCATTTAAAGAGATCAAAGACGAAGAATATACCAAGAAAATGGCAGAAGTAGAAAAATTTCCTAGAAAGTATCAAGGTTGGAAGGTTGAAGACGGCTTACTATATAGATTTCGCACTGACCCTCTGTTAGATCCTATAACCAATAAAGAAGAAAATTGGAGGTTAGTTGTACCTATGGAGCAACGCGACAGAGTGTTAAAAGATGCTCATTGCGAACCTTCAACCGGACATCTAGGAATAGAAAAAACCTACGATAGAATAGCAAGAGAATATTACTGGAGAGGCTTATACTACGATGTTACTCACTTCGTAAATAGTTGTGTAGAATGTCAGAAATATAAAATATCACAACAAGGCCCACAAGGATTAATAGGGAAGCGAGTAGTAGATAGACCATGGGCAGTAGTAGCAGCTGATTTAATGGAATTTCCTCCAAGCAAGAAACAATTCAAGTATGTGATAGTGTTTCAAGACCTATTCACAAGGTGGATTGAATTAAAACCTATACGAAACGCAGATGGTAAAGCGGTAGCAGCAGCATTTGAAGAACTTATTCTATTCCGATGGGAGACTCCAGAATACTTTCTAACCGATAACGGAAAGGAATTTGATAATAAGTTCTTAGATAAGGTATTAACAGAATATGGAGTCAAACATGTTACAACACCGCCATACCATCCACAGGCTAACCCAGTTGAAAGAAGTAATAGAACATTAAAGACTATGATTGCCACCTTTGTGAAACAAGACCATAGTGACTGGGACCAACACATACATGAATTTCGCCATGCTGTAAACACTGCTACTCAAGCATCAACCAAGGTATCACCAGCTTTCCTTAATTATGGTAGACATCCTCAACCAGTAAAAAGTCTCCGAAGAGAAGTCGAAAAACCGGGTTTAATATACAAGGTAGACCCAGAAGCATGGTTAGACAGAATGAAAAGATTGGATGCACTAAGAGATTTGGTAGCGAAATTTATTGACGAAGCGAAGGAAAAACAAGAAAGAATATATAACAAAGGAAGAAGAGATGTCCAATTTAGCGTTGGCGATGAGGTGATGCGAAGAACGCACCCTCTATCAAATGCGGCGCAACGATTCTCAGCGAAGCTCGCTCCCAAGTACGACGGTCCGTATAAAATCGTGGCGGTTCTTTCTCCGTGCGTTTACGAAATCGAAGTCGGGTCGAACAAACAATGCGCGAAAGCACACGTGTCGCAATTGAAGAGATATATTCCCCCGCGTTACCCTTCAATCAACCCAAACCCTAAAAATAAAAATTAGTTTAGGATAAAAATTGGCGAATCTATCATAAAAATATATATATACATATAAGATAAATTAGTGGTTAACAAAGAGTTTGGTGGCTAGGAGGCTCCAGGCAATGGCGCACCAGGGTCCATGGACATAACATCGAGCCCTCCAGGCACTAATCTCATCGAGTTAGATGGCCCGACCCCACCACCTTACAACGAAGGGTTGAGTGAGGTGGAGGAGGCTCCGGAGGATGAGATGAGTGCGGAGGGGGAAGCTCGATTGTTAAGCGAGGACATGGACTCCATACCACCATGTACCACCCCCTCAATAACAACCACACCAACACCAATAGAAACGGCCATGCTGGTAGAGATCTGCGGTGATGACGCAGACGGAACCATCGGAGACGAGATTCTTGACTCCGTTCCCTCACCCCACCTTAATTGGGCAGACGAGGTAGAGGAAGAGGAGAGAAGGAACGCGGCTCTGAAAGAGTTTCGTCGGTCATCCGAAGAATTAGGGGAAGAGATGTCGGTAGAGAGGCCACTTTCTCCGACCAACCAACATTCGACGCCTGATCCCCGCCCTAACCCGGCTGAGGAAGTAGAGGCGGAAGAACGGAGGTTGGCCCAAGAAAGGCAGGACTCTTTGCTTAGACAAAGAGAAAAAGAAGAGGCTCAAAGAGCCGAAGAAATGAAAATTGAAGAAGAGAGGCAGCGAATCATAGCGCAGGCCGAAATGGAGATGCTGAAAAAGATAGCTGCAGAAAATGAAGCAAAGGAAAGAGAAACAAGAGAAAGAAGGTTGGCGGTGGCGGAAGCAAGGATGGCGGCGCTAGATTTGGAAGATCTGGATGAGGATAATCCACAACAAATAGCCGAATACCTCAAGGCTCAAATGGCAAAGCGAAGGGCCCAGAAGCAAGAGCACCGGACACCAGGTACGCCGGTGCCAGCTCTGCGTCGGCCTAAAGGACCTGAGCCGATTGAGGAAATGGTAGAGGTAGCTGCTGTCGTCCTGATCGAAGAGGTCCACCAACCAGAGACACAAAAACCACCGCAAGAAAATAGGCCAAAGACCGTAGTGGTACCGCATACGGGAACTAATGCGAGAATTCAGATCGTGGAGGACTCTGATGAAGAGAAGAGGTCCACTAGGGCCCCCACTCCCGTCATAGTCCACCCCGTGAATGGGTCCTCTGCACTACCATCATCATACGTTCCTGTGGTCTCCGCTGAGGTAATGATTAACACTCAACCTCAAGCCTGGGATCTACAGGAGAGTATGGAGACGGAAGACTTAGTTTTCCCTATACCAAGAGAGATTCCTCGATCGGAGAATTCCCGAAGCAACCCAGGGGAAGGAACTGGGAGATCTGCCCGACGCCATAGAGCCAGAAGGAGGAGAGCAGCCGGAGAGACTAGGAGGCAGCTACATCCTGATGACTTAGAATCATCAGTAGTACTGCCACCTCGACCTCCCCGTGCACTTCCCCTTCCTTTGACTCAGCTGGTTCGAGCTGAGCCCTCCCTTCCCTCTGCACCGCCGAATCTTCCAATCGAGAATGCTCCTAGACCCCCGGTGATTCGCGAGGGCATCATGTTTGGGAATCTGACGGCGATTCCCACTGACCCAACCGTTGATCCACCTCACGGCGCCTGCTTCTCGTGCTGGCGTTCCGGACACCGATCAAGGGAGTGTCCACGGCCATTGGATGTTACACACTGCTTCAACTGTGGAAGGAGAGGAGTTAACCTCAACTCCTGTCCTTGGTGCAGCAGCGAGCACCGATCCTACGTGGCTCATACCTTCGGTCCTGGAACCCGACGAGAGGTACGGAGCACGGACTTGGGTACCCAGACCCAACGAACGAACCTCTCGCGACGCCGGATCTAATAGAGCCTTTAATGATAGAAGTACTAGGGGATTACGAAGCAGGTCTCTCTCACGTCGAGAAAATCACCGGGTCCGAGAAGAGGCGGCCCCTCACCCCTCTCGAAGGACAAGGGAGACCCACGTAAATCCCCCAAGAAGTACAGCGCTGGAGCGTCTGGGAGAAGCGGTTAGGCTGGTGGAGCGCCTTCAAAACCTTCCGGAGGATACTAGGAATACACTCCTCCGGGCGGTTTTGGAGGAAGAACCAAGGTCTCACCGTAGACCTAGACGCTAAATCGCCTGCATTAGCGAAATAGCGGAGTTGTGGAGATAGCGGTATTAGCGGAGAAGAGTAAAGAATAAAATGAAGATAAAGGAGGAGGAAAAATAGAATTAATAATGAAGAAAAATTGGTTGTGAGGATTAAGAAGAGAGGGGGTTGGTAATAGAGGAATTGAAGAGGTATAAGCTTATAGGACAATGATATGTAGTGAGTGTTTTAGAAGTTTAATATCAATGTGAAATAGTAGGTGAAGGGTAAGAGGTAAATTGTGACGTCCTATATAATAACGATTAGGTTAAAAATAAAATAACCAAAATATGCATGTATAAAATGAATCAAAAATATATATATATAATATAGCGGATCCTGGTTCATTGTGCGTAGCGTCGAAATGCGGTACATCGGGGATGTCCCGATTTAAGGGGGGGGTGTTTGTAACGCGGTTTTTTTTTATATAGAATTTTTTTTCTTTTAAAAAAGTCTTTTTGTCTTATTGAGAGATAGAAGATGTTTATATTCACATCTTCTCTCTCACTCGAAGACTATCTTCTCGCTCTTTCTATCCCCTTTAAAACTTAATATAAAGAAAATGATAACTGCCTTACCGCACACGTACACGCTGCATACACATGCACACCAGGAACACGCCACTAAAACCCAGGGTATTAATCCACCTGGTTGTTGATTTTTGTTGTTCCCGGTGCTGATGCTTACACCTGTCAACCAGTAACACGTGAGACCGTGCTTTGGAGGTTAGGCCAGGTGGGGACACTCACTACCACAAACCAAGGCACACACACACACATGGTTGTAAGCACTTCACTCACGAGACGCGACGGAAGCCCCGAGCAGACGATTCGCACCACCAAACGCCTAGGAGGCGGCGAAGCGGCGCCGACGGCACAAACAATATACGAACACGTGCTCGCTATCGTGGCGCTCGCGTAGAGTTAATTAAAAAGTAGAAAGAGAGAGAGATATAGGAATACACTGATAGAATAATGAAAGTCGATAAAGTAGGATAAACGCATATGGTAAAAAGATAGCGTACAGATATAAAAAACTTAATTATAGTAAAAAGAGATGCTAGACTAACAGATACGAAATTGAAATGAGTCACATTATAGGTGGCGCGCAAAATCTAAAGATATTTAGATATAATTTAAATAATGATTTCTATTTACTTGTTGTTAAGACATGTTAGTATATTATTATAGATGGCGCTACAGTACAAACAAATAAAATAACTTTGTAATTGTACTAAATAATTAAAAATGAAAATCGTTAACAGAATAAAGACTCAAGCGAGCCTAAAATAATGAATAATCAGAAATTATTACTTGTATTATTAACTAATGTTTGTTTATATTATTTGATGAAAAATGAAACTTTTTGTTGTAATGAAATAACGCATTAATTATTCATAAAGAAAATAAGAATTAATGTAATCAAATTAAGCGCGCAGATGGCGTAACCTGTAAAGCACACTAATACTACACTAGTAATAGGAAGTAACATGTAATTTGACTAGCGAGTAGTAAATTACACCAGAATAAAATGATAAAAGAACCTTATTTGATTAGTGAGTCGCGAAATAGAAAGAGATAGCAAATAGGAAATAACGAGAGTAATAAAGAGAGCAATAGAGAAGAAGAAGCCACTGATGCTCAGCGTGCGCTTCCTTCTTCTTCGTGCCTCATTATCGTTTCGGTAGCCCTGTTGCACAGTCATACGTACTATTTCTTTTCCTTTAAAGCTAAATTTCTTTTTCATTGTTACTTAGTAAAGTTTCTTTTGGTTGTTAATTATTATTATTGAATTTCTTTTCTTTGTTATTGTTAACGGTTAAGGATTATTTTTTTTTTGTTAAATTTTCGTTTATTGAATAAGAATTCGGTCAAGTGTGGACTAAGACCAACCACCAACGATAGCCATTAGCCTAGAGGGTTTATAGCATAGATTGCCGGCCATTTTGGGAGTCCACCTTCATAGATTTTTGGGTTTTGTTGTTGCTCCTTCTACTGGACTAAGATAAGATAATGGCCGAGGTCGAGCGTAGCAACGAACAAAAACAGGTATAATTTGTATTAAATTTAATTTTTTTTTGTATTTAAAATTGTGATAAAAAGGAAAAAGTGATAGTGCGCGAAGTGAAAATACAAATTCTCTCTCTCTCGTGGTGAATTGATAGCAACGTACAGATTAATCGATTTTGTTGCTATTAATTAACAATTAAGAAATTAGAAAGAAATCAAAATTGTAATTTTGTTGTAATATTTAAAAATTCTTGCGGAGAAATCACGGCAGGCTATATAAATAGCCACGTGGTTCTCTAACCTAAGAGTAATTCGTGGTATCATCGTGAATTAGCGAAAATTTAAATTGTTGTCTTAGTTAATTATTGAGGAGAAATTTGTTATTAAATTAAATAGTGAAAATTAACTGTGAGATTTTATTTCGCATTCCTAAACTGAAATATCTAAGCATAAGAAATAATTTTGTAATCTAGTGAGTAAAATTTCTAGAAAGCTGACTAATTTTTTTTTTATTGAAGTATATTGAATTGAAAAGACAACCTCAATTATTTATAATCTAAAAATAATAGTTTATAACTAATTATAGAAACTTTCTTTGTTTTCTTCTTAAGTTTTCTTTTCCTGAACTTTTGTCTTACTGAATAGATTCAGTAAGACAGATTCTATAAGATTACCTATTTCTTATTAACTTAGTATCAATTAAAGATTCATTTTAGTAGTAGAAATTCGAACTTTGTGAGAGATTAATAAGAGATAGCGGTTTGATAAATTCTTTATAAACAATTTTTTTTGATAACTTTTCTTTGATTTATAATAAATTTTCTTACAATTGTGAAGATAACAACTATTAAACGCAAATAATTCTAAACATATTAAAAAAAAAATCAAAGGTCATAGTAATTTAGTTTCTGAAGATTTATATATATACGAAATATATTAAGTTGTTATAACCTCGCTTCTATAAAACGCCTGCTGAAAATTAAAGAGAAAAAGACTCCGAGGAAAGACGATACTAGCGCCACCCATTTAGAGAATTGCGTAATCTGGGATACGCACTGCTGTTCGAGCCCCACCTTTACATAACCTAAAATATATATATTGAGCACGTGTTGCTCCATTACTCAATTTTGTTTTAATATTAAAGAGATTCTGATTATTATTATTGCTTAATAATTTAAATTAATAATTTTCTTTTCTGTAACTTAGTATATTTTAATTGATTTTCTATATTTTATTATTATTTTAACTTAATTTAGAGAAATCGTCCATAACTTAACCGATATTCTTTTAATGAAATTAATTAAAGTCTATTTAGTGAACTTAATTCCCTATAATTAAATATTTGTTAACTTGTTTATTGAAGAGATTTTATATTGGATTAGAAACTTAAAGGTAGAGTATTTAATTCCCTTCTTATACTATTATTATTAACTTTGTAGGCTGGTAAATCTCAGAATTTGGGAATTATAAGCCAATTATTATTTCGTATTTAATTAGATATATTCATAATATCCCAAATAAAAACCACCCTTACAAGGTTAAGAAGGAGAAATAAAGATAAGTTCAATACAACATATATATATATATATATATATATATATATATATATATATATAAATATTCTTTTATTCTTGGATACCTATCCTAAAGAACCAACGTCCTAAATTACAAAAAAAAAGTTATAATAATAATCAAATTTTATAAATTTAATAAATCAAGTTTATTAGATAAAGTTTAATAAATTAAACTTTACAAATTAATAAATACAGTTCTAACGGTTAACATATGTATATTTTCGTTCGTGTATGTGTGTACGTGTATGTGTGCAGGTGTATGTATATGTTCGTATTTGTGTGTCTCTGTATGTCTTCTTGTGTATGTGTGTATGTGTATGTGTTTATGTTTATGTGTATGCGGATGTGTATGTGAATACACATTCACATACACATAAACACATACACATATTTGCATACACACATATACACACAAACACAAATAAACATACAGAGACACACGTACACACACAAATAGACACATATATACGAACATATACATACACCTGCACACATACACACATACACATACGCAAATCCACATACGCACATACACGTACATTTATACCTGTACACATACACATACACATGTAAATGCTCACATACTCATGCAGAAATACACACATACACATACACGCAAATATTAACATACACATGTTTGCGTCTATGTGTATGTGTGTATATGTACGTGTGTATGAGTATCTGTGTAAGTATATGCTTGTCTGTATGCATATATATGTGTACAGGTATAAACTTACGTGTATGTGCGTATGTGTATGTACGTGTGTGTGTATGCAGATGTGTGTATGTGTATTTGTGTGGGAGAGTACGGATATTCGTCTATGTGTACATGTGTATGCGAATGTGTATGCATATGTTTGTATGTATATGTGCGTATGTTAATGTTCGCGTGTATGTGTATCTGTGTATGTTTGTGTGTATTCGTTTGGATGTGTGTATGTGTATGTATGTTGTGAATAAAGATACGTTTATTTGTGTGTCTGTAGGTGTATGTGCGCATGTGTGCATATCTTTATGTCTGTATGTGTAGGTGTATGTGTGTTTATGTGTGGGTATGTGTATGGGTATGTGTGCATTTACATGTGTTTGTGTGCATGTGTATGTGTATGTGTTCACGTGTGTATGTGTGGACTCTGCGATCTAGGTACTTTTGCCCACCCTAAACTAAAATTATGAATAATTTATAGATTTTTATCTTGATGAAAAATTATCGTACGGAGCTCTGCAAGGTCTCATTTCATGGAAGAGAGAACATTAATATTTTTTCATTTTTTATCAGTTTTATGACTTAATAATAAAAAAAAATTTTCAATATTTCTTTCAGAACTTTGATACGATTTTTTTTTATGTGTTGTATTATTGTTGTAGTAAAAAACTACAACTACCATTGCAAAGCTCTTTTAAAAGACTACAAAATGCATTCTCGATATATTCTTTAAATATTTATTTAAAGAGCTATATGCGGTTTCACACAAACATAATGGTTTGTAAAAGTTAGTTGTAGCTCAGTAGGTTTTGAGTTTATAGAAAAATTGTAATAAGAAAAAATGTCGCATTTGTAAAAACAGTCAATGTATCAGGTTCTACAATAAAATTAAAAAAAATTTTTTTTTTAATTTTCACATTATAAAAAAAATTTTTCCGCTATAACATATACATATGACGAAACGATTTTTGTTTTTATTTTATTTTTTTATTTTGCCTGAATACATATTTGTTTTTTTATGAAATAAAAAAAATATTTATAGTAAAATTTAAAAAAAATTTTTTTATTTCATTTTAGAACTCATTACATTGATAGTTTCTACAAAATGAAACATTCTTTCTCAATACAATTTTTCTGTAAATTCAAAACCTGCAGAGCTACAAGTACTTTTACGAAAACCATTAATTTTGTATAAAACCGCATATAGCTCTTAAGAGCAGGCCGGATTTGCTGTCCTTGTCTAATTGAGATTTTTATTATTTACGCAAGTATTGATTGGTGCATCTGCAAATCGAAGGTTAAGCGCAATAGATATTATTATTACAAATATGTATGCACAAGAAAAAAAAATCTATCGCTTTATTTTTGAGAAAAGTAAGGAAACGCGAAAATCTTATAAACATAAACTTTTACTTCGGCGTTCCTTATTTTTCTCAAAAACAAAGCGGTAGAATTTTTTTTTGTGCATAGATGTTCATAATAATAATATCTATTGCGCTCAACCTTTAATTTGAAGATACATCGAATAATACTTGAGTAAATAACAAAAAACTCAATTTTTACTCGGTCGGTATCAGATTCTAACCCGGCCTGCTCTTAAAATAAATGTTTAAAAAAATTTATTGACCATGCATTTTGTAGTTTTTTGATAGAGCTTTCAAATGGTGGTTGTAGTTTTTAATATAACAATTACAAACAAAAAGAAATCGCATCAAAATTCTGAAAGAAAAATTGAAAAAATTTTTTTTTATTATGACGTTATAAAACCCATAAAAAATGGAAAAATGTGAATGTTACCTCTTCCATTTTAAAGGTTTCTACAAAACCCTTAAAATGAGACCTTGTAATTCTCCGTGATTACAAACAAAGCCAAAATTTTAGACCTTAAGGGGTGTTTTCATATCGGCATAGAGTTCTACCTTATCTACATTTTAATTATGCTTTCAATAAAAATTTAACTATTTATGATTAAAATTTATAATAGAGGCACATTCTTAACATCCCGAAGAATTTATTGCAATGCTAAAAGACAGTATAAGTATAAAAATAAAGACCAAAACTGCATAATACGATTATCTATGACGGCATTGGATAGCTAATCGTATTAAGCACTTTTCGGCTTTATTTTTACCCTTACGTTATCTTTCAACATTGCAATGAATTCTTCGGAATGTTAAAAATGTGCCTCTGCCACGAATGTAAATCACAAACAGTGAAATTTTTATTAAATCATGATAAAGTGCATAATTCAGATGTAGATAACGTAGAACTCTATGTCGGTATGAGGATTCCCCTTAATGCTCCATATTCTCCTAGTTACAGTCTATGAAAGAATGTCAATAAAAAAGTTACTAGATTTTTAAACGTTTATGGTTCTTCAGCATTGATAACTAGACGCTTAAAACTCTTTTTAAATGAAAGCTGAATTTAAATCCTTACGAATTACCACTATTATTTTCGGTTATCAAAATCTTATCTTTCATTCAAGCTATAGTATCATAAAGATTGAGCCTAAATGTTCCTCTTTAAATATTAATCAAAAATAGAGGCTGAAATTCGGTTTAATCTTTATTACGACATATTTTGAGGAAAAAATAAGATTTTGATAACCTGTAAGTGGATCAAAGGATTTGAGTTCAGCTTTCATCCAAAGAAGGTTCCAAGCTTCTCGCTATCAATGCTGTAGAACTATAAGCGTTTGAAAATCTAGTAATTTTTTCGTTACTTTTTTTTATTGCCTGTGACAAGGAAAATATGTAGTGTTGGAGTTTAAAATTTTGGCTTTATTTATACTTCAACATCTGGAAACATTTTCCAAAATTTGAGAAAAATCGGCGACCCGAAGGTGAAACACTCTCCGTGTAAGTCAATATAGTCCGGTCGATGACAACACTTGAGTATAAAGTTTTAGGTTCCCTCGTTAACATTGCATTTTTCAGTAGTTTTTCATAATTAGAGTTCAAATTTCTTGGTTACTGAACTCGACTAATGGTCATTCTTTCGTTAAAACAGTTTAATTGTTTATAACGCTATAACACATTGACTATAACATACAGAGATGTTTTCACAAGAAAAATTCTTCCTTATCAACATACAAATCTGCTCGATTTCGAATTTTCACGATATCTTATTTGTAACTTCAGATATGGTAATTATAAGATTTTGTTATAACAAAATACGCTCTACTCGCGCTCAACATTTACTATTATCGATATATTCCCGGTTCTATTAAATTCAATGGCGCCTAAGAAGAGGCCGAACTATCTGTCTTTGTCTTATAGTGTTTTCCATATTTATGTCAACACCATCGGTTGCAACAAGAAAAAAATAGCAGGCCCCACTAGATATTAGTATAATATGTAAATTTCATAAGAACAAAATAATTTAATTTTAGTTTTTGAATAATATGAGACCTACTAAAAAAGATAGGTTATATCATAGATTGTTAATAGGTCTCACATTTTCAAAAAACTACGTGATAAAGTATTTCGTTATTATTATAAAATTTATCTATTATACTAGCATCTATCAAGGGCTGCCATTTCTCTCGTGCTACAGTCAATAGTGTTTATATAAATGATGAAAAACACTATTAGTCGAAGACAGATAGTTTGCCTGCTCTTATCACGGCTCTTTTTAAAGTGTATGTATTGAGTAATTAGATAATAATTGTGAAATTTTAAAGAAATTAATTTAACTATTATTAAAACCAACAAAAAATGTAAAAAGCTCATGAAAGTCTTTATGCATTTGTTTTTATTGATTTTTCACTTTCTTACGCATGAAATAAGGCATTGAAAATACATTGAATTTGAATCTTGACTTGTATGTAATCGATACGATTTAGAATTTTTATGATATCTGATTTTTAACTTGAGATATAACGGTTTATATGTTTTTTCATCGCAGAATACGCTGCTCTCGTGCGAACGCTTGCTATTCTCGATATATTTCCGGTTTCATTGAACTATATAGAGCTTATATTGGCTCATTTTAAGGCTTATGCATTTAATAATGATATTTTAATCACAAAACAAATAAATGGCTTTAATTACTATTAAAATTAACAAAAAGTTAAAACATTTTACGAAAAATGCGTCATGCATTTGTTTCTCTAGGTTTTAGACCTGCTTTTACAAAAAATAATTCATGAAATATACACTGAATTTTTAATTTTTCTCATAAATAATCATTACAATTTTGAATTTTTATGATATCTCATTCGAGATACTGCAAATGTATGCTTTTTATATAACAATACCCTTCTTTCTTTCCTAATGGAATTTATTACGGCTACTTTTGACAATTTGTATAAAGTATCTATTTTATCATTTATAATTTTGAAAAATGAATAATGGTAAGTAAATTACTAATTATTGAGAAATATAATTCTACATTTAATTTCTTATTTTGTTACAATAAATTTTTTTTTTTTTAATTTTTTAAATATAAGTTTAAGAATATTGTTTGATATTTGTTTTTATTACAATTAAAAATTTATTGACGAATTTATTGTGTATTACACATATATTTTTAATTAATATGAAATAGAGATTTAAAAGTACAGAAATAAAAAAGTGTTGCCGGCATAGATTTTACTAGTAAAGTAATATAAGGACAAAACATAGTACGGTACGCGCTAATCCTTATGAATACCTCGCAATCATTGCTCATGGTAAGATTAAAATAATTATGAAATAATATAACATTTTTAATCAGTATCTATTAAATTTTATTTAGATGTGTCACAAGTAGCCATAGGGCATTCTATTAAAAATGCTAAAAAGTATTTGATCCAAGTACTCAAAATAATTTATGCACAACATTTAAAGAAATGAGATGTTTGACTTATTATCATTCGAATACCATTTCGCTTTCCGAATCTTTTCTTACAAGTGCGTCTATCAGACTTCCTATTTCCAGAGCTTTTTAGATTACATATAAACAATTAAGCATATTAAAAGCTGATCAAGTTAAACTAAATATAGAATTATTTGGTTATTGTTATAAAAACAAATGTTTGGAGCCTAAGAAATTAATATTCTATATCCATCACTTGATTATTTAGTGTCTAATTGTCAATGTCAAATTTGTTCAAGAAAATCTTGTGTTTGTGTCTCAGCAGGATTATTATGTACATCTTTTCGTGCATGCCAAATTAAGAACACTTGCATAAATCGCTATAATAAATATCAAATATAAGTTTTTATAAACAAATTTACAAATATTTACAACATTAATCTTATTTTCTCAATATTGTTACCAATCAATATTTTTTTTTATGTTTGTATTGTAATTAAAAAAAAATATCGCTATTTTAGAATTAAAATCACGAATAATATAATACTGAATGTTTCTTAAAATCGATAACTAATAAGTGGCCGGTTTTAACTTAACGTATTTTCTTTGGTTCAAAATGAGGTATAAAAGTTACATATCGTACTAATTGTTTACAAGTAAGACTAGAAATTTAGGGTATTTTTTATGTATTACTATTATTATTCACGTTGGAGTAGGCAGAAAACCATTATAAACAAATACATGAAACCATTTTTTATAAATTTTTAAAATCTTTTGTTGGTTTTAATAATAGTTAAATTGAATTTTTAATATTTTTTTTATTTCAATATTATTATTAAATGTCTCAGCTCTAAAATGAGTCGTATTAAGTTGCATCAAGTTCAATAGAATTAAAAATTTATTGATTACAGTAAGAATTCGGTGTTCTGCATAAGTTATAAAAAATCATATAATTGCGATATCTCAAGTCAAAAATGAGACATCGTAAAAATTCAAAATCGTACTAATCATCTACAAATAAGACTATAAATTTAAGGTGTTTTTATGCATTATCTTACGTTGAAGTAGGTAGAAAACTATTATAAACAAATGCATAAAGCCTTCTTTTATCAAAATATTTAAACTTTTGTTGGTTTTAATAATAGTTAAATTAGCTTTTTAAATATTTTCCTATTACAATATTATTATTCAATGCATAAACTTTAAAATGAGCTATGTTAGACTCTATTAAATGATTATAAGAATAGTTCAGTGTGGATGGAGTGCATTGTTATAAAAAATTCTATAATGGCAATATCTCAAGTTATAAGTGAGATATCGTAAAATTTCTAAATCGCACTAATAATTTACAAGTAAGACTATAAATTTAGGGTATTTTATAAACAAATGCATAAATATTTTTTTATAATTTTTTTAAACTTTTTGATGATTTTAATAATAATTAAATAAACTCTTCTGATATTTTTTACGACGATTTAATTACTTAAGAGCAGGCCGGATTCGCTGTCCTTGTCTAATTGGCATTTTTGTTATTTACTCAAGTTTTAATCGGTGTATCTTCAAATTAAAGGTCGAGCGCAATAGATATTATTATTATGAACATCTATGCACAAGAAAAAAAATATCTACCGGTTTGTTTTTGAGAAAAGTAAGTAACGCGAAAATATTATAAACATAAACTTTTACTTTGGCGTTACTTACTTTTCTCAAAAACAAACCGGTAGATATTTTTTTTCTTGTGCATAGATGTTCATAATAATAATATCTATTGCGCTCAAACTTTAATTTGAAGATACATCGATTAAAACTTGAGTAAATAACAAACAACTCAATTGTTACTCGGTCGGTATCAGGTTCTACTCCGGCCTACCGTTAATGCATAAACTTTAAAATCAGCCCTGTTAAGCTCAATTTAGTTCAATAGAACCGGAGATATATCGATTATTAGGCAGTTTGCTATGCAAGCTCGAAGCAGGTGGCGTTCTGAGCTCTAGCGCTGTCATGGCGGTCACACTACGACAATCTTGCTATGTTAACATGTATAAGTGTATTCATGAGTCTATCCGTGTGTATTCGATGACGTCACATCTGTAAGTAGTGGGGGAAGCCCCTTCTCTAATAGCAGAGTGTTGCGCGTCGTTGCACGCACACAGCTACACGTATATGCTCATCCATGCACACATACGTGGAGTGTGCCGCCATGACAGCGCTAGAGCTCAGAACGCCACCTACTCTAAGCTTGCATAGCAAACTGCCTAATAGTAAGTGTTCCACGTGAGTGAAGCGCATTTTGTTATAAATAAACATATTATTTGTGCAAGATTTTCTTTGATGAGGAAAAATTATTTTTATCGATTTGTTTTGAAGAAAACCTTGAAAAACTTAAAAAATAAAGGTTAGGGTGAACAATTCAGTTTTTCAAGGTTTTCTTAAAAACGAAGCGATAAAAATAATTTTTCCTCATAAAAGAAAATCTTGCTTTTTATTATACGAGATGGGGCTTTCTTCTTATTTTTTGCTAAAATTATTAATTTTTGTGAAAAAATCAATTTTTCGATTAGAAAAGGACAGATATACTCGACCTCCTCTTAACATACAAAGTTGATTTTAATAAAATTTATTGAATATTTATGATAATTTTATTCGCTTGTTTAATGGCTCATCACAATCTTTATCTATGAAAACATTTCTCGAATCATCACAACATTCATCATTGGAACTATTGTTAATTTCAAACGGTAAGTTTGACATATTTTCACTGCTGCTGCAACTATCTTCATCAAACAGAGAATCTTGTACTGTCTTAAATGAAAAATTTATATTATTTTTTAACAAACATATCATGCAATTTATAATTAAATTAAGATTCATTAAGTTATTAAAAAAAATTTTTTAGTAATAAACACAAAAATTAAAGAAACTTATTTTTTACACCCAAATTTATTGTATATTAAGAAGGGGCCGAACTATCTGTCTTTGTCTAATAGCGTTTTTCATCATTTATGTAAACACTATCCTGTATAACAAGAAAAAAATAGCAGCCCCCGCTAGATATTAGTATAATAAGTAAATTTTGTAATAACAACCAAATTTTTTACCGCATAGTTTTTGACTAATTAGAGACCTACTAGCAATCTAGAATATAACCTATCTTTTTTTGGTAGGTCTCTAATTATTCAAAAACTACGCAGTGAAAAAATTTGGTTCTTATTACAAAATTTACTTATTATACTAATATCTAGCGGGGGCTGCTATTTTTTTCTTGTTATACCGGATAGTGTTTACATAAAGGATGAAAAACGCTATTAGACAAAGACAGATAGTTCGGCCCCTTCTTAACGAAACTGCAGAATGAACTAAACAATAACTTTTATTTAAAAAAGTAAAATATACACTATTATATTCAGAATGATTTCATTTCAGAACTATATGTAGAAACTTTGTATAATCAAAAGAAAACGCGTCCAATGATGTGACCTGTGCCACACACGTTGGTTTACTGAGTGCAAAGGACGCTCGAAATAAAATTGAACCCGCAATTTCATAATGACCTTGCTCTTAGATTTCTTTTATACTTACGAACTTAAATAAATATTATTTACTTGAAATAATAAAATTATAAATATAATATTTTCCTAATCTTATTATTATTTTAAGTAATAAATAATACTTTTAATAAAAAATTGAATAAATAATTGAAATTAGAATAAAAATTACAATAAATTTCTTTTTCAAGTGTAGTTAATAATGTTTTAGTAAAAAGTTTTGAATAGTTAAGAAAAATATAAGTACATATATATATATATATATATATATATATATATATATATATATTTATATATATATATTTATATATATATATATATATATATATATATATATATATATATATATATTTATATATCAGTAACAATTCAACGAACTTATATCTTAACAAGAAGAAATAAAATATAAAATAAAATACTTACGAATTGAAAGTTTGAGCGTAAAGCAGGGTTCAACGAACTCATATAATAACACACGCACTTTAATTATACTTCTCTTCTTTTAACGAACATAACATAGAAATACTTTACAATGGAATAGAAATACTTTTTAATTCTTTATAAAATAAATATTCATATTAGGTATAAATGGCTATTAACGGTAGGCCGGAGTAGAACCTGATACCGACCGAGTAACAATTGAGTTGTTTGTTATTTACTCAAGTTTTAATCAGTGTATCTTCAAATTAAAGGTCGAGCGCAATAGATATTATTATTATGAACATCTATGCACAAGAAAAAAAATATCTACCGGTTTGTTTTTGAGAAAAGTAAGTAACGCGAAAATATTATAAACATAAACTTTTACTTTGGCGTTACTTACTTTTCTCAAAAACAAACCGGTAGATATTTTTTTTCTTATGCATAGATGTTTATAATAATAATATCTATTGCGCTCGACCTTTAATTTGAAGATACACCGATTAAAACTTGAGTAAATAACAAAAATGTCAATTAGACAAGGACAGCGAATCCAGCCTGCTCTTAAAATAATAATTATAATAAAAATAGAACTATTTTAAAAGTAAAAATGCTGGAAGGCATTTAAAAATAATGTGAAGGCTTTCATGATAAGAGATATGTTTTTATTAATAATATTGTTTAAAAAAGAAAATAATTAAATTTTTTAGAGAAAAAGATATTATGTTTCATGAAATTATTAATACAAACGTTCCATTAATGTAAAATACGAAATAAATTATTTTTTTCATGTATACTGTTTATAATAAATTGATTTGTTTTGTTAAATAAAACAAAAATGACGGTTCTTAATATTATCTCGCACACCTTAGATTAAAAAAGAAGCGTTAAATTCGTTGAATATTCAAGGTCAGAAGCTCTTTTTTAATAATGTCAGGATTTTTATGATAAGAGCAATGTTTGTATTAATTACTAGCGTGTAAAAAAGATAATAATCTAATTTCTTCATAAAAGAAATGAAACTTATTTATTAGATTATAAAAATAAACATTACAAGTATATAAAAAATGAAAAAAAATATGCATAGATTTTGTGTTATTGTTTATAACAAATTTATTTATTTATATCATTAAACAAGTATAACGACTGTTAATATTATCTCGCGCTACCCTAGATTAAAAAAAGAAACTTCAAAATCGGTTAATATTTCACCGAGATATAGAAAATTTTTTCACATAAGACAAATTTGAAGTAATCAAAAAAATTTTTTCTGTACTGGCGAAAGATGACGCGTTCCCCACCTCTTCAAAAAGAATTGAAACTGTACATACTTAAAAACAATCTTTTAAGGTTTTAAAAAACTTATTTTAATATCAGAAATGATCTTATATCAAAATCCAAGTATTAAAGGATCTGTCATTAAAATTTCATTCCTTAATCTTTGTAAATAAACAAATGGCGAATTTTAAAAAAAAAATCATCTCAGCTCCTAATTATTATAGAATAACGTTTTTTTTTTTTAAAATTTAAGCAACAAGAATAAAAAAGTTGCATTTAAATATATTCATTTTTTCATATAAATTTCATATACCCTATTAAAAAACGAAAAGAGCTAGATCCACAAAACATCGATTTTTCACAAATTTTTACATAAAAACGTTGTTTAAAAAAATATGCCAGCCCAAATTTTGATTACTAATTAAGTCAAATTTTAAGGTTTTTCGAGCTAATTCTACTGGACTAATAGTATATGCTATTATCTTATAGCTAGTATACTATATGTTTTCTCTAGTTTTTCTGCATTTTTTGCTATTTATATTTTATTTTTGCTTAAAATATTTGAGTAGTATTTTTTATCTATATTGCTGAATGAGTTTATTCTTTTATCTATTTCTTGTTGTTTATTAAACAACAATGTTAATTAATAGGATACCGATTTCATCCATTCACCATGTTTTGCATTTACTTCTTCTTCAACAGTTTGATCTGAATTTTCCAATTCTTACATTAGAACGCTTGACATTCGTTTTTCCGCCATTTTAAATTTAATTTTTATATACACTGACAATTTAAATTTATTGACGGAATGCAGGCTTAAAATGTTTCGGTATTTATTCACTTTTTTAGTAAAAATAAAATATATATATAAAAAAATATTTAATTACAAAATTGTAAACTATTAATGAAATATTTAAATTTTAATTTTGTTTTCAACATTCCAACACTTAGTATTATTCTTTTTATTCATTTCATTGATTTATGAATTATTATTCTAACCGAGCAAAGATTAGATTTTTTACTTAAATTGTGATCATTTATTTTTAAAGAATTTCTTTTGTATACTTTATAGTTATTGACCTCGTAAGTTCTATTAAATTTTAACATTCTTTTAAAATATTCGCATTATAGACTTATATTTTACACAGCTATAGCTAAAAATTTTAAAATTATATCATTGTGTACATTGTGACACACTATCTTCCTGCTTTACTGTGTGACCTTCAAGTCTTTTGGTCTTTGAAATTTATGTTAAATATAAAAAAAATCTTGGTTAATCGTTTATGCTTTTATTTTTTGAGCAAAAGATATTCTTTTTACAGGATTTTTATTAGTAGTTTTGGTAGTTAATTATCATTATTCTTGGATTTTCATGCTCTTTTCTTGTAATTTTCTGAATTTTATTATTTTTTTTTGTTGTATTTTTCTAATTAAAATTTTTTATGCTTATTCTATTTTTTTTTGTTTTTCATTTTCATCTTTCGTTTGAAAATTTCATATTTTCAAACTTTTCATTTTTAATGTAATGAGCTCTATATTTTTTCGAACTGATTTGGTAATATTATCTATTTCTATAAAAAGTTTTTTAAGGGCACAAATAAAAAGACAATATTACAATGGAATTATTTAAAGCAAGTGGAGGTGTGGCAACATACATGAAAAACTCCATACACAGTACAGAAATTTCTCTTAATACTGAGTTAGAAGCAGTATCCGTCGAATGTTTCCTTCTAGAAAAAGAAACTATATGCAACGTTTACCTCCCCAACAGCCAGTAATCATCAACCGATATTCTAGTTAATCTAAAATCTCAACTTTCTTCCCCTTCGATAGTGATGGAACTCAGACCGAAAAGGTCAAATAATACAAGATTGGTTAGAAGAATCAAATTTTTACTACTATTATATTAAAGTGAAGAATTAAGACCTTTTTTTTCTCACGTGAATATCTTTCGCATTATTGTCACATACATACATACACATGGACACTAACATATACATTAACGTGCTGCATTAACATATACATACACACATACACATACATACATACACATACACACATACACATACATACATACACATACACACATATACACTTATCCAAACATACACATACTCATATAAATACACACATACATAATATCCGTCACTCCGTCTCTCCATCTCCGTCTCTCTGTCTCCGTCTCTCCGTCTCCGTTTCTCCGTCTTCGGCTTCGTTTCTCCGTCTCCGTCATTCCGTCACTCCGTCTAAGTTTCTCTGTCTCCGTTTCTCCGTATCTGTGTCTCCGTTTCGTTACGGTCAAGTTCCTTTAACTACACAGCGGTCGAAATAGCAACCGTGAATACTTAATTACACAGCGCTTACAATAGTTGTTGCGTTTTCCATCTTTAGCTCTTAAAAAGCAGCCGCAAATTCGTAACTACACAGCGCTTAAAATAGCAACCGCGAATATTTTAATTACACAGCGCTTACAATAGCAGCCGCGTTTTTTTTAACTACACGGCGCACAAAATAGCAGCCGCGAATTTGTTATTACACAGCGCTTACAATAATCGTTGTGTTTTTTAACTACACAGCATTCACAATAGCAGCCACATTTTTTTAACCACACAGCGCTCAAAATAGCTGCCGCAAATTTTTAATTACACAGCGCTTACAATAGTTGTTGCGTTTTTTATCTTTAGCTCTTAAAATAGTAGCTGCGTTGTTTAAACCAGATAGTGCTCTGAAAAGCAGTCGCAAATATCTAATTACACAGCGCTTATAATAGTTGTTGCGTTTTTCACCTTTAGTTCTTAAAATAGTAGCCGCGTTTTTTAAACCGGATAGTGCTCTGAAAAGCAGTCACGAATTTTTCATTATACAGCACTGACAGTAGTTTAAGCGTACTTCCTCATAACAGCACTTACAATAGCAGTTATGTTTTTTCAAAAACACAGCATTTAAAAAAGTAATTGCGTTTTTTCAATAGCACAGAACTAACAATAAAAGCCGTGATTTTTAACCACACAGCGTTAAACTCTACTTCATAATTTTTAATTTTTTTTTATTTAATATTATACAAACAAAATTTACCTTGCTCCTGACGTCGCTCGGTTGCATTTTCATATATTATATTATTATATATAAATTTGCTAATTTTATTAACGATAGTAGTTCAATATAAAAAATGTATTTAATTTTTTTTCATATATTTACATTATTATATTGTACTGCATTGAAATACGAATTTTTTTGTTAATCAATAAGCTTTAATAAAAGTTAATAATTATTATTGATAATCATAGTATGAGAAAAATGTTTTTATTACCTGATGGTTATTAGTTGATACTTTTACAGGAAGTCCGCGTTCCTTATATCAAAATTTTCTTTATCCCATGACATTAGTACGGAGAATTGTGAAACCAGATCTTTTCATTACTATGATATGCAATCCGAAATGGGAAGAAATCACAAATAATATAGGACGAAGTGAAGAGGTAATGGATAAACCAAATATTGTTCTGAATAAATGTCTGAATAAACGTCTGAGATAGAATTGTATTTAACGGAATTCCGAAATAGAATAATATTTAGCTGAATTTTGAAGTAGAATTATATTAAACGACATTCTGAAATAGAATTATATTTAACCGAATTTTGAAGTAGAATTATATTTAATGAAATTTCGAAATAGAATTGTATTGCATTTATTTTTCAAATACAATTTTATTAACCGCGCTTCGAATAAGCATTATATTATTTAGTTTTTTCAAGCAGTATTATAAGTATAGGTGCCTTCGATGAGCAGTTATACGCGGCACTTTCAAGGACGACTAATAAAAAGAATTGAAAATATTATTAACAGAAAAATCAAAAAAAGTTGAAGATAAAATGGTCTATACTAAAAACATCATTTACAAAGAAATATTATAAAAACCACAATAGAAAAATTAAATATAACGAATAAGAAAATGTAATCAAACATATTTGAAACTCTAATGCAATAAAAAAAAAATAAAAAAAGAATTA
Source organism: Anastatus disparis (assembly GCA_017163975.1). Taxonomy (NCBI): domain Eukaryota; kingdom Metazoa; phylum Arthropoda; class Insecta; order Hymenoptera; family Eupelmidae; genus Anastatus; species Anastatus disparis. Next base: position 2,011,479 of record JAFFSR010000027.1, read on the forward strand.
TGACGTAGAGTTTAACGCTGTATGGTTAAAGATCACGGCTGTTATTGTTAGTTCTGTGTCATTGAAAATAAACGATTGCTTTTTTAAATGCTGTGTATTTAAAAAAACATTGCTGCTATTGTAAGTGCTGTAATAGGGAAGAACGTTGAAACTACTGTCAGTGCTGTTTAATTAAAAATTCGCGACTGCTTTTCAGAGCACTATCTGGTTTAAAAAACGCAGCTACTATTCCAAGAGCTAAAGATAAAATACGCAACAACTATTGTGAGCGGTATGTAATTAAAAATTCGTTGCAGCTATTTTAAGCGCCTTGTGGTTAAAAAAATGTGGCTGCTATTGTGAATACTATGTAGTTAAAAAACACAACAACTATTGTAAGCGCTGTGTAATAACAAATTTGGGGCTGCTATTTTGAGCGCAGTGTAGTTACAAATCCGAAGCTGCTATTTTGAAGGCTGTGTGGTTAAAAATACGTGGCTGTTATTGCAAGCGCTGTGTAATTAAGTATTCACGATTGCTATTTTGAATGCTGTGTAGTTAAAGGAACTCGACCGTCAATTTGAGCACGGTGTTGTTGATAAAACGCGACTTTTATTGTAAACGTTGTATAATAAAAATAACATGACTGCTATTGTAAGTGCTGAGTAATCAAAAGGAACGCGGATATTAATATTAGTGCTAAGCAAAACAGAACTGAAATTATAATTAAAAGTAATGTCTAAAGCAGGATCTGTTATAATAAAGAAGATAATCTGAATTAATCAAATAATACAAAAAAATATAATTAAAAATAATCACTATAGAATCGAGCCTTGATGCGCCCTCAATAAAAGCTTTAGTTGATGATTTCTCGAAATGTTTCTAATTAATTACAAGTATGAGCTCAGAAGTAATAATATTTATCTAGAAATTTTTTTTTAACAGAATAAACGATAAAAATGGCTATTTATTTAGATTGTCTTTTCTCACAAAGCTTTACTGATGAGTCCTATAAACAGATCTGGGACGGAACGTAAAATTTAAAATACATTAAACATTAAACATATCATGATCATCATTATCATCATCAACTCAAACATCAGCATTAATGTGTAGACGTACGTGTGTATGAATATAAGCAAAGAAACAGAGTCAAAGGACGGCGTCGGAGTCACGGAACAATTTCATAAAAAGGAAGCCAGGGATATGGACATGCACACGAAAAGACAGAGACGGGAAAATGAGACACAGAACTGAGAAACGAAGATGAACAAACGGTGACGGAGAGATGGAAAGGAGGAGAGGGAGAGAAGAAAACGGAAGAATGGAGACGGAGAGACGTAGACGGAGGGATAGAGACATAGACAAAGAGACAGAAACGGAAACAAAGAGACGAAGACAGATTAACAGAGACAAAGAGATAAAGACAAAGAAATAGAGACAAATAGAGAAACACGAAAAAACGGAGTCGAAGAGACAATGATGGAAAAACGGAGACAAAGAGACGGAGACAGACAGACGGAGACACACGGAGACGGAGAAATGAAGACAGAGCGACGGGTATGAAGAGACGAAGAGGGAGACGAAGAGACGGAGATGGAGAGACGAACATGGAGAGAGAGAGACGAAAAGACGGAGAGGGAGCCGGAGAGACGAAGATGGAGAGTGAGACGGAGAGACGGAGCCGGAGAGACTGAGACATAGAGACGGAGACATGGAGATAGAGACGGAGAGACAAAGACGGAGAGATGAAGAGACAAATACGGGGGAACGGAAACGAAAAGACGAAGACGAAAAAACGGGGACAAAGAGACAAAGAAGGAAGAACGGAGGCCAAGAGACGAAGACAGAATAATGGAGACAGAGATACGGATGCAGAGATGGAGAGATGAAGACAGAGAGGTGGAAACAGAGTGACGTTGACGGAATGATAAAGACGGAAATATGGAGACGGAGAGACGGAAACGGAGAGACGAAGGTGATGAAGCGGAGACGGAGAAACAGAGACGTAGATGGAGTGACAGAAGCGGGGAGAAAGAGACGAAGAAATGGAGACGGAAAAACGAAAACGGAGAAATGGAGACGGAGAAACGGAGACGGACAAAGGGAGATGAGGAGACGGTGACGAAAAGGCGGATACGAAGAAACGGAGACAGAGAATTAGAGACGGAATGACGGAGATGGAGAGACGGAATGACGAATATTGGCAATCCAACACGGGATGTATCGTCATCAATATGGCGATTTATGCGTCTGCTACAAACATAGAGAGTACACGCACGGTATAGGAAAAATCTGAGCTTTTACCGATTTTCTAATTAATCGTAAAGGTGATGAGGGAAGTTTTTTGTGTTTTCTAAAGAAGAGTAAGTTTTAAACAATAATTTGAAAGTTTCGATAATCAAACGTATCGCAAATATTTTCAAAATATCAATTATTGTTGTAAAGCATCAGCAGCTAATTAGCTGCTCATATATAATTTACATTATAATCTGTAATGTAAGTGGTAAATAAATAATTTATTTTTTAAAATGATAAATTATACAATTTCAAAAGAAAATGTTATTTCTTCAGATACATTTTACAAATAAATATTACATTGCCTTAATGTGTCACTGTTGTTATTTATCATAAGAAATAAAATCTGACAGAAATTTTCAAATTTGGAGAATGTACGTTATCAAGCAGAAATTTTGTAAAAGATGAAAAATATTACAATCAAATCATATATTAAAATGTGGGAAAACAGGAATTACTTCTCTAAACAATATGAGTATCTTATTCTTGAATTGTTTTCTGTTAATCTTTAAAAAATAAATGTTTTTTTTATTGTTTTACATTTTTTAAATATGATTCTCTTATGTTATTCTTAGATGAAACTTTACAATATAAATTGTAATGTAGACTTTCCAAAATCTGAAAATTTTTGTTAGATTTTATTTTTCATCATTAATAACAGCAGTAACACATTGAGGTTATGTAATATTTATTTGTTAAATGTCTCTAAAAAAAAATTTTCCTCTAAAATTGAATAATTTATCATTTTAAAATATAAATTTTTTATTTACTACTTAAATTACAGATTATAATGTGAATTATATATGAACAGCTGATCAGTTGCTGCTGCTTTACAACAATAATTGATATTTTAAAAATATTTACGTTACGTATGTGTGTATGTGTGTATGTGTATGTGTGTATGTGTATGTGTATGTGTGTATGTGTATGTGTGTATGTGTATGTGTGTATGTGTATATATGTATGTGTATGTGTATGTGTGTATGTGTATGTGTATGTGTGTGTATGTGTATGTGTGTGTATGTGTATGTGTGTATGTATATATTAATTCTGCATGTGTGTATGTGTATGTGTATGTATGTATGTGACAATAATGCGAAAGATATTCACGTAAAAAAAAAAGTCTTGATTCTTCACTTTAATATAATATTAGTAATTAGGGTTTCAAATATGTTTGATTTTATTTTCTTATTCGCTATATTTAATTTTTCTATTGTGGTTTTTATAATATTTCTTTGTAAACGATGATTTTAGTATAGACCATTTTATCTTTAACTTTTTTTGATTTTTGTGTTAATCATTCTTTCAATTTTTTTTTATTAGTCGTCCTTGAAAGTACCACGTATAACTGCTCATGACTGAAAATTGATGTTGATAAATACACTCCTACTTTTTTAAATGATTGTCCTTGCGACTTATTAATAGTCATTGCATGAGCAAGTTTGACAGAATATTGTTTTCTGGTCATCTGGAATGGTAGTTCATTATTTGCTGATAAGGTCATACGTGGTAAGAATATAGTACTCCTTTTTTCACTACCTTTTAATATTTGTGCATTAATAGTAGATTGTTCTATTCTAGTTAATCGGGTTGCGTTACAAAGTCCTTCGTTCAAATTAACATTTCTTAGAAGCATTACTATAGCTCCTTTTTCTAATTGTAATCTATGTAAAGGTTAACCGTTGGGCGTTAAAGAATTTAAAAATTCTGTTGGCAAAATTGCGTCTGAACTTTTGTCATTTGCATCTTTTGCAGAGTCAATGCTCAAGTACTCTATTATTGATTCCTTTATTATACTAAATCTACGTTTTTTGGTGCTAATATAATATTTTCGTAATAGTTACAATTTTCAATATTATATGATGCCCGTAAATTTCATCAATTAGATTGATATTTGACAATATTTCTTCTATTACTTGTATAAGTTCATTTCCGTTTTCATATTTTGAATGAAAATTACCATATCCTATATTTAGTAACCAATTTTTAAATTTATCATCTGATTCCGATAAACGTTTATTTTCTTTCAAAGACATATTTGAAAATTTTTCCATAAATAGCTTTTTTTGACACAATTTTCTACTATCTGTGTTTTATTACCATGTTTTACTATTGGTAATGTTTGTCTAAAATCACCTGGTACGATAAATGTTTTCCCTCCAAACGGATAATTATTATCACATACAGTGGGGTCCAATAAAAAAGAGCCACCCTTGAGAAAAAAAGTACTGATTGAAAAATTTTGTATCTCAACAAATAAGGGTCGTATAGAACTCTACGATCACTCATTTTAAACGTATTTGTAAGGACTTTTCAATGGTGTATTGGCAATTTAATTTTGAGTAATTGTCTGGGAAATATTACGACTTTGAAATTGAAAAAAAAAAATTTTTTTATTGATCTGTGTTTAAATTTTAATCATTTTCCGGAAAATGATGGTAGAAAAATTTTACACAGCTAGTTTTAAGAGGATATCGTAGTTCTACTCCTTCTGATAATATTTTTATTCAAAGTTCATGAGTAAACAGTGCGTCAAATCAAATTCTTTCACTTCAGTAAGAAAATCTGTAAGATTAATCCTTAGCGCGGACAAGTCAAGAAATTTACTAAAATAATATACATAAAAAGTTATAAACAAACTTTCGATGTATACTATTTTGAAGTTAGTTTCATCGAGCTTGATATCTAATTTTCATTCAAAGTTCATAAAAAAATATGAAGCTAAATTGAATTTTTAATTTAATAAAAATTATTGTATTAATATAGTTTTAGCGCGGACAAGTAATTATATTTGTCCAAATAGTGAATTTAAAAAGATATCAGTAAGATAAAAAAAGCAAAAATCGATTCCAACAACTACGACATCCCGTTAAAGGTATTTCACTTAACTTGAAATTTATAATTTAGTTTTTTTTTTTAGGTTCAAAATTGACCGAGATTTAACGATTTTTGTTGAAAAAAGGGTCTTTTTTATTTTTTCGATATCTGCTTAATGAGAGGAAAAATGCTAAATAAAAAAAGTGTATTTTTGTATGTAGGATAACCTTATATTTTCTCAAAATTTTTTGTGCATTTTAATTTTTTTAATATTGTTGCGGTATTCTTATATACATGTATACCATACTCTTATAAGAGTACCGCAACAATATCGAAAAAATTAAAATGCACAAAAATTTTGAGAAAACTTAAGGTTATTCTACAAACAAAATTAATAATACACTTTTTTTCATTTGGCATTTTTCTATATCTCCTCTCATTAAGCAGATATCGAAAAGAGACCCTTTTTTGAACAAAAATCGCTAAATCTCGGTCAATTTTGAACCAAAAAAAAAAATAAAATATAAATTTCAAGTTAAGCAAAATACCTTTAAAACTAGCCGTGTAAAATTTTTCTAACATCATTTCCTGAAAAATGATTAAAATTTAAACACAGGCGAATAAAAAAATTTTTTTTTTCTATTTTTAAATCGTAATATTTCCCAGACAATTACTCAAAATTAAATTGCCAATACACCATCAAAAAGTCCTTACAAATACGTTTGAAATGAATGGTCGTACAGTTCTGTACGTCCCTTATTTGTTAGGATACAAAATTTTTCAATTAGTGTTTTTTTCCTTAAGGGTGGCTTTTTTTTATTGGACCCCACTGTACATCTTTAAACATGCGATCGACGGCTTCAAAAGCGTAGTTTGATTTTTCATTTTTTCACCTATTTCGCTGTTTGCACTAATATTACATATTGTGTCTTCAGATATGTTCAACGGTAATTTAAATGCTATATGTACTGTCAGACCGTTTTGTAATAAATTAGCCGCTATACCTGTCCATGATACAACTAAATAGTTGATTCCATGAATTTTTAGATAAGCTATAATTGTATTTAATAAGTATTTTTTACTACTCCCGCCTGGACCGTCTATATATATATATATATATATATATATATATATATATATATATACTTTTCAGTGCAGTTTGTATTCAATGAATTTATTACTGTATTAAAAATAGCCGCTTGAGCGTTTATATTATAAGCTAGAGTATTAATGATTGACCCAATATTATTAACATTATTTACTGTACTATATTCAATTTTGTTATTTTCAATATAGCATTCTGAAGTAGGTAAATTAAAGTCACTTAATCAGAATCCATTATTAGTTTAAATATCATTAATTATGCATATTCTTCACCTTTTCGTTTATTCATTTTTGAAGGATGAAAATAGATTTTATATTTTTCATATAATTCTCGAGTCTCAATTGGATTGTGAAATGTACAAAAAAAAACCAAATAATTGACAAAGAGCTTTTGCAAATCGAGATTTACATGATTCTTTTAAACATTTATCCCATTCATCATCGATTTCAATTCAATTTCTTGCTGTTGCTGCTTAAAAAAATGTAGAGTATGTAATTCCATTAAAAGTTTTTAAGTTTTCGAAAGTTGTTGCAGCTTTCATGTGAAGCAGAAGTAATGTTAAAAAAATCTTTCTCTTTGTTTTGGATTAACCAAGTACATTTTGGTGAGAATAGGTTTCATAGTTTTTTTTCTTTTTGTCCATGTTTTATGTATTCGATTAAAAACATAATGTTGCGCTATATCAGAATAAAAGTAAATATGTGCCTCTGGGTCACTTTTATTAAGTTCAAATCACGCTGTTAGTGTTGCATTTGCATTTTTCTCAGCAATTTAGTGTTTTGACTCTTCTTTAAAATATACATATTGTTTATTTTTATTATGAACAGCTAATCTATAAATTGTAGGTGAAAGTTCACTAATATTATATTCCAATATGCGATGCATAACTTCTATCGGGCAAACGTATCTTGTGTTTATATATTGTTTCATTTCATCATAAAACATACCCAAATCATTCGTTTCATCCGTTTCATCATTAGCATTACTTTCAGTATTTATTCCACTTGCTTTCATTTCTATAAATGCACAATCATGTCCTTTGAAGCAGTATTTAAATAAGTATTTTATAACTCCTATTGCTGAACATAATTCAATATTAATATGACAGTTAAGTTTTAGTAATAAATACAGGTTATAAGAAACCACAAATCTATTGTCTGCCCACTTGTTTTTTGTGTATAATATCTCATTTTTATTATTTCTTCGTCGATAAATAGGATAGCCATTTGTCATTATTTCAGTTTCATAAAACCGTTTCGGAAAATTTTTCGTACATTTTCCTAATTCTTCATCCTTACAAGGTGAGTTTTTATTCTGATCTTCACAAGGGCCAAGGATCATAAATTGTTTAACTATTTCATATGATCTGGGATTCTCATTTTTATTTGGAATTTCAGCTACTATAAATTTATCAACGTCATCACTATTGTTAATTTTATCATCTTTACTCAAAAATATTAGCATAGAGGCATGCGGTAATCCTCTCTTTTAAAATTCTACAACATATGAAAATGCAATGCATTTCCCCAAAATATGTTTTTAGAAATTCGCTCTATTATTAGTTTTAATTTTTGATAAAATACTTCAACAATAATATTTGGTCCATCCATTACCTCTTCACTTTGTCGTATATTATTTGTGATTTCTTCCCATTTCGGATTGAATGTCAAAGTAATGAAAAAATCTGGTTTCACAATTCTTCGTACTAATGTCATGAGATGAAGAAAATTTTGATATAAGGAACGCGGACTTCCTGTAGAAGTTAATGGTAATATAAAGATTTTTCTGATACTATGATTGTCAATAATAATTATTTACTTTTATTAAAGCTTATTGATTTACAGAAAATTAAAAATTTTTTCATTTTAATGCATTACAATATAATAATGTAAATATATGAAAAAAATTTAATACATATTTTATATTGAACTACTATTGTAAATGAAATTTTCATATATTTAATAATATAATATATGAAAATGCGACCGAGCGACGTCAGGAGCGAGGTAAATTTTGCTCGTAACATATTAAATCTTGGGCTTCCAACTTACTTTGATGCATCTAATAATACAGAGAGTATTATAGACCTTTCTCTAGCTTCAGCTGATATTACCGAAAATCTCGAATGGGAAGTATGTGAGGACCTACATAATAGTGAGCACTATCCTATTCTTCTACATCCTAACCTTGAGACCTTCTTCCAACCTCATGATAACAGTATACCATACGAGCTTCGGAATTTCAAGAAAGCCAACTGGAGTCTCTACAATTCAGAAATAAAAAGAAACATTGAAACGTTGGAAGATCCTACCAAACTTAACAATCCAAATATAGACAAAATAATTGACCAATTCAATAAAGTTATCCTCTCCGCTGCAGATCTCAGCATTTCTAGATATGTATTCAAACAGAATAAAAACCAAATGCCATGGTGGAACAAAGAGTGCGCTAATGTATGTAAAGAGTCTAAATACGCATTGAATAGATTCAAAAAACTTGAAACTCTTGAAAATAAGATCTAACACAACAAAAAGAAGGCAGTCCATAATTAAATCATTAAAGAAACTAAGAGAGAATGCTGGCTCGACTTCGTCCAATCTCTCAACGTAAACATCCCGCATCACTAATTTGTAATAAAATTCAAAGAGTACATGGTAAACATAAATCCAGAGTTATTTCAACACTAATAGACAAGAGCAAACAAATAATCCAAGAGTCCAAAGACATTGCCAATAAGTTTGCTACCTTTAAGTTTTTTACCTTTCTTCAAAATTCAAGCAATAATAACTACTCTCAAGAATTTCTAGATCATAAAAACCAATTTAACTTCAATCAAGAAACCTATGAAGAGATTCCAGATCTCCTACAACTAAACATGCCAATAGATATGAAGGAAATAATAGAAACTCTCAACAGCTGTAAAAACTCTAGTGCAGGCCCGGACGCTGTATTCAATATTTTTCTGAAAAATCTTCCTCCTTCTGCCATCCACTACACTCACAAGACCCTCAACATTATTTGGCAAGTCAACTTATTCTCCAAACAGTAGAAACTAACTACTATTATTTCGATAAACAAATTAGGAAAAGATTTTTCATCTTTTAAAAACTACAGATTAATCTCTCTGACAAGTAACATCTGTAAGTTAATGGAAAAAATAGTGAATAAAAGATTAAAATATTTCGCAAAGCTAAAAACTATTTCTCCTCGCAACGAAGCGGTTTTAGACAAAATAAATCAACTAATGATCATCTTATTTTGTTAGAATTTGAAATTTACAATGCATTTAGAAAAAACCTACATCTGGTAGTAGCGGCGTTAGATCTGGAGAAAGCCTATGAAACTATTTGGTAAAACAGAGTGATTCATTTACTCAAGAGACAAATAAGCGGTTTAATGCTTAAATTCATTGAGTACTTTTTAAAAGATAGACTAATCGAATTAAAAGTAAATAACATACTATCTTATAGAAACCCTCAAGAAAACGGCGTGCCCCAAGAATCAGTTCTCAGCGTCACCCTTTTTCTAATAGCAATCAATAGACTAACCATTTGCATAGAATTGCCAGTTTAATTATGTCTATTCGCTGACGATTTGACCATCTACGCCACAGAAAACGACCCCTTAATCATTGAAAAGATTCTACAAAATGCAATTAATAATATCTTTACCTGGTTCACAACTACTGGATTTAAATTTTCTCCAACGAAAACCAAATACGTCCTTTTTTCAACTTAACAAGAAAGTTTTGATATATCACTTAACTTAAACAACTGGGAGATACAAAAAGTTGAAGAGATTAACATATTAGGTCTCATTTTTGATAAAAAAAAACTCACTTGGAAAAATCACATTAAGAAATTGAAGTATGAAGCCCATAACAGATTAGAATTAATAAAAACTTTCACTGCTTAAACCTGAGGAGTGGATCAAACCATATTAATTAATATATATAAAGCCACAGCCTTATCAAAAATCTACTACGATAGTATAATATACGGCTCTTCTAAACACGCAAACTCTTCAGATCCAATTCATAATAAAGGCATACAAATTTCTCTAGGTGCTTTTCATACTAGTTCTCCAAACAGTATATTGGCAGAAAGCAACATAATACCATAAAACCTCAGAAAAATGGAAGTAATGATCAACTACGCCTGTAAAATAGTTGCTCTACCAGGAAACCAAACTTATTCTATCATATTTGAGAATGAGGACGTAGCCTTTCAAAACTTTTCAAACGGGCTTATTTCATTCACAAACAGACTGCATAATTTTCTACTAGATATTAATGAAATCATACCAGAAATTATCACTCATACTTCAAGATCACATCCAATAGACACTCTTAAAATCAACGAATTCAAAATAAATCAAGAAAATAATATTGATGAAATAGAATCTAATCTCATACATACTTGTTACCACAATCCAAACAATAAAATTGGAATAGCCATTATATCTCGCAATAAAAATATCCAGCTACCTATTCCTAGTTCTTACATCACTGAATTTTCTAATTACTAGTCAATACTGAAAACCATTGAAATAATCGAAAGTTCAGCAAATTTCAACTGGGAAATATACACCAACTCGGCTAATACCATCAAAAATCTCAACAAGTTATACTCAACGAACACTCTAGTCAACTTAATTCAGAATAAGATAATCAATCAAAAAGACCAATATATAGAATTCATTAGTATTTCAATAGACCATAAAGGAATTGTCTCTGAACAAGTCCACTTAATGGCTACAGAAGCATCACTATATAACATACAACCCACAAATGTTCCTCTACCATCTACTAAAGCAGTCAGTCGACTCTGTAAATCCATCCTTGGTGTATGAAATAATATCTGGATATCTAGTAAACAGATATACCTTAACTCTATCAGGGACAACATATGCAAAAAATCCTAATCATAATCTCAACAGAAAAGATCAAACCCTAGTCACAAGGATCCGCATAAGTCATAGCAACCTGACTCATTCTTATCTACTCAGTAAAAAAGAGAGGAAAATATGTAATACATGTAATGCCCCTATCACCATGGAACATTTAATATGCACGTGTCCGAATTACAACTCAGCAAGACGATTTCATCAAATAATAGGAAATATAAAGACCCTATTCAACTCTCAAGAAAGTATAAAAAGTGTGTTAGAATTCTTAAAGTCCATTAAAGTGTTTGCTTAATATAAGTGTTTTAAATAAATAATTAATTAATAAAATTATGAATATATCATTAAGGGGATGTAAAACGGAAACTACACCTGTACTCATAAATTTGGCCTATCTTTTCATTTTATTGCAAGACTTGAGGCGAAAAACGATTTAGCTTGTAATATTTACCATAGAGATTATTAAGTTAAATTTTCTAATAAATTAATTTATTAGTTTTTCAGAATTTAATATTAATGGGTTTAATATTATACATTAAAACTTTGAAATTTTGTACAACAAACCTAATATTCTGAAGAACTAATAAATGAATTTATTTGAAAATTGAACTTAATAATCTCCGTGGTAAATACTACAAGCTAATGCATTTCTTTTCTTAAAATTTTGCAATAAAATTAAAAGATGGTCAATATTTAAGAGTATAGGTGTAGTATTCATTTTACATCCCCTTTATGATATATTCATAATTTCATTAATTAATTATTCACTTAAAACACTAATATTAAGCAAACACTTTAATGGAATTTAAGAATTTTAACACAAGTAATTTGATACATTAATTAGTTATGTATTTTGGCTGAAACTTTTTTTGTTAATTATGTAAGTAGTGATTGTATAAAAGTTATATTTTTTACTGATTTATTTACAGATAAATATATAAAAATAATATTTTTTGTAATAAACTGTTAGAAATGTAGAATCATTTATACAATGCACATTTTTTCGAGGTGCTCTTTCGATGCTACTGTGGCGCACTCTATTTGAATATCGCTAGTTTAGCGCGCGACTCTTTCCTTATGTAAGCTCAGTTCGCTGTAGATCGCTCTCCGTACAGCATGCTAGCGTCTTATGTACAATTGTTAACTTTGTATATATAAAACTTGTGTATCATAAATTGTTCTCTTTTATTTGTCTCATCCCTGTCCAAATATTAATATAAACAAATTATTTTTTTCATAAATAAATGTTTTTTGTATTCATTTCATTAGAAAAATCCTAAAAAATAACAGAGTGGCACCCTAAAATTTCTAAGCTTATAGATGTCAATATTTGTATAAACATAGAAATACATGAAAACACCTGTGAAAATATATATATATATATATGAGAGCGCGGTGGCGTAATGGATAGAGCTCTTGCATTCAACGCGGAGGGCATGGGTTCGAATCCTGGTCAGGTACCTCTAACTTTTTTTCGAAAGAAAATTAGTGTGTGTGCCATTTATATCGTGACTCTTTGAAAATCCGACCTCATTGGGTATCGGTTGATTGTTGGTCACAAAAGTGGCTGACCATCCATCGGTAGTCAAAGTTTTCGGTATGGTGGGTCTGACAGTCTAGCCTGATGTAATGTGTTAAACGGTACCCGGCTGGGACTCCCTTGACTTCACCATATAAAAAAAATATATATATACATATATATATATATGGGACGTTTCAGGTCAACTCACCGAACAAAAAAATAAAATTCGTTGTAAATCTGTGAAAATGTTCCATTTCATACCCAAAATATACAAAAAAATTTTCAGAGGTATAGATCCAATGGATTAAGAGTAATGAGTAATGAAATATTGTGATTTTTCAAAATTTTTGGTGAATTCATCAAATTAATAATTTTTTTACTCAAAAACTAAGGGTCCTAGAGATGTACTTATGAAGACATTTCTTGTTGCAAATTAAGCGTAGAATCAGCACAAATTTTTTTAAATCTCAAGATTGCTATCTTCTGATTGGTCCACTTTGTTATTTCATATAATTTGCAATTACTTGAGTTCGAACAGGTTGATTTCACTCCTGTTGGAGTATGTTATGTCTTCTGATAACATATTGAAGTAAGCTTTTGCTCCACTTGGCTCGAGCCCTAGGAGAGGAGCTATAGAACTTTGAATATTGAAAAATTTTTAATTTTGAATTTAACACATACATCAACATTTTCTTCTTCGATGTTCATAGATAATACAATATACGAATGCATGATTGTCTAAATATTTTAACATTTATCTATTTCTTTATGATGCAAGTGTTTTATTAAAATATTAATTATGCATTACGTACACATCATCAAGATACACTCATAAACAAGAAAATTTTATTCGTTTAACTAATTTGTCATTATAACTATTTTGCATACGTATTAAAAAATTATTTAAATATACATATTTAGGAATTAAAATTAATACTATATATCTGGAAATAAAAAGGATAAAGTTAAATAAATTCTATACGGATAAAATTTATTCAAATATAAAATTTATTACAAAATGAAAGAATCTGTTATTTGTGTATTCTGTAACTTTTAACAAGTACTTCTTAATTTATCTCATTTTTCTGAAAATAAATTACTCAAAATTTTTTTTTAAATTGAAATGGTATTTTAAAATTATAATGTCATTAGAGTGGAGATAAATTAAGAAGTACTTGTTAAAAGTTACAGAATACACAAATAACAGATTCTTTCATTTTGTAATAAATTTTTATATTGAATAAATTTTATCCGTATAGAATTTATTTAACTTTATCCTTTTTATTTCCAGATATATAGTATTAATTTTAATTCCTAAATATGTATATTTAAATAATTTTTAATACGTATGCAAAATAGTTATAATGACAAATTAGTTAAACGAATAAAATTTTCTTGTTTATGAGTGTATCTTGATGATGTGTACGTAATGCATAATTAATATTTTAATAAAGCACTTGCATCATAAAGAAATAGATAAATGTTAAAATATTTAGACAATCATGCATTCGTATATTGTATTATCTATGAACATCGAAGAAGAAAATGTTGATGTATGTGTTAAATTCAAAATTAAAAATTTTTCAATATTCAAAGTTCTATAGCTCCTCTCCTAGGGCTCGAGCCAAGTGGAGCAAAAGCTTACTTCAATATGTTATCAGAAGACATAACATATTCCAACAGGAGTGAAATCAACCTGTTCGAACTCAAGTAATTGCAAATTATATGAAATAACAAAGTGGACCAATCAGAAGATAGCAATCTTGAGATTTAAAAAAATTTGTGCTGATTCTACGCTTAATTTGCAACAAGAAATGTCTTCATAAGTACATCTCTAGGACCCTTAGTTTTTGAGTAAAAAAATTATTAATTTGATGAATTCACCAAAAATTTTGAAAAATCACAATATTTCATTACTCATTACTCTTAATCCATTGGATCTATACCTCTGAAAATTTTTTTGTATATTGTGGGTATGAAATGGAACATTTTCACAGATTTACAACGAATTTTATTTTTTTGTTCGGTGAGTTGACCTGAAACGTCCCATATATACTAGGGGGGGTACCCCCCTGCTCGCACTGCTCGCCAACCCCCAGTTGTGCTATAAATATAATTATATATTAAACATTTAAATCATTTTTAAATTTTTAAATCATTTTTTTTTTAGTTTCGTTGATAATTTAGTATATTATTTGATATATCGTAATGATTTTGAGTTTTATAAGATTTATAGGATTATTTTGTTATAATTCCTTTTTTATATCTTTTTTCTCATTTTAAACATTTTATGAGATATATCAAAAATTCATACTAAAATTTATAAATTTATTATGATATTGTAAATGAAATTATTACATGATCATTATATCATATTTTATTTAAAATTTAGTTATTTATATAAAAAATAAATAAATAAAATAATTTTAAATTATTTTATACTTACTTATATTACATTTACCTGTATAAAAGTTATGAATATGTTTTTTTTATTTATTGTTGTTAGTAGTTAAATTATTTATTTATTAAAATTTCGATTTATAAATTTTAAATAATCATAACTTTTAAATATTTTAGTTAATTTTTAAATATTTTATTTTTTTTTTATTTTTAATAATATTGATAATGTTTAAAAATTTTTTTAAAATTTATTATTATATATTGAAATATTTATGATTTATTTTAATTTTTCATATTTTATTAATAATGTTAGCTAATCTTAATAAATATTTAGAATAAATTTCATGACTTTGATTAAAGTAATATTCTGCTATTGGTTCGCGTATTATTTTTTAATATTTCTTTCTAAACTATGTTAGGTACAATATCTCTGTTTTTCGATTCATTTTGAATATATATTTTATTTACATTTTTACAACGTGAAAGAGTTATTTGTGCTTCTATGTTATATTTGAATAATTTAATTATTTTTAATCGCGTTTCATTACATAATCCATTTTTTATACTTAAATTTCGAATTAACATAATTATGGTATTTACTTTTAATTTCAGTTCGTGTGGAGGTAATTCTTCTCTTATGTTATTTAACATTTCTATTGAATAATTCAAATGAATATTATCATCCGTTTGATCTACACCTTTGTAAAACAAATATAAATAGTTATTAATCTTGAAAGTTATATAAATTTAAACATAAATATTAATATCAATTAATTTTAAAAGTTGTATAAATCAATACTATTAAAGGTTTATAATGTAAGGTGGTGTGGAAATCTGAATCCTCAACACTATATGCTTATTTTTATTTTAATACAATAAAATATTTATAATATGAACAAATTATTAAAAATCATTATGTTTTCAACAAATGAATTAATTATAGTGTTGAGGAATTGTAATAGAATTAATTTAAATTTATATTTATTAATTTCAGATAAACTATGTAAAAAATGGTAATAAGATATCTGATGAGGCACATGTTTTTCATTTTAAATATAATAAATTGTAATTTTATGCAACTACTTTCGAGTTTTCAAAAAAAAAATTAAAATTTTTATATTTTTATGTAATATTATACTTAAAATATAATAAAAAATATAAAACTATATTATGCAATATTTGATGGTTCTAAAAGATTGTTGGGGGATTGTGGGGGGGTTGTGGGGGGGACGTGGGGGGGTAATGATCGATAACATAAAATAACGTAAATTTACGTTATTTAATTAATAAAAATCATGTGGGGGCTGTGGGGGGGGGTGGGGGGGGGCACCGACTGAATTTTGGTTCATATAACTATATAATATAGGGAGATATATATATATGTTTACGCATGAAGTTACATTAATTAACTTATATTAAGGAAACTTTAATGCTGCTCATAAATTAATTGTTATCAATATGAAAATACTTGACAATGTAAGTCATTTACCCCTGATGTGACTGTAGTATCTGAACATATATATTTTTATTCTAATATAAAAATCTAGTCGAATACTACCGTTCCCTGCGACGCCGAGTGGTTGCATATACAAAGACTGCATTCGTGGCTTGTTTAAAATGAGGATAGCTGGTTTTTTTTACTAGCTTAACGGCATGTCGGAGCTGCAGCAATCGAGTTTTGCTTTTTTTATTTTATCGATATCTTTTTAAATTCTTAAATTAAACAAATATAATGACTTGTCCGCACTAAAGTTATTGGATTTGGAAATTTGCTTGCCAGCGCCACCGCGTGGCCCTTTGGTAAGCTGTGAGAGAAGGATTACATTGCGTAGCCTATTTAATCTTATGTATTAGTAAAATTTGTTCGTGAAGTAAATAAATAAAAATGTAATTATTTGATTATGTTAAATATAACGTTATGAATTATCGTTTTAAAGTAAATATATGTCCAGTGCATAATTTATTCGAAATGATTCACAAAAGATGATTGTTTTGATGTTCATTTTTCGATAGGTTATAGCTTCAGATACTGCTTTAGAATGGTTAAAAATGTAAACATTGTCAGCTAGAAAGAGCCATCAAAATTCTTATAAACTTGACTATTTCATTTATGTACACTATAACATGCGCGATTTTTTCTACAAAAATTCTCCATGTTTCCTTCTTTCTATACAAACTAATTTTCTAATCTTTTTTTATTCTATTTAATTAAAAAATTACAAAATACTACATTTTTTGTATCTAACCAATGTAATTCTCGAGCAGTATCCTTCTCTCACAGCTTATCAATTGGCCACGCGATGGCGCTGATAAGCAAATTTCCAAACCCAATATTAGTACAATCATTTTTGTTAAAATAAAAAATCATTTGGACTTGTTATTTTTTTATGAGTTTGGATTGGAAATTAGATATCAAACTCGACAAACCTAACCTTAAAATACGATATATTGAAAGTTTTTATTATAACTTTGTATGAATAATATTTTGGTGGTTTTCTTGAGTTGTCCGCACTAGAGTTTAATCATACAAATTTTTTCTTTATAGCAAAAAAACTCAATTAAACGCATCGTTTATTCATAAGTTAAGATTGGAAATATTATTAGAAGGCGGACAGCTTCGTCATGCTCTTAAGAACCTTCATTACAATCTTGGGAATTTAAATTATAATTTTTCAGGACCTACCTTGTATTGGACTATTATGTTGCTCCTGGCGCTAATATATATGTATAAGTTTAAGTTTCTTTTACAAGAAAGGAATGAGAATCTCAACTTTATAAATGACATACCATTTTTTTGTAAAGATATATGTATTTTAAAATAATCAATCTTTTTTTAATACACGAAATAAAAATCATCCAGACAAGAAATTATTAATATACATATTTCAAATTAGTGAAGACGGTCACAAGAAATTATGATCCTAGCTGTAAGACTGCTCGCAAAAATGTGAACAAAAGTGTGCCATATGTTCTCTATTTATGTATTGGAGCCTTATGGTTTTTATATTATTTGAAAATTTTGATAAATAAATTCATGAGGCAGATAAAGTTAATTTACGACAAGGAGAATAAATATATTTCATTTTGCGTAGGCTTAACTCAATCATCTAGCAAGAAACAAACTGTAGGTCACGGTAGGCCATCGCAGAGCGGCGTGACCCATACTTGCGACTTGCTGATGATTTAATTAGTAAGAGCTAAGAATTTTCGGATATCAATCTTAGCTAGCTAGAATATAAATTTTTATAAATGATGAAAATCAACCTTCAGAAAATTTTCAGAATTTCTTAATCTGAATCCAGGATTTGTTGCACTTTAGCACGTCTGACTCTTGGACTTTGAAGGTAAAATGCAGTAATGTTCTCCAAAAAAATTAATTATTACGTTTTTTAAGTTGCTATGAAGTTTTTAGATCTTTGCAAAAAGGGTTTTTTTTAGATTTGATTCCTGGACGTGAATTACATGTTGGTTGGTACAAATATTATATCCATATCTTTTGAAAAGTAGCAATGTGTCCCACAGCCATGTTTACATAGCTTTGATTTCGATTTTTCGAACTTTGCACATCATGTTGGCCCTAAAAAGGGTCGTTCATGGATGTGTTAAACAGATTTGTGTGTGTGTGTGTGTGTGTGTGTGTGTGTTTGTGTGTGAGCGTGTGTATTTGTATGTCAACATTGTGGTCCTATGTCATCTTTCAGAGGAAACAAGAATGTTTGTCTGAGATTAAAAATATTTGGTCTCTATTTCTAAACGAAATTGCCAAGTTTAGGTCATGGTATTAAACAGTTTTTACAAAAATATACTAGGCCTTGATTTTGGATTTATAATTAAAAAAATTCAGCATAGTAAACAATAAAAATTTTTTCACTTTTGTTGTAAAAAATTTTCGATATTACAAAATGTTACAGTTGACAGATTTTCAATGTGGTCAAATAATTGCGCGCATGGAAGATAGTCAAACTGCATGAAGCGTTACACGATAGATGGGGCTCCATAATTTTGTAGTCTTACGACTTTGGGCCAGATTTCAAGAAACTGGGAACGGCGACCAGTTTCAGGGCGTCAAACAACTTCCGCGAAGATCGGTGACCCCTCGCCATAGGCAAGCACGCCTTCATTATGCTCGAGCTCACATAATGTAGGGGAGGCGACAGTGGAGCTGTGTATTGTTAACGGATGAGTCAAGGTTCAGTCTCTACGGCAACGACGGAAAAGTTAAGACCTGGCGACGTAGAGGACAACGATACGATGACCACTACGTTGCGCCAGTTAGAGCATTCAACGGAGGCTCAGTAATGGTTTGGGGAGGTGTATAAAAAAATACCCATACCCATCTTGTAGTGATTCCACCTCTAGGATCAAATTCTAGACGTTACATCGATGAAATATTGGACTCTCACGCATTGCCTGCTTTACGTGTGATTGGCAGAGGCAGTGTTCTCATGCAAGACAATGCAAGACCAAATACGACAGTCATAACACAGGAGTTTTTGCGACGACATCATGTTCAAACTTTAGAACATCCAACCATGAGTTCAGACCTAAACCCTATAGAACATGCATGGGATTTGACGGGACGACGACTGAAAAGTCTCGCACAACAACTAAGAAACTTAATTGAGTTACAACAGCAACTGATAAGAATATGAAATCAAATGCCACAAGAAGAAATTCAACGCTGTATTAACATGAAAGACAGACTTTAGGAAGTCTTAAGACAATGAGGTGGCACCACAAGATTTTCAAAAATTTACACCTTCATCTACACACACATACACACACGCACGAACACAAACAGACACATACACGCACATAAAACCTATTAAACACATACATAGATGGCCCTTTTCAGGGCCAACATGATGTGCAAAGTCCGGCCCTTTTCAGGGCCAACATGATGTGCAAAGTCCGGCCGAACAACGTTCCCATCCTGCACATTGGGTGACGCCAATGTCGATGGCGAACTCGATAACTGATTGCAGGAAGCGAAATCAAAGCTATGTGAATATGGCTGACCTTCAAAGTACAAGAGTCAGACGTGATGAGGTCAAACAGATCATGGATTTAGATTAAGGAATTCTGAAAATGTAAGCAAGAATCCATTTTAATTTTCTGAAGGTTGATTTTTTATTTGACCTTATATTGGTTTTTTTATATCATAAGCCTAGAAATCTCACGAAAAATAAAAAAAACGCGTCATTTTCATTTGCTTGTAGTTCTGCACCTTATGCTCGAAACGATATGCTCCGAATAAAGAAATTGCTTAGAAAACCCCAAATTTTAAGATCCTATAATCAGAATTATTTGTTTAATCCATCCAAAGTCGGTAGCATCGCTCAAAGATGACCATTTTAGATTGAAAAATAATTCTCCACTTCTCTTGTCTTAGCGCATGTGCGAAAAGAAATAAGTGAAAATTTCTAACGGAGATTGAAAGAAAAAGCTAAACCTTTCATTTTCCATTTTGGAACACTTTGATTAGCCTGTTTTAGGCGAAGATATGACCATTTGAAAATCGTCATTTTTCAGACCAAAAAAAGTGGCACTTTTTTTGCTGAGTGTAAAAAAAATGATCTTAAAATTAACGGAATTTAGCCATTTTTTTTTACTGTCGGCGCCTTCAGACCTGTATTCTTTGTCATCGTGAGGTCGATCTCGTTATCTCATTAATATATAGTAGTGGTATAGCTAGAACATTTCGTCGTCGTTGAAGATCTCCTTGAGTTGGTCATCTTGCTGAGGGGTCAACTCCACAGGACTGTTTTGGGTATAAAATACAAGGCGCATGATGGGCCTTCGCTATGCTATAAGGTGCAATGTATACATCATCTTCCTCTTCTTTATCTTTTGACTCCAAGGTTAGTTCGTAATAATGCTTCAGTAGTTCTGTTCTGTTGAGTGAATAAGGCTATTGTCATTTTTTGTGCAGATGGAACATGAATACTTTGGCTTAAGGGTTTCGGGATGGTTTCGTCAAAATGTAATACTTTTGTCGTATTTGTGTTTTCTGTGTTGCTGTTAAATAATAGTCTTCATTGTCCTCAAGTGAAATTTGAGTAGGAATCTTAGTAAAAAAACAGAGGTTGATGCTATTCGTTGTACCTAGGATTGAATTCTAATTTTTATTAAACGTTAATTTAAATTTAATGCAAAATGGTCGTCTTGAAACTTATAATAAAAGTTATTAATACACTAAAAGAAACATGATTTAAAACTGAAATTGTACCATTTTTTATTATATTACTATTACTATTGCTTTGATTAGAGAGGATCCAGGAAGGATGAAATAAAGGAAAGAGATGGTGGTCGGATATCAGAAAGTAAAAAGAATCGTGGAATTCATGTGTGAGAGGAGAGAGGATGTAGGGAGAATAGATCAAGGTTGGGTCGCTGATCTTAGTCCTGCTCGGGCTTCTTCATTGTCATTGTAGTTTTAAGAAGATCATCGATGATTGATGTGTTGACCTGTTATTTTATTGTTGACAACAAAGAACTACATTTTGTATTGGTGAATGTAAAAAATTTGGTCTATAGGATTCTTATGTTTTTAAATGGTTTGCAGTTGACTATATACATGATCAACATCTAAATTTGTAGGAAAAAAATTGACATTACATTCCATTTTCTTTTTATTATTTTCTGTACTCTGTCGATAAAGATGGTCGTAGTACCATATACTGATGCAGAGCATCGGGATCGTAGACGCTTCTCATGATTCTGCTGTATTTTTCCGTGTGCCAACTTATATCGATGTAAAACCTTGTGGTTTATAAGGACCACTGGTGCGTGATGTGTCTATGTATGGTGGTCCAGAATTGCTCTTGTCTCTTATTTCAGATCCCGACTTTTTTGCTTATTGTATTCAACGTCACTGTATTCAATGTCATTACGATGCTAATTAGTGACGGAAGTCATCAGTGTGTTTATGAACAAAGCTCATGCAACGTACAGTGGTGCTTGTATCAATCAGTTGGCCGAAAGCGGGGATCGAACTCGGTTCTTTGAGATTACGGTTCCATCGTTCTACCGAGTGAGCCACTGTCGATCTCGGATTCTGATTTTCTTGATCTTTGTGTTTATCGTATGCGCTTTCTTGATCAGTGTACAAGTTTGGATATACTGATAGAACGTATAGATGTATATTTTGTTGGTATGGTTATGAAATCCCAAGAACTTAAAATGTATTGTTAGTAGGTTTCGCAATAGCTTATATTAATGGTTGATGTTGTGTTTGTGCTGGAACCTTATTAAATCATTCAATACATCGTTCTTTTAGAAATTTATTTTGACTTGTTAATTCATGAAGGTTATAATATTTTCAACGTTTTTTTGTTATGTATCAAATTATTCAATAAGGCCTCTGCATAAATCTTCTGTATGATCGATAATCCTATTTAGGTGATGTAATAGGGTATATGTTTAATACTTTGTTACCGAAATTGCAGATTCTCGAATTCTTAATCCTTATTAAAAAATTTTTGAAATATCTTTATATTATGCTTTTTATTGATTAAAATAGAAGGTTTTAATATAGAGATTTAAAAAAAATTGGATCAAAAATTAAAAATTTGGAAAACTGTAATGTCGGTATTTTACATCTGCTTAATAGTATAATTGCGGTGTTCTGGCTTTTGTTTTCTTCTGATTCTTCAGTGTAATTTGCAATTATTTTCTGCAGATGTAATTATGTGAGTACAGTGGCATTCTATTTTGTTTCTATAGGTGTTCATGGTTGATCTTTCTGGCTTTTTTTTAAGTGTTACTTCCTTACTTAATTTTCTTATCTTCTTTCATCGTTAGTGATGTTTGGTTTGGTCCATTTCGTCTGTTAAAAATTAATTTGATGGAGAGTTCTGAAGTCGTAGTGGTTCATCTAATGAAGGGAATCTATCGGTGATACTGTTGAATTTTATAATTGGCGTGGAGAGAAAAAAAAAGATTTTACTTTCCTTGAGTCGGTTTTGATAATGTTGTTGATTTCTCGGTAAAGGTCTTGTTCGTATTGATGAGTTCCCATAAATAAGCAGGTGCAAGTTATTGCGTCTCACTATGGTGTGTATGTACATTTTTAGGTATCTGAATTTCTTCATCGAAAGTTCTACGTTGTTAACTGGTTAAAAGAGATTGATGGTCATATCGGTGATCTAATGGTTGTTATGGTAATAGTTACCCGTTGATTTGTAATATATTTAGGTGTGAATAGTAGGGTTGAAAGGAGAAAACTTATTTGTCATGTAGTGCACATATCGTCCCCTCTCTGATAAAATTTTTTTTATTTTTCCTTTTCTTTATGGCTTGTAGTTTTAACAAGATAGTTAGTATCTTCGTGGCTTTTCTCACTTTGTAGAGTAAAATATTGATTTTATTAGCCTCGATGTTTATTCTTTATTTTTGTCTTTTTTTTGTTTATTTTTTGTTTTTTTCTTTTGTTTGTTTTTGTATTTTTTTTATACTGTATTACAGATATTGATTGATCAGTCTGGTATAGATCTCGCAGTAACTGCTCCTATGGCTTCAAAAAGATCGGGTGCATTCCCTGACGTTGGATCTG
The DNA here is from genome assembly GCA_017163975.1 of Anastatus disparis. Classification (NCBI taxonomy): domain Eukaryota; kingdom Metazoa; phylum Arthropoda; class Insecta; order Hymenoptera; family Eupelmidae; genus Anastatus; species Anastatus disparis. Next base: position 2,035,059 of record JAFFSR010000027.1, read on the forward strand.
ACATAATTTTCTTCTGAAGGACATGGTTGTGTTCCATGTGGTTTGGTAAATCTATATTAATGTTTGATGATTTATTAGGGTGACCTAGTATATCATTTGATTTTGAATATATTAATTGAGGATCCTCAGTTACCATATTCCAAATCAGATAATTATAAATATTACTTCGGGGTTCATGTCTTGGTTTACCTGAATGTGTTGTCATCTCCTTGGGCATGACATCTTTGTCAAAGTCGAATGAATAATTTTTTGTATCATCGTTATATTCCTCGTGTGTGTCACAAAGCAATAAATATTGATTTAGGATTTCAGTTTTGGCCTGATTTTTATGAAAGGTTATTTCAGTGTTACGAATGTTATTATTCATTATTATGTCATTGATATGAGTGTTCTTGGGTGTTTTCGATTGCAGTGAGTGTTGTCCAATTGCGTTCAGCCGAGCGCGAAGAATGCAACGCTTTGAACTTGGTTCATCATGCTTGTAGTCCACGAAATACATAGGGTGCATGACACCAGATAGCATGATGAGGGCATAATGATGGAATGAGATTTTTGCTGATTCCATTTTCAGGAAGTCGTTATCTAAGACTCATATTACTCCACCAGGCAATTCGTTTGTGATGACTTGAAATTTAATAGGGGTATGGGAGAACGTGATTTCGGTTGATCCTGTTGTGTTAAATGAGACCCCTGTTATTCCGTTAATTGTTATAGCTTCATGCACTACTATGACAGCATTAGGTTGAAGAATTGATTACTGCTAAAGGACGCTTGAAGATAGCCTTGCTCATCCTGGCGTCCGATCGATGAATAGGTAGAAGGTATAAATTTTCTTGTGATCCACTCTGAGGATGTGGCGTGATGGGGTATTGTGGTTGATAAGATGCCATATAGAGCTAAGAATACGGGTATGACATTGAAGGCATCGGCGCTATAGGTTGCATGTAAGGAGATTTAGTTAGCGGCGTATATCTAGAGGCAGGTGAAGTACTAGTTCTCATTTTGAGGTTAGGATGTGCTTCTTCCGGTATATCCTCTTGTATCTTTCTTGCACTCATTTTGTCCTCTAGGTGCATTATTACTACTGTATTTTTCGGAGTAATAAGCATTGTTCTGTTACGTTCGGATATGTAAGAAGTCGAGGTTCTCTTGATTGGGTAATCATCAAAGTTTTTTACTTTAACGATGGTCCTTTCATATGAATCGTTCTCATATCTTCTTACATAGCATTCAGGCGATTCAGTGCGATAGTATCGTTTATGATCGTACTCGTATCCATCGGGTGATTGTGGTCTATATGGCTGTCTCTTAATGTCATCTTGAAATCCTGCTTGCCAGGGTGGCTGCTCCCTCAGTTGATCTGTTTCAATGAAATAAAGAGATCCTCTCCTGTCTTTTGAGGAGATCATATTTCTTTCGACGCGCTGTGCGCTCTTGAGAACTGCATTTAAGATACCTGGTTTTTGGGTGCTCACAACATATAGTATATCGTCTGAGAGTCCTTTTTTAAAGTATTCTAATGTGAGTTTTTCTAACATCGTTAATATGTGCGGTATTTGCTTGGCTCTAAACTTTTCTTTAAGCGATACTGTGGCTCCTTTCATGAGTCTTTTTATACGACTAATATTTAATATTCCATTACAGTTTCATTTCTACGTATTTTGATTCCTTAGATGTCAACGCAATAGTGCGAACACGTTTTCTTTGGAGAAAAGTATTCTTTTAACAAATTTTTGAGAGCCTTTATGCTGTTAATTTTGGACCCACCTACTACACCTCTTGCTCTGTCACACAGTTTAGCGACTACGCCCTTGAAATACACATTGTGTATTCCTTTGGAGCACATGTTGAGGCCATTTTCCATGTTCTGTAGGAATGTCTTGAGCAGTATGTTTTGCCGTCATATAAGGGAATGTGCAGTAACGCCAGTTGCACTGCCATGTATTCTTCCATGGTGTTAAGCAGAGCATTAGTGATGTTCTCATGGTGCGTAAGATTGGTTATAGCCTTGGCCATTTTTGAATCATCATTTACCTTTGGTAAAAAAGAATAGTTTAAAGTATAATATCCTTTCCTCTATTACATTTTTATTTTATCGTAATAAGAAAAAAGAGGGAAGGAAAAAAATAGTAATAATTTATTTCACGTTAAATTATCTCTTAAATTATTGGTAGAATTTTAATTGTTTATTACTAAGTTACTTGCTTACGTTAGTTGTTCATAGGTATGATTTTTTTTATACACAAATAAAAAGAAATTTAAAGAGGTTGTGTAATAACGAACGTTTATATTAAGGCGATAATTGTGCTAAGTTAAATAGTTAATAATAATAATTTTTTTTTAAATGTATACAAATTATTATTACTATTAATTGTTGTTAATTATAAATAAGTTAATTTTCTTAGTAACTTTTGTTAGTTATTTGATTATATCTATTTATTAAGATGATAATAATCGTTCATTAACAATTGGATTTATTAAATTTAAATATCATTGTTATTTTAAGTTTTCAATTAAGTTTATTCATTTACTAGAGAGAAGAGAGAGAAAAAATTTCGTTTGGGTTTAGCCGTCTATATGCGTCTAGATAGCTTTTGCGGGAAAGTATACTGTAGTTGAGTATGGAATATCTATCCATGTTGTATAGCTGAGCTGCGTAACTACACTGAGCTTATAGTGGTAAGGCTGGCGCCTTATGTATACATGCATGAGTTGTGTATAACAGTAGGATGGATTATATCCTTATGGTCTGATAGTTATACATTTAGAACGTACTTTTGAAAAAATGAGGAATATCGCTCTTAAGTGTACTACTGTCTAAAAGTATGGGTTATATTTAGAAATTCTAATTCTTTGTAAAGTTGATGTATAAAAAAAAATTTATTGCGCTTATTTATACATAAATTTATTATACTTACGTGAATTTATATTTGCTAGCACATATATGAATGGGTATATTTTTTTTTATTCGAATTTAATACAGAAGAAGAAAAAATATGTTTTGATGAACTCTTCATTAATTGTATTTGTTATGAATGATTAATTTTAATTTAGGCTAGTTGGTATTATGTTAAAACTTATTCATTAAGAAATGTGAATTCTTCAATTATTTACACATAAATAAATATATTAACATGTTTATATGTATATGTATATTTTATATATATGTATATACTATTCATAATGTAAATATTTTAAATGATGTGACAAATATATAATGTTATTTTCTAGTATTCAATCTATAGAATTTTCAACTATGGAAAACAGGATGTTCTAATCTTATATTACTAGTGTGCGTAAAAGGACAGCGTTCTTTCATATAGTGTGAGAGAAAGAGAAAAAAAACGAACGAGGTAGAAGGTAGCGCGTTAAGTAGGTTACTTGATCTGAGAATTTTAGTTTCGATGGTTTCGGAATTATATATTATAGTATGATAGATTCTAGTTCAGAACAGGGAAGAAGGAATTTAAAATGAAAGGGTATTCGTATTATAACAATTATAAGATAAGTTAATTGTTACTATTTTTGTTTAGTATACTAATCTGATTACAATTGTAATTGATTATTAATGGTTTAAAATTATATTTTATTTACTGTCGCTTTGATGACGTTTGGTAATATTCAACAGATATTTGTCGAATAGGTTATAAGAAGGAAAAAGATTTCATACGTATTTCACTATATCGTAAATAGATTTTGTAATGCTAATCCTACTAAAAAAGTTCGTGTTGACTCTGTACTGATTTTACACTAATATCAGTATCTGATTCTTACAGCATCAACGTAAAATCAACATGATATTTTCACAAAATTCGTACTAAGTAAACTCTGAAAGTAGTCTCAAAAAGCAATGGGAATAAAGGATGAAAATCATACTAATGAAGTACAAATACTAAATAAAATACTTATAAAATCAATGCTGAATCTACGAATGCATCTTTAGGTAAATATGAAGTAAAGTCACTAAGAGCATAATCAGTATATAATCGGTACGCCATTTAGACAATTGTTATCCAAAGTATGCACCGAAGATTGTTAAAATAAATAGTAGATTCGTAATAAATCTTTGTGAAATCAGTACAAATTATTGAATTACTGATAAAAACGAAGAATAATAGAATAAACACAATACGAATATAGCACGAAAACCGAAAGGACTTGATGAAAACTGAAAACCAAATAAACACGTAATCTTTTAACAATAAATAATTGATAAATACTGAAATTGCATAAATTCTGTACAAAATTTAAAACTAGAACTTCCGACGGAATAAATATAGTATTACAATAAGCATTCAGTACAAAATATGTACATGAACAGAACAGAATCTATGTGTAATCATCTTTCAATAAGTGGTGAATCAGTACTGAATCTAGATAAAATATGTAAGTGATTTAGGATTGAGATGAAAAAAGTTGAATAATGAAATAAGCTCAGCACGAATACCGTACTGACTTATTACAAACTGAAAACCTAATGTACCCGCAATCTTTTAACAATACATAGCTTCTTTTCTCTACATTTTAGAAGAAATGTCTATATCGTTGTCTCTAGGGCCTATTAGCACAAAAAAAAACACGGGTTCATTTTTTTTCATCGAAAAATCATATTCTGCACGAAAAAATATTGGCGTCGCACAGTCCTAAAAAATATCAGTATAAAGTCTATCGACTTTTAGTGTGGAAATTGTATAATGCACAGCCAAAATAAGTTCTACATATCGTCTGTTTTGAGAATGATAAAATAAAGGACTTAAACCCACTTGTGTCTTATGCAAGTCTCATCTGGTGTACATTAATACCCCCGCTAGTCACTAAACCTATTTCGGCTGATGCAAAGGAGTAGGTATTAACAAGCGTATATCATCCTCCAGTCTCATCGCACGATATACTGACTTAGTCTTCACCGGCCACATTGTGTCCCATGAATGGTTTTCTATTTGTTCCGTACTCGACGCGTTCGGAAATGCTATTACGTAGACGCGCAAGAGTCTCGTCATTAGATCTTTATATATAATTTGGTCTCGCATGGTAGGAAATTATATTAAATACTTTTAATTTCGTTTTTAATTATTTATGATCAATTCAAGAATGTTTAGCGAACAATTAAAAAACAAATGCGACCTTTTTCTTAAAAATAGAAAAACTGATTATTTGAATGAGGCATTATGTTTTAAATGTTATATTTTCATAAAATAAACTACAATACTTCTTGCCATGTATGTGATTTACATATATGTAATGTATTACCTAATTATAAATATGTAATTTATTACCTAATTAACCATATCTTTTTTTCAATAAATCATTTTTTATATTGTTCTAAAAATATAAGAAAGATTTATTTATAAAATTTAATATAATAATTAAAAAATTTTTTTAATCATTATATGAACAATACAAATCGGATAAAAACTTTTTGAATACATTTCATCTCTACTTTATTTAATTTAGACGGATTCCTTTTTCTTTTCCAACATTAGACCGATCATTCTATACTGTAGTGTTGAATAAAAATTATAAAATATAAATACATCTTTTTCATATTATCTACATTTCCCTAAAATCAATCGCGTTCAATTATCCGTGAAAATCATTTCAAATTTTGCCGGCACCCAACACTCTATTTGAAAATTTATAAAACTTATTGCTCAGTTTTGTTTGTTATATTTTGAACCATAAACTTAAAAACATAGCAAACAAATATGATCAATAGGTTTTATAAATTTCAAATCAGTATTCATCATGTACCGGCCAAAAGAAATATTTATCACCTTGGGGGCAAACAATAATGTTTTTTAAAATTTCACAATTTTTTCTAGTTAAGTTGCACTCTAATTTAATAACATTATCATTCATTTTTAAGAAAAGAAAACACTCTTGCATTATTTTTTTTCCGAAGACCGAAATGCGAAATGTAAAAAAAAATTCATTTTTATAGAAATAGTTATTTTTTTAAATCTTTTGTCCTAAAATATCGTATGATACCATAATTAAGAAAATATGAATAAGAAGAATTTTCATTTTTATTTGTACAATATAAAAGACAGGGACAATATATATATCTGTAGGAAATAATATATACAATTTTATTTATATGTATTTTGAAAAACGTTATGTTGCTAAAAAAATTATAAATTTTTTAAAGTATTTAACGATTGTTTAATCGATTTCAGAACTTTCATGAACCAAAATTGCAAATAAATTAAATTAAAAGTATGCACTTGATGATTATTTAATTTATTTCAATATTTGTATGAGCTCAAATTAAAATTAATATGCAAATAAGTTATAATATTTAGAATGTGTTGAAAACAAACAAAAATATTTGATACCCAAACGCCTGAAATATAGTTTTTATAAAACTTTATTTATTTAATTTAAGAATTTAAATTCAAATCTTATTTTTCGGATGGTAAAATCAATAGTATATACTTTACGATTAGTTCTAGTATTATAATAATTCCTATAAACAGTTTTTTTAAAAGATAAATTTCGAGTATTTGAAGTATTTTAAACAAAAATGGTTATATATTTATGTATTACAAGTTACTTTTATGTTCAATTAAAAAAAAATGAATAAAAGAAAAAATACTTGATGATTAAACAATTAATTCGAATACTTTCATTAGTTAGATTTTAAAATAATTATTTCTATGTTTAAAAAAAATACTTTATACAATTAAACATGAGAATTAAATTTAAGAATAAAATAATATTCTTAAATACACAAATATTATTTGGATTTTCTTGTTATATATAAGATTTTACAATTCTATTTACTTATGTTTTAAGTTATTTTATCGTAGTAACAGAATGCTTAAGTTCAGTTTAAAATAATTAATTGAATTATATAGCCAAATAATATAATTAAATTGATTCTTGCGCTCCAACTTATAAAGAAATCAATGACGGGACTCTCGTACGTCTACGTAGCAGTCCTAGCAAACACGTCCAATACGAAACAAATTAAAAACAATGCATGGAACCGAAAGTGGCCGGTGAGTGAGACTAAGTCAGTTCAACACGCTACGCGACTGGAGGGAGGCATGCGCCTGCTAATACACAGTCCTTCGTATGAGCCTTATTAGCTGCTGCAGGTGATGAGACTTTTAAACAACATAAGATAAGACTCGCAGAATATAATAATGAGTTAATTAATTCGTGTCGTACGTTTCGTTACACTAATTCAAGCGGTTGATATGACTTTTAACGTTTGAACTACTGCTTATGTTTGCCCTAAATCGATGTACTAAAGTAGGCCTTGATTTCGTGGGACTACAAGTCTCCAATATTTCTTTCCGTGTGCAGTTTCAGCCAAATCCGTTTCCTGGAAGTCAAATACTCTCCTTGTGAGCTTATTTCATTATTTAACATTTTCCATCTCAATCTTAAATCTCGTACATATTTTATCCAGATTGAGTACTGATTCGGCACTTATTGTAAGAAGATTTCGCATAGATTCTGTTCTGTTTCTGTACAGATTTTGTGCTGAATCCATATTAAGATACTATAATTATTCCGTCTGAAGCCCTAGTTTCGAAATTCTCACAGAATCTATGCAAATTCAGTATTTATTAACTATGTATTGTTAAAAGATTGCGTGTTCATTTTGTTTTCAGTTTGTAATAAGCCCGTACAGTGCCAAATCCGTACTGAGTTCATTTTTTTATTCTTTATTTTTATCAGTTATTTGAAAATTAGTTCAGATTTCACGAAGATTTATTACAAATCTACTATTTATTTTAATAATATTCGGTGCATACTTTGCATAACAATTGTCTAAATGGCGTACTGATTTTATACTGATCATGCTCTGAGTGAGTTTACTTCATGTTCACCTAAATATGCATTCGCAGATTCAATCCTGATCTTATACGTATTTTATTTAGTATTTGTGCTCCATTAGTATGAATTTCGTACGTTATTCGCATCGCGTTTTGAGACTACTTTCAGAGTTCGCTCAGTACGCATTTCGTGTGAATATCATGTTGACTTTACATTGATACGGTACGAATCACATACTAATATCAGTGTAAAATCAGTACAGAAATAACACGAGCTTTTTTAGTAGCGAACACACAAAAGTGTTACAAATAAAAAACACAAAAACAAATTTTTGTAGACTTTTGAAAATAATTTTAAAGTAAGATTTTTGACACAAAATTTTAGGGATTGTTAAATATATAAATTTTACATATTTATTATTGCTAAAGTAGAAAGATTTTAATAAAGTTTTATATAGTGAACATACTATGCGAATTTTACAAAATTTTGTATTAATTTTGAAAGTACGTGAAAAAAAAATTTTCAGTCATACAAAATTTTATGTTGATTTTACAAACATATATGTAAAACTATAATATTAAACTTTATGTAAAGACTAAAAAAACTTTGACGAATTATAAAAATCTTTTACGGTGTACTGAGGAAAAAAATTTTTTACTATCTGTTCGATTCTATTTCACGCTGAATTGTCTATTAATTAATTAGAATTTTATTGTTAGGTATAGGTTTATTGAAAAAGAACCTTGAAAGGAAATTTTATAAGTTTTACGAGTGTGTTTTGAGAAAAATTGATTTAGCAAAACTGAATTAATTGAAAAAGAAAATTAGGAGGAATTCATACTCTTATATTATAATATTAGCATATAAATTCGATTAGTATTTGGTTATTTTAATTGTTAATGTATTTGCTAACTAATGTTATAGAAATTCATTTTTATTCGTAAATATTTTCTATTCATTTGTATAGTAATAATTATTTATATAGAAACTATAATGTTTAGGCTTAATAGAAATCTAATATGTTTTATTAACGTATCTTTTGCGGTAAAGTTAATTAACTTTAATTAGTAATATAATATATGCTATATTTGTGTGAAAATTATTTCTATTAATTATTTATTGAGACTAATAAGTGTATTTCTTATTTATTACTATACGATTTACTATTAGAGTATTTTTATTTATTTAATAATTTTAGATTTTTATATTTATATATTAATTAATTTTGTTTAAGTATTGTGTTATCTTTTGTATTAAAAAGACTTTTGTCGGTAAAAGTTTTCGGAGTTGCTTACGTAGTCCGTAGGGGAACCGTAATTTAATATATCTGAGCAATATACGTATTTTTTGTCACTATACTGAAAAAGATTCAGGTAGCTTTATAATAAATTTTAAATGGAATATTTATTGCTTAAAGTTTAATATAGTAATGACTTAATGCTAGTATATCGTTAAATAGTTTTATGATTTTTCAAATACTTAACTTAACGGCATGTCGGAGCTGCAGCAATCGAGTTTTGCTTTTTTTATTTTATCGATATCTTTTTAAATTCTTAAATTAAACAAATATAATGACTTGTCCGCACTAAAGTTATATTAGTACAATAATTTTTGTTAAAATAAAAAATCATTTGGACTTGTTATTTTTTTATGAGCTTGGATTGGAAATTAGATATCAAACTCGACAAACCTAACCTTAAAATACGATATATTGAAAGTTTTTATTATAACTTTGTATGAATAATATTTTGGTGGTTTTCTTGAGTTGTCCGCACTAGAGTTTAATCTTACAAATTTTTTCTTTATAGCAAAAAAACTCAATTAAACGCATCGTTTATTCATAAGTTAAGATTGGAAATATTATTAGAAGGCGGACAGCTTCGTCATGCTCTTAAGAGCAGGCCGGATTCGCTGTCCTTGTCTAATTGGCATTTTTGTTATTTACTCAAGTTTTAATCGGTGTATCTTCAAATTAAAGGTCGAGCGCAATAGATATTGTTATTATGAACATCTATGCATAAGAAAAAAAATATCTACCGGTTTGTTTTTGAGAAAAGTAAGTAACGCCAAAGTAAAAGTTTATGTTTATAATATTTTCGCGTTACTTACTTTTCTCAAAAACAAACCGGTAGATATTTTTTTTCTTATACATAGATGTTCATAATAATAATATCTATTGTGCTTGACCTTTAATTTGAAGATACACCGATTAAAACTTGAGTAAATAACAAACAACTCAATTGTTACTCGGTCGGTATTAGGTTCTACACCGGCCTACCGTTAAGAGCAAACCGTAGCAGATTTGATACCAACCGAGAATAGAAAATCCGTTGTTTAATTTTCTCCTACTATACGTAAAGAAATGCATTAAAATTTTAAATGCATTCACGAAATTTATTTCTCTATTGCTCTTGCCAAAAATAATTGAAGAAAATTTTTAAAAAATTAAAAATTTTATACTACAGCTGTTTATTAAACTCTAAGTACGGTTACTTACTTTTCGTTTAAAATATGGTGAATTTTATGAAAAAAACATTTATTATACAATCATGTATGTATAAAAAATTGTGCTCGATAACAATTTCTTTTGAAAACAGTATAATTATTTTATTTTTGATAAAATAACATTTTTACTTCTCGGTCAATAATTAAAACTGCTCTGGCCTACTCTTAAAAGGATTATGTATTTAAAACGAAGAAAATATTCTTGCCTATTTAAAAAGATTTAATAAAAAAGAATAGGTGCTTATAATTATATTGTTTTTCAAATATTTATTTTGCTCAGCACTTTTATTATTTTTTAATTTCTTAGTTTGAGAAAATATATAGTTAAAATCAAAAGCTTTATAATATTCGCTTATTTATCAATAGGTACGGTATATGAATTAAATGTGTAAAAAAAAGATGATATATTATGGATTCTTTTTTTTTGTAAAGACAAAATTTAATTTACTTAAAAATAAAGGGTAAGTAATAATTTGTTTTAATATTTACTAGAAGTCACTTTTTTATTTTTATAGAAGCTTAAACGCGCATAAAATAACTTTGTTTTATATCGGTTAGAATTTTATTAATTATATAAATAATTTCAAGTATCTCATGATTTTAAGTTACAAAAACTCCATCGCTTTGTCACTAATATTTCAGCTGTAACGTCTGAACACATATATTTTTATTTTAATATAAAAATCTAGTCAAACACTACAGTTTTTTACGACGCTGAGCCATTGTGTGTACAGAGACTGGATGCGTGGCTTATTTAAAATGAGGATCGTGGGTTTCTTTTTACTGGCTCGAGAACCTTTATTAGAATCTTGGGAATTTGAATTATAATTTGTTAGGACCAACCTTGTATTGGACCTTGTTGCTCCTGGCGTCGCTTTATATGTATTATATATGAAGCGACGCCATATATATTATAATTTTAAGTTTCTTTTACGAGAAAGAAACGAGGATTTGAAATTTATAAATGGTACACTTTTTTGTAAATTAAGATGTATGTATTTTAGAGTAATGAATCTTTTTTAATGCACGAAATGAAAATTAACTACACAAGAAATTATTAATATATATCGCCCATTCTCTGTCATATCAAAGGACGAAAAATTTTTTTACGCTAAAAATTAGTAAAATGGTTCTTTTCCATATTACGATCTACTCAGAATTTTTTAAAATCTCATTAGTACATATTATTAGAGCTGCAAAGTTTCAAATTTGGACTAAGACCATATTTTTGACATTATTGGCTGATTTCAGGCTTGAATTACTCAGTTGCGTTGCCTTTTAGAAATTTATTACTGAAAACCTTTTCTTTCAAAATATTCTAAATTTCCAGAAAAAATTGATTCAGAAGTGCTAATGAAGTCATTCGCTGAGCCAAAGTTATTAAAAACATTGAAATATTACTTTTCAAGATTTCGAACCACACTGAAAAAAAGCCGAATGCATACACTGCTAAGTCGATTGTTGTGAACGATTCGGACAACATTCGCAACTATTAATAACGGAAAATCGCAATATAAGAGTGCGTAACAATATCGCAGCCAATCATTCCAACTTTCTGTATAAAAGATTACATTGATCGGAGCAGAGCGCTGCGACTAAGCTGCGTTGTGGCTCGCTACGGCTCTCCGTAGTCTAGGGCACAGAAAGCTGAATCCAAGCCCAGCGACTAAACTGCTTTGTCGCTCGCTACGGCTCTCCGTAGTCTACGGCACAGAAAGCTGAATCCGAACACAGCGATTTATTGCGTGGTCGCTCGTTTTGAATGCCGATCTCAAGCATTGCGACAACGCTTTGAACACACTTGCTTGATTAATAAATAACATTGAAAAAATGATAATTTTTACTTCCTTTTATATTTTTTTTTAATGTTCATGTAATTATGTGAATTCATAATTTTGAACTATTTTTAAAAATTCATAATTTATAAATACAGTTATTAAGAGGCGGTCAGAACCAAATCGGTGATTTACTTCGATGCTTGTAATAAATGTTTATAATAATTTATTCATTTATTAATATGGTAAAAATATAGTCATTTCCTCTAGTCATGTATATAAAGAATAATTTAAAATAGTTAAAGCCACAAAAATATACAAAATATTGTTATAAAGCGAAAAATGCCACCTAACAATCGACACGACAGTTTTTTGCATGCGGTATATGTCAAGTCAGTTTGATATTTGTAATAAATGCTTATAATAATTTATTTACTTATTTATATGGTAAAAATATAGTCATTTCCATTAGTCATGTATATAAAGAATAATTTGAATTAGTTTAAGCCATCAAAATATACAAAATATTATCGTAAAGCGAAAAATGCTGACTTGATATATACCGCAAGTCACCGATTTGGTTCCGACCGCCTCTTAATGCTTTAATATCTTTGATTATTTTTTTTTTATTTTTAAATTCATTAGGACATATTTAAAGTTAAATAGTTAAAAAACTATACTAATAAATCTATTAACAAATCTAAAAATAAAACAAATAAAAAATTGAGAAAGAAAATAACTTTTTTTAACAAACAATATATGTGATTATGGATAATAACATTTACGAAGTTATTACTAAACATTAGATTACCTTAATTATATTGTTCCAAATTTCATACGCAAGTTGTATTCACTTGCCGTTAAAGGGAAAATATTTACAGATGATTTGTATGCTATTTTAAATTCTTAATTAATTCAGGTACATAATAAATAATTAATAAATATTTCCATTGAGTAAAAAATACTCAAGCCTGGTAGAACTAAGATTTATTGGTAATATCGTCACTACATATTTACACATGATATCTAATAAAAATATATTTCTACGTTTTCTTCAAAACAAAGTGCGTTTGAAGAAAGAAAATCTTATGATTGATTAAAAATGACTGTTTTAAATACTTTTCCGCAAATTCGGGTGTTTTTAGAAATTTTCTTCGTTATCGCTGAAATTTATTCGTACTTTATAAAAAAATATTAAGTCAAGTCATTAAATATCAAATCAACTTAGGAAGTTTTTGTGTATATTCAATAGTGATTTTTCACCTAACAGGTAAGTTAAAAAGTCTACATATTATCATTTAAAAAAATTCAATTATATTGTGCACGTTATAATGAAAGAACCTTCGAAAATTTGCTTTTTCCATACCATTTATGCAAAAACCATTCATATCATTTTTAGAAAATATTTGATACTATAAATGAAATTTTCAAGGCATCGTGCAATATAGCTTTTAAAAAAATGAGTTTTGTTGAACAAACAGTTGTGTATTTTTTGAAAAAAATGATATTTAAAGTTTGAACTTTTAAAGATGTACCAATATATCTTTGAAAATTATTTAAAATAATTTTTGTTTGTATATTATTTTATTCCATTTCATGAAATTATAATAAAATAATACTATTAGTTGTAACATTTAATCCATAGAACATGTAGATATATATGTACATACGAAAAATTTCACATCAATTTACACGGCTAAATAATAAAAATCAATGAGTCTGGGAATATGTTTCATTTGGTTTCCAAAATAAAAATAAAAAAATTTGTGGTTAAAAATTTAAAGTAATGGAATATTTTTATTTACTCAAATTTTCTAGTTAAATTAATGTTTTAATAAATTTTTTATTAAAAAGTATCGAACTATTGTAAAAACTTAATAGAACTATTTTTGTCGAAAATAACATGTACAATATAATTGAATTTTTTTAAATGATAACATGTAGACTTTTTAACTTACCTGTTAGGTGAAAAATCACTATTGAATATACACAAAAACTGCCCAAGTTGATTTGATATTTAATGACTTGACTTAATATTTTTTTATAAAGAACGAATGAATTTCAGCGATAACGAAGAAAATTTCTAAAAACACCCGAATTTACGGAAAAGTATTTAAAACAGTCATTTTTAATCAATCATAAGATTTTCTTTCTTCAAACGCACTTTGTTTTGAAGAAAACGTAGAAATATATTTTTATTAGATATCATGTGTAAATATGTAGTGACGATATTACCAATAAATCTTGGTTCTACCAGGCTTTAAGTATTTTTTACTTGGAAATATTTATTAATTATTTATTATGTACCTAAATTAATTAAGAATTTAAAATAGCATACAAATCATCTGTAAATATTTTCCCTTTTACGGCAAGTGAATACAACTTGCGTATGAAATTTGGAACAATATAATTAAGGTAATCTAATGTTTAGTAATAACTTCGTAAATGTTATTATCCATAATCACATATATTGTTTGTTAAAAAAAGTTATTTTCTTTCTCAATTTTTTATTTGTTTTATTTTTAGATTTGTTAATAGATTTATTAGTATAGTTTTTTAACTATTTAACTTTAAATATGTCCTAATAAATTTAAAAATAAAAAAAAAATCAAAGATATTAAAGCATTAATAACTGTATTTATAAATGATAAATTTTTAAAAATAGTTCAAAATTATGAATTCACATAATTACATGAACATTAAAAAAAAAAATATAAAAGGAAGTAAAAATTATCATTTTTTCAATGTTATTTATTAATCAAGCAAGTGTGTTTAAAGATCGGCATTCAAAGCGAGCGACCACGCAATAAATCACTGTATTCGGATTCAGCTTTCTGTGCCGTAGACTACGATGAGCTGTAGCGAGCGACAAAGCAGTTTAGTCGCTGGGCTTGGATTCAGCTTTCTGTGCTGTAGACTACGGAGAGCCGTAGTGAGCCACAACGCAGCTTAGTCGCAGCGCTCTGCTCCGATCAATGTAATCTTTTATACAGAAAGTTGGAATGATTAGCTGCGATATTGTTACGCACTCTTATATTGCGATTTTCCATTATTAATAGCTGTGAATGTTGCCCAAATCATTTACAACAATTGACTTCGTAGCGTGTGCATTCGGCTTTTTTTTCAGTGCATGATCCCAAGACCAAAAATTTCATCGAAGAAGGTTATATATGTATAAATATAGCCTGGCTGATTTCATTAAAATTCATGCAGGCCGTCACTGATCGAATTTTTTTTTTCTTCTAAGAAATAAAAATACCTTCTATTATGTATATGAAGATAAAATTTACCTCGTAGAACGCTCAAAAATTTTTTTTTTTTTCACTACTGCAATTTTAGTGTTGGATGTAAAAACGAAAATTCAAAAATTAAAAATGAACCTATACTTTTAAATGACTATAGCTCCGTCAATTTTCAACCTTTTTCGTCGTTCTTTTCACAAAAGTGTGCGGAATTCTGTCTAGTTTTAAATGCAATCTCGAGTTTTGTAATACAATTTGATCTTACTGAGTTATTTACGAAAAACCGAAAAAAGCGATTTTTTTCAAACACAATTTTCTCAAAAACTATATTTTTTTCTGTTTTAGGAGTTTTTATATGATTTTATACATAAAAAATACTAACTTTTAGGGTAGGTTAGAATATGCGATTTTGCCTTATTTTTTTTTAACAGATTTTAACCGTTTTTTTATATTTTCGATTTTAAAACATTGATACCATTGCGCATCGTACTATTTTTCCAACTTTACGTGTTCTTACAACTATTTTTATGCTTTTATTTATTGATATATCAAAAATATCTACAATAATCTTTAAAATAAACCCTGGATCGAATATTTTGATCAATTAGAACCAAAGTTATGACGATTTCAAGTTTAAAAAAAAATGCTGGAACTTTAAATAAATATATTTACTTTGAATTTTGAATTTTAAATTCTGAATTTTGAATTTTGAATTTTGAATTTTGAATTTGAATTTTGAATTTTGAAAAGGTGAATTTTTTAAATACTAAAATATATTATTTGGTCATTTTTAATGAACAAATAATATGCGATACCATTAAGAAAGAACACTAATGAATTGAGAACTAATGTGAATAAAAAAATCCGAATTTGAATAAAACCTTTCAATTTACTTCTTGCCACTCATGTCTCGAAGTTTTGGCAGTGTAGATTTGATTTCGTTCACTTTTCCAACAGTGAATCTTTTGAATACCTTTAATTTCTTTTGCATTTCTTAACCATTCCATTTTTTTGTCAGTCGAGAAACTTCTAACTCATCCTTGCGGATAACAAGAATGTTAATCGACGGAGTATATTTTGATACGTGAGTGGCGAAATATTCAGCGTTTCTAATAAAATCTGCACTCTTCTTGGACAGATTATGCGTGGTAGCATAATGTTTAACTAAACCACCAATACCGTCACAAGCGCCTTTACCATGACCTGTTGCAGAAAAAAGCCATTTTCTGTTTACTTTTGAGTTTTGAAGCTCATAGAATTGATATCTATTTTTAAAATGACTGGCAGCTCCATCGGAAATGGTTATGATTTCATCAAGATCTTGCGCAATATGTTTTTGTTTAAAGTTATCGATAATTAAATTTATAGCTGTTAGGGCATGAGACGAATCATGTTTAATATCGTCAGAGACGGTGACATAACTGACTGTTTTATCATTTCCAAAATAGCATACTGACGTAAATATTGATATTTAGTTTTTACTCCAATGATAGCTTTGAATTTAATTTTGAAGCAGAACTGTCCAATTTTCTGCAAAATCGACATGAATAACTAATTGGAAGTCATTATTTTTCGCTAAAAGTTTAACCTCTTTAATTGCTATACGTTGAATTTCTTTGACCAATTTATGAGCTCTTACAGTGAGAGCACACTCTCTTAACTCTATTAAGAAATTTTTAATTGTGCTAGTTTTATTCAGTAAATTTGATTTTTCCCAAACACCATAAATTATTTTTTCATATAAATCTTCTTCTGTCAAAGAAATTACTTGTAAATCAATAGAATCTCCAATGGGACATTCTTTACATTCTTAGTACACATTTCATATCATCTTTTGAACAAAAAAGTAAAGAACATATTTTGAATGTCAAATCTGCAATGTCTTGTTTATTCTCTTTTTTATAATTATTCAAAGCATCTAACATAAGTTTAAGATTCTCGCAGTAAACGCAAAGACACGAATCGGTGGTTGGATGTGGTATAACCCACTTTGGTCTTAAAGCGTAGAATGTTGATTTACCAATTTTTGTTCTCATTTCAGGATTTTTGTCTTTAAATAATTAATATATTCCTTTTATACTTTGCGTAAGAAAGCGTTTGACTTTTTTAGTTTTTATACCATTTTCTTTGATAGATACTGTGTCGCTTTTATTTGCACTTTGACGAGAACAATTAAAATCATCGTTCAGATAATAATCCTTTACTTTCATTACAATTTCACTATCCAAAGAATGGCCACAATAGTTCTCAGACTGCTTGTAAATTTTTTTATTATTTACCAATGATCGTGCTTGATCAATCATATAAATAGTTACATTTGGTAAAACTGATAATCAATAATCTTTGGAAATATCACTTGGTATAATACTGAACAATCGCACTTTCTCAAGAAAATTTGAACAATTATCTAATGCAATTTTAATATTCTCAAGCCATTTATCATTTGTTTTACATTCATTATTTTCATTTATTGCGGGCAAATCCGTTATATCGTAGACTTTCATCATTTTACTTGCTATTTGTGAATCAAATGCATCGTTTATTTGTTTTCTTTTTCGGAGAGCATGAGATTCTCGCATCTTGATATTGATACTTTGAGGCCTTTCAATTGGTGAAATGTTTAGTTTCAAATTACTTGAAGTCTCGTTGAGCTGTTCTACCACAGCCTCGCTATGAATAAAATCTTTCGAAGATTGTTGACTGCTTGAATTCGATGAAATAGGCGCATTTTTTACTTTATCTGATAATATTTTGTAACACGAAGGGCATACTTTATCTTCTCTAAAGAAAGAAGTATTTGGATACAAGCGCTTCAAAGACTCCGTTAGATCACCTAATTCTGTAAGCGGACTTTTGGAGCAATCATAAACAACTTGTTTGTGCCTTTATTTTAAATCCTTGCACTTCATTTTAACAATCAGTGATGCCATTATTGATATTCTGTTCAATGACGGATCGAAAAAAATAATTTTTCTTAAACCACTTTATTTTTTATCTTCCTTTTCTTCTATTTCTAAACGCGTCAAGTCGTTAATGAGAATGTAACGAACGAATCATCGCCACCTAGTAGTGACATGCGTCAACTCCCTACAAAATAAATTTCAATTCTAGGCGCGAAATTCAAACTGATAAAAAAATTATATTCTACAACAAAAAAAATTTTTACTATCATAATGTACCATAAAAAGAGGATAAATGGTTATGTATTCTTTCATCAAAATAATTTTCTTTTTAAATTAAAAAATTTATATCTTGGAGTAAAAACCAAATATCAATATTTACGTCAGTATGCTATTTTGGAAATGATAAAACAGTCAGTTATGTCACCGTCTCTGACGATATTAAACATGATTCGTCTCGTGCCCTAATGGCTATTAATTTAATTATCGATAACTTTAAACAAAAACATATTGCGCAAGATCTTGATGAAATCATAACCATTTCCGATGGAGCTGTCAGTTATTTTAAAAATAGATATCAATTCTATGAGCTTCAAAACTCAAACGTAAACAGAAAATGGCTTTTTTCTGCAACAGGTCATGGTAAAGGCGCTTGTGCCGGTATTGGTGGTTTAGTTAAACATTATGCTACCACGCATAATCTGTCCAAGAAGAGTGCAGATTTTATTAGAAACGCTGAATATTTCGCCACTCACGTATCAAAATATACTCCGTCGATTAGCATTCTTGTTATCCGCAAGGATGAGTTAGAAGTTTTTCGACTGACAAAAAAAATGGAATGGTTAAGAAATGCAAAAGAAATTAAAGGTATTCAAAAGATTCACTGTTGCAAAAGTGAACGAATCTAAATCTACACTGCCAAAACTTCGAGACATGAGTGGCAAGAAGTAAATTGAAAGGTTTTATTCAAATTCGGATTTTTTTATTCACATTAGTTCTCAATTCATTAGTGTTCTTTCTTAATTGTATCGCATATTATTTGTTCATTTAACATGACCAAATAATATATTTTAGTATTTAAAAAATTCACCTTTTCAAAATTCAAAATTCAAAATTCTAATTCAAAATTCAGAATTTAAAATTCAAAATTCAGAATTTAAAATTCAAAATTCAAAGTAAATATATTTATTTAAAGTTTCAGCATTTTTTTTTAAACTTGAAATCGTCATAACTTTGGTTCTAATTGATCAATATATTCGATCCGGGGTTCATTTTAAAGATTATTGTTGATATTTTTGATATATCAATAAATAAAAGCATAAAAATAGTTGTAAGAACACGTAAAGTTGGAAAAATAGTACGATGCGCCATGGTATCAATGTTTTAAAATCGAAAATATAAAAAAACGGTTAAAATCTGTTAAAAAAAAATAAGGCAAAATCGCATATTCTAACCTACCCTAAAAGTTAGTATTTTTTATGTATAAAATTATATAAAAACTCCTAAAACAGAAAAAAATATAGTTTTTGAGAAAATTGTGTTTGAAAAAAATCGCTTTTTTCGGTTTTTCGTAAATAACTCAGTAAAATCAAATTGTATTACAAGACTCGAGATTGCATTTAAAACTAGATAGAATTCCGCACACTTTCGTGAAAAGAACGACCAAAAAGGTTGAAAATTGACGGAGCTATAGTCATTTAAAAGTAGAGGTTCATTTTAAATTTTTGAATTTTCGTTTTTACATCCAACACTAAAATTGCTGTAGTGAAAAAAAAAAAATTTTTTGAGCGTTCTACGAGGTAAATTTTATCTTCATATACATAATAGAAGGTATTTTTATTACTTAGAAGAAAAAAAAAATTCGATCAGTGACGGCCTGCATGAATCTGAATGGAATCAGCCAGCCTATAAATTTCAAAGTGGTGCAAAACGGCGATCCCTTTTAAAAAATTTAAATGTAATAAAAAATTATGAAAAATGTGTTTTCTAGCAACATTTACTCATTTTGATGTTAACTTGTGCTCATCGGTTGCTAATGTCCCTTCGCAAGCATTCATAGAAATAGTCGTATACTTGAAATATATTAAAAGATATTAAAAAATATCTTCTAAAAGATTTAGAGTAAACCAGACCTTGAGAATTGTTTAACAAATCATGTGCCATTGCAGCACATTAAAAATATACCTCGATGCTGAATTTAAAATAATTTTTGTTCATTTCATAGTTCAAGATTATATCATACTGCTAATTTCCGGCAACACATGGTGACAGGTAACTGTATGTAAAATTCTTTACCTCTAAGTTTCAGAATGTATCAGGTCTTTCTGATTAGAAACAAATTAAATGTCATTGAATTTATTTAAAATTATGATTGGTAACTAAAATCTATTGTTTATATGACTGAAAAGATTTAAAATTTCATTTTTGCTTCATTTCTTTCATAATTTAAACATAATCTATCTCAAGATACAATAATAATTTGAAGAATAATTAAATTTAGTTTTTAGTCATGAAATAATTTTACATATTGAACAATGTTAACAGTCTAAGAGATAAGACATGATCCGCTTTGTACTGATAATTTATCACATTAACAATTAATTAACATTAATTTATCACATTAGCACTTCTGAATTAATTTTTCCTCAACTTTAAAGCTTTGTAGCTTTAATAATATGTACTAAAGAAATTTTTAAAAATTCTGAGTGATTCGTAATATGGAAAAGAACTATTTTACCAATTTTTAGTAAAATCAAATTTTTCGTCCTTTGATTTGACAAAGAATGGGCAATATATATATTATATTTCAAATAAGTGAAGACGGTTATAAAAAATTATGATTCTAGCTATAAGACTGCTCGCAATGAAGTGAAAAAATGTGTGCTATATGCTCTTTTATTATGTAGGTGAGCCCTATGGTTTTTATATTGTTTGGAAATTTTGATCAAATAAATTTATGAGGCAGATAAAGTTAATTTATGACAAGGAAAATAAATCTATTACATAATGCTTAGGTCTAAGTAAATCATATAGCTAGAGACGTATTGTAGGTCGCAGTAGGTCATCGTAGATAAACGGCGTGACGCGTGCGTACGACTTGCTGATGATTCAATTAGTAAGAGCTAAAGATTTTCGGGTATTAATCTTAGCTAACTAGAATGGAAATTTTTATAACTGATGAACTTAAGACGTTACATGACTCAAAAGTCACATTCCGAAAAATTGGTTAATGGATGCTCTATGTCTCTAAAACCTACAAAAGGCAACAAACACAGACATGAATAGAAGCGCAGAGCGAATAGGAAGAGTGAGGCAACTTTAGAAATCTTTCTCCCATTTTATACACAGTCTCTATATTTATATAGTACCAATATATAGATATACTAATAATGTAAAAGTTGCGAGATAACTCAAAATTTTGTACGCATCTGCTCTTCTACTTGCGTCTATATTCTTTGCTAAAGACACCTGAATAAGCCTTCAATAAGTGAATATAAAAAAATATTTACTTCTTGATTGAAAAAGGAGTCTCGGATTCAAGGGGTTAATCATTTTGTCTCAGCACAAAATGGTAAATAAAAGATTGCAATTGCAATCATAATCAGAAATGTGTTTTTTATGTTATGTTGTCAGTTTCAAGGTTAGCGAGCAGAAAATTTGAAAAGAATTTTTTTTCATAACATAAAAAGTGACATAGCCAAAATTGATTTGACGCGAAGGCACATTTTACTATCTTATCTACCCATATCTTTTGCAGAAATATTTGAAAGGCTTTAATATTTTTTTTTATTTTTCTTCTAGCAAAAATTAATTTTTTTTAAAGACTAATATCTGTCTTATGACGATAAATTAATTTCATTCCTTCGTTTTAAAACAGTTGAAAAAACTTAAAAATTGTATTCTTTGCTACTAACTTTTAATTTTAAATGATAGGAAGAGTTGGAGAGATACGAAAGTCTCTTAAACTATTTATAATTGCGATGCCGCCGCTACTTCTATGATCTTTAAGGTTGACACTGCTAATTTTATAGGAAGCTGGCAAGTTTTTTGGTTTTTAATAATTATTAGATCATAGTAAATTTTTATTATAATACTGTATTTTTCTCAACTTTTAATAGCAACTGCACTAAAAACTGCACTGTTATATTTATATATTTGGCCTGGCCTAAAGGAAGATAACGCCATTTAAAAAAAGATGCCGAAATATATGATATTTTAAAAAAAGTAGTGGAAATGACAATATTTCAAATAAAAATACTAATGCTGAAAACGTCATTTAAAATTAAGTATAAAAAGGTGCTATTTCCAAATAAGACCTAAAAACCATGTCTTATTTCAGAGGAGTAGTAAAATAAACAAATTTATAAAAAGATTCATATTTTTAACCGACTGCAAAAATGGAAAAGGTTTTCAATTTGATTGGATTTTTTTTATGTTCGTTACCTAAAAACTCCGTCATTTCTGAACCAATCTTAAAAAACCTTTTTTTATCTGATAGATGATATCTCCAGAAAGGTCCCACACGTGTCTTATAAGTACTGGGCTAATACTGAGTTAGTACAAGCAAATTATTTAAAAACAAAAAAAAATTACTATATCCGTGCATAACTCTCAAAGGGATTGCTCGATTTGTTTGAAAATTATTCTTTATATGAAAGAGGGTAAGTCAAAAAAATAATTGATAAATATTTGAAAAAAAAATTTTTAAGTAAACAAAGAAAGCAATAGATACCTAATGAAACGTTAAAAAATATTAAGAAAACTATTTATAATAATATTTCTTATCATATTTTTTCTTATTTGAGGCAATTTTTCTAGGCTAGCGTTAAATATTTAATTAGTAGGTCTACTCATATTTGTTTTTTTAGTGAGAAGTTTAATTAAAAAGTAGAAAATAAAAAATTTCTAACAAAAAAAAGCCGATTTCAAAAACATTGCACTAAAAAATAACAAATAATATATTATCTTTAAAAATTATACGCATACTACGCATCTAACTTTTGTGTAGAAACGAACATATAGATTATCTAATTTTTTACAAGAGCTCAAACGAATTATTTTTTTGTTAGGCTGCTTACAAAGAAATTAGCTAATAAGTAAGACAACATATACATAAAAATATTAGAATTTTTGGAATCGGTGCAAGCCTGAAAAAATTGCCTCAAATCTAAAAAAAATATGATATAAAATATTTTTATAAATAGTTTTCTTAACATTTTTTAACATTTCATCAGGTATCAATCGCTTCCTTTGTTAACTTTCAAATTTTTTTTTTGATTTGAAGCTGTTTTTTAGGCTGGCATTGACTCCGAAAATTCTAATACTTTTGTATAACAATATTCAATTTATTAATAATAACGAAAATTTAGATTAGACAAGGACAGAGCTATACGGCTTTCTCTTAAAATACTACTACTCTCTTAAAATTTATAGAAAGGGTGCACTTTATAGGAAGTTAGGAGGTTCCTAGATTCTTAAAAGTCATAAGGTCGTGGTAAATTTTATAACGTCATAGATAGCTTAGGGTAAATAAAAGGCAATTTTGTCATATTTAATTTTAGCAAGGTTAAAGTCTTCCTACTGATTGCAAAGAACATATTTCAAAATTTTTTCATGTATTGTGAATTCAAATTAAACAGTTCGAATCGATTGGTTTTTATAAAAGCATCACTTGGTGCTACAATATTTGTAGTATTAAAAACTGCCTTTCAGAAATTTTTATTATTTAGTACGTAAAATGTAAAAAAAAAATATATAATTACACTATTAAGAAAATTTAAAGTTTTTTTTTTAGAAAATGAGCACAAAAAGTTACCATTAGCATTTCAATATTAACAATGTTCTTTTTGTACGTCTTATTTTATTACACTAAAATTTATTTAAATAATTTTTTTTCATTTTAGGTTTAACGTGCGAGGAACGAATGATGACGGCCATGTGGCTAATTTCGTGGAAACAGAACAAATAATTTATTTGGATAATGAAGTATCTTCTTTCATTCAAACTCGTGGATCAGTGCCACTTTTCTGGGAACAGCCCGGTATTCAAGTAGGTTCTCATAAAATCAAAATCTCAAGAGGTTTTGAATCATCTGCACCAGCTTTTGATCGGCATATAAATCTATTAAAAAATCATTACGGTCTGCAATTAATAGTGAATCTTTTAAGTTCCAGTTTAACTGGAAGTAAAGAAGGTGAAGCAATGCTGAGCCAACTTTTTCAATCCCATTTTAATAGTTCTCAGCATTTAGATGTTCCTCATATTCTTTTCGATTATCATCAGGAATGTCGTAGTGGAAATTTAAAAACTTTATCAAAATTAAGAGATAAAACTTTTAGCTATTTGGAGAAATTTTCTATTTTTCATGCTGTAGGAGATAAAATAATGCGTACTCAAAATGGAACAATACGCACTAATTGTTTAGATTGTTTAGATAGAACAAATTGTGTTCAAACATTTTTTGCTTTGGAAAATTTAAAACAACAATTAATTTTATTGCACCTTGGAGATAAACAACAGATTGTTTCGAGATTTGACGAAGTATTCCGGCAAATGTGGATTAATAATGGAAATGAAATAAGTAAAATTTATGCAGGTACTGGAGCAATTCAAGGAAATTCCAAACTAATGGACGGTGCACGCTCTGCAGCCAGAACTATTCAAAATAATCTTCTGGATTCAAATAAACAAGAAGCTATAGATATTTTATTACTTGGTTCACTTTTAAATAGCGAGCTTGCTGATAGAGCTCGGCTTTTTTTATCTCCAAATATGTTACATGCCCCTTCAAATGTAATCCACGAAATGTGTAAAAGATATAGAGAATATGTTTATACAAGGCCACTCAGAGTTGCTATCGGTACCTACAATGTTAATGGAGGAAAACATTTTAGAAGTGTAGTTTATAAAGATGTCTCACTTTCAGATTGGTTACTTGATGCTCATAAGAAAGATTCAAGTATGTAATTATATTTTTAAAATATTGTTTTTTTCTCAATTTCATATCAAATTTATTTAAACGGCTTTACAAATTTTACAGAAAAGATTGAGGAAAATGTCATTAATCACCCAGTTGACATATTTGCAATTGGTTTTCAGGAAATTGTAGATCTCAATGCTTCCAATATTATGGCTGCTAGTAATGACAATGCTAAAGCTTGGGCAGAAGAACTTCAAAAAGTTTTATCTAGAGATCATAAATATGTTCTTGTTACATATCAACAATTAGTTGGTGTTTGTTTATATATATTCATAAGACCAATGCATGCAAACGTTTTGAGAGAAGTTGCTGTTGATTCTGTCAAAACGGGCCTTGGGGGAGCGACAGGAAATAAAGGTGCAGTTGCTATACGCTTTGTATTATTTTCTACTTCATTCTGTTTTGTCTGTGCTCATTTTGCTGCTGGCCAGACACAAGTATCTGAGAGAAATGCTGATTATGTTGAAATTACTCGAAAAATATCCTTTCCAATGGGCCGAACATTAAATACACATGATTATGTTTTTTGGTGTGGAGATTTTAATTACCGAGTTGATATGGATAAAGATGAAATGAAAGAATTGATTAAACGAAATCAATTTCCTGAAATTCTTAAATTTGATCAACTTAAAGTAAGTAATGCTGAAAATAGCAAATGATTTATTTTAGTAATATTAGAAAGAAAATTTTACTTAGATTATTTACAAGAATATACTAACAAGGGGAGCCTGTAGACTCCAGGTCATGGATTTTGATCAAACTTTTACAAGTTTCTTGTTTTCTGATATGATGAAAGTACCTGGTTTTATTCATTTATTTCCATCCCCTAAGCCCTTCAAATAAATAAATTAAGCTCAACATGTTCATTTTTGAGCTATTTTAAGCATTTATTTTTATATATGATATTCTTGTAAACAATTTTGGTTATAACTTTATTTAACATTAATAAAGTTTTTTGTCATTTGCTGATTAATCAATGGTTTTTACACCATATGAAGACTCCTTAATAGATCACTCAAGAAAAAATATTTATATCACTAATAAATTAATGATGTTACTTCACCCATATAATATAAGACTGATGCCATTCAGATTCATAAAGGCTGTCAATGATCGAATTTTTTCTCCTTTTCTAAGTGATAAAAATACCCTCCAATACGCATATAAAGATAAAATTCACCTCATAGAACGCTCAAAAATCTGTTTTTTTTCCTCGTTACAGCGTATTTCGTGTTGGACGTAATATTAAAATTAAAAAATTAAAAATGAACCTCAATTTTCAAATCGCGTTTTTTAGACGTTTTTTCAATGAATATGTGCGAAATTTAGTCTAGTTTTAAATGCCGTTTCAGTTTTCGCATTACTAATTGATCTTTCTAAGTTATTCATAAAAAACCGTGATTTTCTCACAAACTATATATATATATATATATATATATATATATATATATATATGCGACATTTCACACCAACTGGAAAAGCAGAAAAAAAAAATCTCTGAAACTCTAAGAATATATTCTTTTTGTTACCCAAAATGTTTAAAAAAATTTTAAAGGATTTAGATTAGAAGGATCAAGAGCTATGAATCCTCGAAATTTGGAAATTTTTCAAAATTTTTGGAAAAGTCCCAACTTAATCATTTTTTTCCTGAAAATCCTCATGTTTTAGAGAGAAATTCATAAGAATATTTCTTGTTGTAAATGAAGAGGAGAGTTAGCATGATTCTTTACAAAACTGAATTTTGAAGTTTTCTATTGGTGTTTATATGTATTACATGGTAATTGAAATTACTCATTGTTCGCCACTTCAGAAATTTCTTTTCGCGGGTTTATTTTTTTCTATTTTACATGAACTTTTAAATGAATTTTTTATCATGTAAGTCAGAGCCATCAATAAGGAGTTATGACAGTTTAAAATATATATTTTCATGTATAATTTATTTTCAATATAAAAATTAATCATACATGAAAATATATATTTATATTCAATATGAAAAATAAATCATACATGAAAATATATATTTCAAACTGTCATAACTCCTTATTGGTGGCTTTTTCTCACACAATCAAAAATTCATTTTAAAGTTCATGTAAAATAGAAAAAAATAAGCTCTCGAAAAACAAATTCTGAAGTGACGAACAATGAGTAATTTCCATTACTATGTAATACATATAAGAGCCAATAGAAAACTTTAAAATTTAGGTCTGTAAAAAATCATGCTAACTCTCCTCTTCATTTAAAACAAGAAATATTCCTATGAATTTCTCTCTAAAACATCAGGATTTTCAGAAAAATAATCATTTTTTTTTCTGAATCAAAAAAAAATTTCCAAATTTCAAGGATCTATGGCTCTTGATCCTTCCAATCTAAATCCTTGAAAATTTTTTTACACATTTTGGGTAACAAACAATATATTCTCAGAACTTCAGCGATTTTTTTTTTGCTCTTCCAGTTGGTGTGAAATATCCCATTTATATATATATATATATATATATATATATATATATATATATATATATATATATATATATTGCAACGATTATCTATAATCGTGCAGTAAGCACGGTTTAAATCTCCCGCGAGGCTGGGTAGTAGCAGGATCAGTCGCCAGGTGGCGTAAGTTTTTGCTGCTCCCGCAAGAGGAACAGCGAGCTCGAGTACATATAAGACCAACGGCTCAGCCATAAGGAAGCACTGTCGACTGTGCTCTCCCCCTCTCTTAGCCGAGTGCGCTCGCTGGCCTAGAGAGAGAGAGAGAGTAGATACAGTACTGGCTTCTCTTACATGGAGCTCCCACTCTGTATAAGAGAAGTTTGCTCTCTCGCTTACTCTAATGCATTAAATCATTAGTAGTAAGTCGAATTGCAGACAATCTTCGCCGAGTGTGCTCGCTGGCCTAGATTAAATGCAATCGAGGAAACCGCATATACGCTTCATCCTGCCGCCTCCGCCGCATTAAAATTAAGGGTGCCGTCCACCCAAAATCTGATAATACCTTTATAAACCGCCGATAAAGCAGAGCGCTTCTCGCTCTATTACCGTAAGGGTTCCGTATACCCACTTGTAAATAATTATTTCTTATTGTAATAGTAGTATGTTAAGGGTGTCGTCCACCCAACGTTTTCTTTATTAGTCCATAAGATAATAGTATTAGTAAATTTAAGTTCTAAGAGTGCCGGCCACTCAAACTCTCTCTTTAATTGATAATTTAGTATTAACAAGTTTCTCTTCCACGACCTATGTTTCAGGTAGAGGACGCCACCGGATAACTGACCGCCCGGGCCGTTATCACAGATGAATAACGTCTCTCTTTTGATATTACATTTTTGTTATCATCGGCCGATAAGTGGCAAAACTTTATTACCAAGAAAACAAAACTTATTCTTTTCTTTCTTTGACGCGTCAAATATTTTTATTTCTTTGGTTTATATAGAGTCAATATTTTCTTATTTATTTATGTTGGAATTGTTATCGTCGTTGTACCTTTTCTTTTACTGTCTTGTGGCAGCAATAAAGCTAAGGTACTCCCAAGCAAAAAATCAACCGTGTTTAAACCCTTTATTTTCCTATTCTTCCGCCGTCCGTCCCAGACCGCCTCCTGCTCCGAATCCTGGTTACTCTCTGAAGCATCTGGCAACAGGAGGCAACGTTTTCTTTCCCACTCTCTTTACTCATTATATATATATATATACGTAGTAATAAATTTATATAGTAATAAACAAAAAGGAAAGTAAAAACGTTACATGGCGCCCGAACAAATGGATTTCCGGTTGATTGTTTAACGTTATTTTATGTTAAATCATTCGCCACTTGCAACAAAATGTTACATGGCTTTAATTGAAAAATTCGCTAGCCATTTGCAACTAAAACGTTACATGGCACATGAACAAATGAACCGCCGGTTAGGCAAGTAAAATTATAAAATATATATATATACCACTCACCATTTGTAACATTAGTTACAAAATAAAGACATCACATTTTTCTTTATTTTTTCTTCTTTTCTCCCGCCAATCGTAATTAAGATTACGAGAAAATACTTTTATACTCTTCAACCAGCGTGATTTTCATCACGTGGTTACTCCTTTTTACCATCGTAGTCAATAACTACAAGGTAATAACTGCCAGCTAAACAACCCTCGTCCGTTGTACGTCCATCTCCGTTACTCTGGATGTTGCAGACGGAAAGAAGTTGTTACCAACCAAATTCCCGCCTGTTTCTGCATCCTTCTTCATTCAAATTCTTCTCCTAATTTTTTTTTTCTTCTTTTCTTTTTCTTCCTCTTATTTGGACTTCAATCCTTAACCGCACTAATCCTTCATCCTTATCCACGGAAAACTAAAGGGTTGAACCGTTATTTTTTTTAACAAGTACCAAAATTAGCAAATTAGTTAAACTTTCTTTCTTGTATTAGTATCTTAATTATCATTATTATCATTATTATCATTATTGTTGTTAGCAATATTTAACTTTAGCTTGTATGTAAGCGTAGGACCGCCGCGCCGCGTAACTAACAATACTAAATTTCTTCTCTCTTTTACGCGAATCGCGATATAAACCCTTTACCCAGCCGATAAGCATAAACATAAGTTGAGATTTAACAACAGTTTACTGTTTCTAGTTAAAAATTTTTTTTTTATTTTTCGTTTTTCTCGATCAAGTCGATCAACCGAAACTGTTGTCAAAACTCAACCGTTAAAACTAACTACCTCTAGTGGCTTGTATTAATTGAGACACACCGGGATTTAACGTAATTAACCAGACCTTAAAAATACTCTCGATACACAACTGTATAATTTAATTTTTAATTAACCATAAAATATTTTTTTTTCTTCTCTTCAACGCTGGTTAATCACGTCTTGACCCCCTGCTAAGACAGGTTCTAACCAAAAACACTCTCTCAATTAATACAAAAGGTAAATAACAAACTAAATCATGGCCACTCGAATTAAATGGGTTTACAACCTCTCCGATGAGGAAGTGATCACCCATCTAGCGGCGATAAATCAGTCCACGACAGGTACAACAGATGAACGCCTGGAGAAACTAATAACATACGTCAAGACACATCAAGAAGACTACGAAGATTTTCCTACCGATCCGCCAGACTTCGATGAAATAGCTCTCATATTAGCAAGAAAACGAGCACAAGCCGGAAGAGACGGTCGCATAAATGCAACAAACAGAGGACACACTTCCACAACCGTTTTCGCCAACACGTCTAACGCAACACCTCCAAGAGAAACAGTTTACATACAAAGCGACACATGCATCATAGAAAAAATGCGGAAATGGAATTGTCATTTTGATGGAAAAGAACTATATGCATTCTTAGAAAGAGCACAAGAGCTAAAAACAGCATACAACGTCTCAGATGTAGACTTCTTGAGAGGCTTTCCAGAACTTCTAAGGTCCAATGCACAACTCTGGTACAGAAACTGCGCCAGCAGCATAACTGTTGTTTGTCTTTGAGTTGGAACGAACTCAAAGACAAACTAAGAGCATACTACCTGCCACCAGCCGAACGTAGAACACTGGATAGACTAATCACCGAAAGAAAACAGAAAGAGAATGAATCTATCCGCTCATATGTCATAGATTTAGCAACCTTAATGCGTCGTCGAGGTAATATAGCAGCAACCGAACAACTAGACAACCTGTATTACAATATGAAACCATCGCTGCGCCTACACATCAAACGAGGAGACATAGAAACACCGGAGGATCTAATTCAAAGGGCAGAAGAACTGGAAGAGACAATGAAAGAAATAAAGCCGGAAAATAAAAATAGATTCTCGAAACCACCGAATTTCCAGTTTAAACAGCAAAGAAGAACATTCTTTACACCAAAAAGACAGCATAACCAGCCCAATAGGACAAACTCTGCTGCCGTAGGTAAACAATACAACGCTTCAAAGACGTGCTGGAACTGCAAACAAGCCGGACACCACCGCGACGTTTGCAAGAATAAAGCAAAAATTTTCTGTTCTCGCTGCGGCACAGACAACGTAATGTCCAAAAATTTCCCGTGTCCACGTCCAAAAAACCTATAGAGGGTCGGCAACAACAGCAAAAACCGACCCGAACCGTTTTCGCAAGAAATCAAGTCTTCAATACAAATGACCCAAGATATTACCTAAGAGTAAAAGCAGACACGCATACAATGACAGCACTCGTAGATCCAGGAGCCGTTACTTCCTTTATACACCCTATACAC
Source organism: Anastatus disparis (assembly GCA_017163975.1). Classification (NCBI taxonomy): domain Eukaryota; kingdom Metazoa; phylum Arthropoda; class Insecta; order Hymenoptera; family Eupelmidae; genus Anastatus; species Anastatus disparis. The sequence goes on from JAFFSR010000027.1 coordinate 2,066,466, forward strand.
GCAAAAATTCTAAAAAGAGGAACTTGGAAAATTTTTTCTGATCCAAAAACCGTTGTGCTCGCAGATAACCAGAACGTAGCCCTAAAGCAAGCCATAAAAGGGAAAATAAATACAAACGGAACCATTATAAAACACTCTTTTTCTATAATGCCTAACTTGGACTCTGACATCTTATTCGGCATGGATTTATTAGCAAAACTAAAGATAAAAGTAAGCCTAAATGAAGAATTGTTAAAAACTCCGAACACACATTCAGCATGCACGATAAAAGCTGAACCAGGCTTAGCAAAACCATCAGATAATGAAAAACTCCGGCTGGAAAAATTTTTAGATGAAGAATTCAAACTGTTCGAGCAAATAAAAGGAAGAACTCCACTGGCTAAACACGAGATCAAGCTGTCAGACCCTACACCAATCAAGCAAAGGTATAGGCCTAGAAATCCGCTAACACAAGCCAAGATAAACGCAGAAGTAGAAGAGATGTTAGCAAATAACATCATACGTCCTTCATCCAGCCCCTGGAGTTCACCTGTAGTTTTAGTGAAGAAAAAAGACGGCAAACAACGTTTCTGCATAGATTTCCGCAAATTAAATTCAGTCACTCGCAAAGATGCGTACCCCCTGCCGCAAATAAACTCCATTTTAAACAAGTTAAGAGGTGCTAAATTCCTGAGTACAATAGACCTCAAAAATGGCTACTGGCAAGTACCATTGACGGAAGAATCCAAACCACTCACAGCATTCACCGTAGCAGGCAAAGGATTGTTTGAATTTAACGTTATGCCTTTTGGCCTACATTCCGCAACCGCAACTTTTCAAAGACTCCTAGATGCAGTGATAACGCCAGACATGTCTCCAAACGCTTTTGCATATTTAGATGACATTATAATCGTGTCATCTACCTTCGAAGAACACATGAATCATCTGCGAGAAGTCTTTTACAGACTACGCCAGGCAAATCTGAAGCCTAATGCAGAAAAATGTTGCTTCGCCAAGAAGGAATTAAAATACCTGGGTCACACAATAAACGAAACAGGCCTGCATACAGACCCAGATAAGACAAAACCAATCTCAGAACTTCCACCACCGTCAAACATCAAAGAACTGAGAAGGTTTCTAGGACTCGTGTCTTGGTACAGACGTTTCGTAAAGAATGCATCACACATCTCCGCATCACTTAACCACCTGCTTAAGAAAAAAGTAGAATGGTTATGGGGACCAGATCAACAACAAGCCTTCGAAACTCTCAAAACTCTGTTAACAGAAGCCCCCGTTCTAGCGTGTCCAGACTGGACAAAAATGTTCATATTGCAAACTGACGCAAGCAACGAAGGTCTAGGCGCAGTTCTCACACAGGAAATAGACGGCAAAGAAAGAGTTACAGCATATGCTAGTAGAACTCTCACTGCGGCAGAGAAAAACTACTCAGTCACAGAGCAAGAATGCCTAGCCGTCAAATGGGCAATATGGAAAATGAGAGATTACCTAGAAAACTACCACTTCGTAGTAATCACAGACCATTTATCTTTAAAATGGCTCGACCAAATCGACAACCCAACAGGCAGACTCGCCCGCTGGGCTCTCGAACTGAGTCAGTACGATTACGAAGTAAAATACCGGAAAGGTACAGAAAACACCATTGCCGACATTCTTTCACGAAAACCAGTGAAAGTATGCGCAGCTTCGAATGCCGAAGACAATTGGTACCACAATCTGTACAACAAGGTCAAAGAAAATCCCGCGGCCTTTCCAGATTACCGTATAATAAATAAAAAATTATTCCTGCATAAAAAGAGCAATCCGTTAAATCCGTCAACCGATCCGGAGTACAAGTTATGCGTTCCGTTTAATCAACGCAATAACGTACTCAACGAAGTCCATGACTCCGTAACCGCAGGACACCTCGGTATTTTCAAGACACTACAACGTCTAAAAACAAGATACCATTGGCCACATATGCTCACCGATGGCGCTGAACATGTCCGAACATGTTTAAACTGCCAAAAATACAAACCGCAACAAAAATATCCGCCGGGACTCATGCAGTTTTCCAAAGTAGACGTACCTTGGGAAACAGTTTCAGTAGATCTAATGGGTCCATTTCCGAAGTCAAAATCACTAAATACTAGTCTAATAGTGATGCAAAACAGATTCACAAAATGGGTAGAACTCAAACCAGTAAAACGAGCAACCGCAAAAATTATCACTAAGGCAATTACTGATCAGATTATATTGCAACATGGTTGTCCTAACACCATACTTAGCGATAACGGCAGCCAGTTTATAGGTTATGAGTTCCAAGAATACCTAAAATCCAACAACATCAAACACAGGCTAACCCCAACGTATTCTCCGCAATGTAACCCAGTGGAGAGAACTAATAAAGTAGTCAAAACAATGATAAGGCAATACGTTGGCGCAAACCATAAAACTTGGGACGAAAATATCAAACAATTAGCTTTTGCTTATAACACAGCAAAGAGTGAATCAACGGGATTCACACCAGCTTTTCTAAACACAGGTCGTGAAATGACTCCACCAGGAGCAATAAACAACCTGCCGTCCCGAAAATCCACACCTTACACACGCATAAGTAACCTGCAGAAATCATTAGAAGAAACACGCAACAACCTCAAATTAAGCTTCTTCAAACAAAAAGGCCATTACGACAAACGCCATCGAAATTGGTCTCCGAAATTAGGTGAAAAAGTGCTTAAGAAAATACACACTCTATCCGATAAAGCAAAAGACTTCTCGTCAAAATTGCACCACTCGTTCAATGGCCCGTACAAAGTACATAAAATATTATCTCCAGTAGTGTACGACATCATCGACAGCAATAATGTCGTAACGGAAAGAGTACACATGAAAGACCTAAAACCATTCCGAAAATAAAATTTTTTTTTTAGTTCAAAAAAATCCCGCTAGACGCCGCATAAAAACACCTCTCCCACAGTAGAAAACACCACCTATAGAATACTTAAATAGCCCGCATCCGCAATAACTTAACCATAGTCAACCACATACAAAATGTATAAGGGCCTAAAAGCGGAGTTCGACGAACTGTGGGAGCAGTCGTCTACACCTGCACACACACACACCAGACGCACCACAAAATTACCCGCACACCTCACCCGACCACCAGCCAACATACCTACACCTACACCTCCAGACCCGATCACAGACCCACTCGCACTAAAAACAAACACATATACTCACAAAAACATGCACACAAACACACACACCCGATCCACGCTCTTTTCTCCAGTTTTTCCACACCCACCGAAACCCCACTCACCCATACCACCGTCACCCCCACCTCACGCACACACTCACACCGGTACTTCAACAACAACCACGACACTTAAAGTGAAAAGTGACCAATACTTCAAAGCCAGCAAGCCAATACTTTGGAAACAGATTCCATCCACCGACAAACGGAAAAAAAGGAGATTGGTGAAGATACCAGACGGATCATTTGTCGAAGTACCGGTGGGAGCCAAAAAGTTTCGTGTGCGAACGGCGGCGGTTAAGTGGAGCCTCCGACTCAGTCCATCCACCGGCAGAATCCTAAAGGCTAGTATGGCCCCCATATAGGTATGATTCTCTTTTCCTTATTACTCATTTTTTTTATGATACCGGTACACCAACGTTCACTGCACGTTCACTCTCCGAAGTAAGGAGGGTGTGCAACGATTATCTATAATCGTGCAGTAAGCACGGTTTAAATCTCCCGCGAGGCTGGGTAGTAGCAGGATCAGTCGCCAGGTGGCGTAAGTTTTTGCTGCTCCCGCAAGAGGAACAGCGAGCTCGAGTACAATAAGACCAACGGCTCAGCCATAAGGAAGCACTGTGGACTGTGCTCTCCCCCTCTCTTAGCCGAGTGCGCTCGCTGGCCTAGAGAGAGAGAGAGAGAGAAGATACAGTACTGGCTTCTCTTACATGGAGCTCCCACTCTGTATAAGAGAAGTTTGCTCTCTCGCTTACTCTAATGCATTAAATCATTAGTAGTAAGTCGAATTGCAGACAATCTTCGCCGAGTGTGCTCGCTGGCCTAGATTAAATGCAATCGAGGAAACCGCATATACGCTTCATCCTGCCGCCTCCGCCGCATTAAAATTAAGGGTGCCGTCCACCCAAAATCTGATAATACCTTTATAAACCGCCGATAAAGCAGAGCGCTTCTCGCTCTATTACCGTAAGGGTTCCGTATACCCACTTGTAAATAATTATTTCTTATTGTAATAGTAGTATGTTAAGGGTGTCGTCCATCCAACGTTTTCTTTATTAGTCCATAAGATAATAGTATTAGTAAATTTAAGTTCTAAGAGTGCCGGCCACTCAAACTCTCTCTTTAATTGATAATTTAGTATTAACAAGTTTCTCTTCCACGACCTATGTTTCAGGTAGAGGACGCCACCGGATAACTGACCGCCCGGGCCGTTATCACAGACGAATAACGTCTCTCTTTTGATATTACATTTTTGTTATCATCGGCCGATAAGTGGCAAAACTTTATTACCAAGAAAACAAAACTTATTCTTTTCTTTCTTTGACGCGTCAAATATTTTTATTTCTTTGGTTTATATAGAGTCAATATTTTCTTATTTATTTATGTTGGAATTGTTATCGTCGTTGTACCTTTTCTTTTACTGTCTTGTGGCAGCAATAAAGCTAAGGTACTCCCAAGCAAAAAATCAACCGTGTTTAAACCCTTTATTTTCCTATTCTTCCGCCGTCCGTCCCAGACCGCCTCCTGCTCCGAATCCTGGTTACTCTCTGAAGCATCTGGCAACAGGAGGCAACGTTTTCTTTCCCACTCTCTTTACTCATTATATATATATACGTAGTAATAAATTTATATAGTAATAAACAAAAAGGAAAGTAAAAACGTTACAATATATATATATATATATATTTAATTTTTATATGTTTTTAAACATAAAAAATACTAACTTTTAGGATAGGTGAGAATATGCGATTTTGCTTATTTTTTTTAAACAGATTTTTAAACGTTTTTTTTACTTTCCATTTTAAAGCATTGATGCCATGGTGCATCATGCCATTTTTCCAACTATCACGTCTTTTTACAATTCGTTTATGCTTTTCTTTATTAATTTACTAAAAATGTTAACAAAAATCTTTAAATTAAACCCTTGATCAATTTTTTTTATCAATTAGAACCGAAGTTATGACGATTTTAAAATGGAAATCTTTTTTTCGTTAGAAATTAAAATTTTTTATTCGGTTTGAATTTCGCTCCTGCGATTTAAATTAAGTTCGTAGGGAGTTGACATATACCACTGCTAGGTAGCGACGATTCATTTTTTGGATTCTTATTAACGACTTGACGCATTCAAGTATATAAGACAAGTAAGATCTAAAATAAAATTGTCTAACAAAATTTTTTTTTTCGTTCTGTCGAAGAACTAATTAATAATAATGTCATCATGTTGTTAAGGATAAGTGCAAGGATTTTAAAGAAGGGTACAAAAAAGTAGTTCACGATTGCTGCAAAAATCTGTTTAAAAAATTAGGTGATCTAACGAAGTTTTTGAAGCGCTTTTATCTGAATACTTCTTTTTCTAGAGAGGATAAAGTATGTCCTTCATGTTATAGAATATTTTTAGATAAAGTGAAAAATACACCTATTTCATCTACCTCAAGCAGTCAACAATCTTCGGAAGAAGTTTTTTGTAATGAGGCTGTGGCAGAACAGTTCAATCAGACTTGTTCTACTTCAAAATGAAATTCAAAGCTACCATTGGAGTAAAAACCAATTATCATATCAGATAAAACAGTCGGTTATGTCATCGTCTCTGATGATTTTAAACATTATTTGTCTCATGCCCTTATGACTATAGATTTAATTATCAACATCTTAAAAGAAAAACCCTATTTGCAAGTGCTTGATGAAATCATAACCATTTTTGATGGAGCTGCAAGTCATTTTAAAAATAGATATCAATTTTATGAACTTCAAAACTCAAAAATAAGCAAAAAATGGCTTTTTTCTGCAACAGGTCATGGTAAAGTTGCTTGTGACGGCATTGGTGGCTTAGTCAAACATTATGCTACTACACATAATCTGTCCAAGAAAAGTACTGATTCTATTAGTAATGCTGGAGATTTCGATACTCATGTGTCAAAGTATATTCCGTTGATTAATATTCTTGTCATCCGCAAGGACGAACTAGAAGTTTTTCTACAAAAAAAAATGAAATGGTTAGAAAATGCAAAAGAAATTAAAGGTATCCAAAAAATACACTGTTGAAAGAGTAAACAAAACCAAATCTTAACTGCTAGAACTTTAAGACATAAGTGGCAAGAAGTAAATTGAAACCTTTTTTTAAATTTGGACTATTTTTGTTCAAATTGGTTGTAAATTCATTAGTTTTCATTCGTTAATTTGTTGTTTATTAAAAATGTTTTTATTTTTAAAATTTGTCTTTTTACAAATTGAAAATTTTAATAAACAACAAAACTAAAATTTCTATTTAAACAAAATTAAAAAAAAAGAATAACTCATGTATTCTTTAATCTAAATATCAGTTTTTATTTAATTTAAACATTTTTTAAAACTTAAAATCGTCATAACTTTGGTTCTAATTGATAAAAAAATTTAATCAAGGGTTTATTAGAAAAGATTTGTGTTAATATTTTTTATAAATTAATAAATAAAAGCATAAACGAATTGTAAAAAGACGTAATAGTTGGAAAAATGGCATGATGCACCATGGCATCCATGCTTTAAAATGGAAAACATGAAAAAAAAGGTTCAAAAATTTGTTTAAAAAAAATAAGCAAAATCGCATATTCTCACCTATCCTTAAAGTTAGTATTTTTAATGTTTAAAAACATAAAAATTGAAAAATATATATATAGTTTTTAAGGAAATCGCGTTTGAAAAAAACTGCTTTTTCGGTTTTCCATGAATAACTCAGAAAGATCAACTAGTAATGCAAAAATTGAAACAGCATTTAAAACTAGACTAAATTTCGCACATTTTTATTAAAAGAACATCCAAAATGTCATAAATTGACGGAGCTACGACAATTTGAAAATTGAGGTTTATTTTCAATTTTTTAATTTTCATCTTTTCACCCAATACTAAATACGCTGTAGTGGGGAAAAACATATTTTCGAGCGTTTTATGAGGTAAATTTTATCTTTATATACGTATTGGAAGGTATTTTTATCATTTAGAAAATAAAAAAAATTCGATTAGTGACGGCTTGCATGAATCTGAATGGAATCAGTCATAATAAGAATGCTTTTGATTAACAAAAATAATGAATTAACTTTGCAGTCCTTATATCATATCAAAACACTTAATACACTGCAGCTCATAATTTCACTGAAGAAAACATTTTTATATCACTAATAAATTAATGATATAACTTTACCTATATTATATAATAAGAATGTTCTTGATTAACAAAAATAATGAATTCACTTTATAAATTATTTATTCATTTATAAGTGATTTATCAATGCAGCATGATATAATATTTCAGGAACTCAGCTACGATGAAAAACAATTAATTAATCCTAATTTATAATATTCTGTTTCTAAACTCCTAACTGTATCATAATCTTATACCAGTACTCTATTCATATTTTCTAATTTCTAATATAATTTTTATTACATGTTTCTAATTCATATTATTGCACAGAGCAGCTGTATAAAGGGCCTAGCCTATTAAGAGAATCTTAATTCCCTCCTCGGGGAATCCAAAATCTTGCAAAAAAATTTTTAGCTTTTTTTATACAATTATAGCTTATAAATTAATTAAAACGTGTTTTTTGGCAGAGTTTCGGCTTCTAGTGGATGAAAAGAATGCACTTTTCTTATCAAATGTAAGTTTTTGAAAGCGCTACAACATAAAGTAGTTAAAAAAAATTTTTGGCTCAAAATTCAAATTTTATAAGCGTTTGAAATTTTTAAAGTTGGATTTAAAAAAAACTTAAACAATAGGAATGACAAAAAAAAATGTTCTTTAACCAAAAAACTGTTACCATAAATTTTTTAGGATTTTTAGAAATGGTGCTGTGCACTACGGAAGCAAAAAACCATTTTTAGTTCCATTTTTGGGCAGTTTTACCTACCTCCCGTATACTAAATGTCATTATAGTATCTTAGATATCCCGGAATGACATCCTAAATATAATTATTCAGAATCGGGTAAAAAAACCTTCATTTCAAGCTTTCGAAAAGCCTGATAGATACCCTAGAACCGAAAGTATGCTTATTTACAGTTACTTATAAATCTAAAGTATCAAAGTGAATTGCTAATGGTAGGTTAGGTTAAGTTGAGGGGCTTTAAAAGGCATGATGGTCTTTTCCCGCGCGATAGCCTGTTGCCAATTGCGATGCCCTTGGCGTTGTAGAGCTAACTTTTTTTTTGTTCTTTGCTAAAGCATTTCATGCATTTTGCAAAGCTCAATAATCTACTAATTTCTACATACGCTGCTTTCTACAGCACTCTTGGATACCTGTAGCCTAGGTATCTGAACCTTTTGCTTTCCAGAGCTGAGTAGTGGCAGATCAGATGTGTAATCGTTTCTTCTTCCTCGTTGCATTCTCTACAGGAATCGTTAGGGGTTTTACCCTATCTTTGAAGTCTTACTCCACTGGCGCAGTGTCCTGTGACTATGCCTGTGAGGATTCTGAGTGAGATTTTTATGAGCTTGAGCATCTCTTTTGTTTTAACTTCATTTACCCAAGGCTTCATTGCTTGGAACGTAGAGTAGTCGTCTCGGGTGTTCCATCGTCTTTTGCGTTCCATTTTTAGGGTTTCATCTATAGCTACCTGTACTGATTCTATCGGCTGTATGGGATGCCTCGCCGCTTCCGCCTCGCATTTTTTAGCGCTGATTTTTATCAGTTCATCTGCCTTTATGTTCCCTAGCACCTTACAGTGTCCGGGTACTCAGCATAGACTGACTTTATCATTACAAATCCATGACTGGGCTTCGCGACAACTCATCACCGTCCTTGGTCTTATCGTTTTGGCTGCTAATGTTTTTAAAGCAGTTTGGTTATCTGAGTAGATTGTGACCTTCTCTGGTCTTTCACTTCTCATTTCCAGTAGCCTGGCTGCTTTCTTTATTGCAAGGATTTCAGCTTGTAGTATGTTGCAATTTTTTTCAGTCTGTATGACTCTTTGATTTTCAGCTTTTCTGAGAAGATTCCTGCTCCTGTTCCTTTGGGCGTCTTTGACCCATCGGTAAATATTATTATCTTATTCTCATGAATGACTGAGTTTCGATTCCAATCTTCTTTTGTTGGGATGTATATTTCTATATTCATTTCAAAGCTTAGCTGAGGAACCATGTAGTTCGTTTGCTGTATCAGCTTGTCGGTCAGCTTACCATCAAGCTTGCTTATCTCCTTATTTATCAAAGTATGTCCACAATTAGCTTGTTTCCACAGATTAAAACCCCTCAATCTTAGGACTCCTTTCGCGCCTATACCTTTTATGAACGAGTTTATTGACTGCAGACTCAACGTTGATTCTAATGCTGCCTGCGGCGTGCTTCTCATTGCCCCTATTGTACTTAGTACGGCCATCCTCTTTACTTTGGTGAGCATTTTAGTGTTCGTAACCTTATTTGTGGCTATCCACCAAACTAAGGCTCCGTAAGTGATGACCGATCTTACAATATACGGTTGTGTAGATGCGAGTTTATAATATAATAGCACCTTATAAGCCTTTGTTAATGAATTTCATAAAAATGCATCTAAGAAAATTTTATTTAGAAGCGAAAACGAAATGCTCTTTGTTGCGAAACATTGAGTTTTTTGTCATGAAAAATTTTTTCTAGGTTGATTCCTTATACAATCATTTCTCCAGTTCTTCTCAAATATTTTTCTTTGCGTGAAAAATCGCAATAAAAAATTTTCCTAACTTAACAATGCGCAATTAAGAAATTGAGTTTTGGTTATGCTTTTAAACCATGACTTAAATATTTTATAAGGAAGCTTTCAGATAAGAGTCATATGTTTGTGAAGTACATTTTTCGAATATTCGAAAAAATCATCATCTATGATGATGCTGATCGCTGATTTAAGAAGTAGACGAGATTAAGGGACTTAAAACGTCGATCGCGCACCATCTTAGATGTTGTGCGAATGTTTCGGAAATGTATAGAAGATGGACTTTACAACAGGGTTGGTTTAATGAAAACTCTGTGTTCATAGTTTATGATTCAAAAACGGTTGACGCCACTCAACGACTTAACAGCGGTGTATACACAAAAAAACATATTGGCATAGTTAAAATGAGAATAAACAAAACAACAGTATAGCTAATAAAGCTAAAAATTTGTTTACAATAATATAACTATATATTAAATTTTGCTACCATATCTTTTGTTACGATGACGATACAGATTGTCATGATAACGAATATACAAATAGCCAAATTAAATTGAGTTAATATTGTTAGATTAGCGATATTTATTTTGATCACAGCAAAAGAAATCTATATTGTATCAGTAGCGTAAGCATTAACAGTTAAACCTATAATACCATTGCGCTCTGAAACTGTGATCTTCGCATGAAGGCTGTATTTATTATCTAAATAACACAGCAAAACAAAAAAAATGTCAAAACCCATTGACCAGATCATGTACATCTTATGTTTTTAAGATCGCTGAATCAGAATCCGTGATCCATTTGACCCCATCACCTCAGGGTCAAGGTCATTTCAAGGTAAAATCTACAAAATTTATAACAACTATATTTCAACAGTATATATTTATGTTTTTAAGGTCGCTGAATCTAAATCCGTAGTTCGTTTGACCCAATCACCTCAGGGTCAAAGTCATTCCAACGTCAAATCTACAAAATTATTAACAATCAAATTTTAATAGTACATATTTATGTTTTTAAGGTCGCTGAATCCAAATCCGTGGTCCATTTGACCCCATCACTTCAAAGTCAAGATTATTTCAAGGTTAAATAAACAAACTTGATGGCGACCATGTTTTTACAGTATGAATTAATTTTTTTGAGGTCGTTGAATCTAAATCCGTGGTTGCATTAACCCCATCATCTAAAGGTCAAAGTCATTTTAAGGTTAAATCTCCAAAATTATTGGCAACTATATGATAACAGTATATATTTATGTTTTTGAGGTCGCTGAATCGGGATTCGTGGTCTGTTTTACCTAATCACCTCAGAGTCGAGGTCGTTTCAAGGTTGAATCTACAAAATTAATGGCTACCATATTTTAACAGTATATATTTATGTTTTTGGGATCGCCGAATCCAAATCCGTGGTCCATTTGACCCTATTACCGTAAGGTCAAATCTATAAAATTAATGGCAACCATATTCCAACAGTATATATTAATATTTTTAAGGTCCCTAAATCCAAACCCGTGGTCTTTTTGACTACGGGTTTGGATAAAGATTTGATAGCCCGATGGAATAGTATCAACCAGATAGAAGAGAGGATTTTTATTTCTGTATCACCGAAATGATTGGGATTAATAGTAAAAATAAAACAAATGTAAATTATGCTGATGTTATGTCAAAAAAAGAATCATCGAAAAAACAAGAGGTTATCAATTGAATCAGATTCCGACGATGAAAAACATGATAACGAAGATAACGACGAAGTCGGTGACAGCATCGATGGAGATGCAATCAATAAAAATGATTTAAAAGATGAATTTAATGGGAGCGATACTTATGAAGAAACTCAAAATAATGATGATTATGACGATGACGACATTTTCCTTCCAGCGAACCTAAAAGACAGAAGCCTAATATATAGACTCAAACTAAACGACTTAGTTAGAGAGCTTAGCTCACCTAAAAATGGAGCGGAACATTTAGCTTCAGCTTTAAAAGGCATGAATGAGTTGGAAAATTCTACTGAAGTATCTTTTCACAGAACAAGAAGTAAAAGTTTCAAACCATATTTTGAAGAAATAAATCATGATGGTGACAAAATAGTATATTGTAGAGGTGTAAAAGGTTTGATGAATGAAATTAAGCTTAATGTATATAAAGTCGAAGAATGGAGATTGTTCATAGATTCATCAAATCGAAGTTTAAAAGCTCTATGACTACACAACAGCAACTACTATGCCTCGGTTTCTATAGCGCACTCCACTATACTGAAGGAAACACATGACAATCTCAAAATTATACTACGAAAAATTCAGTATGACAAGTTTTAATGGCTTATATATGGCAATTTGAATTTTTCTGGAATATTGTTAGGACAGCAGTCTGGATTTGTAAAGACGCCATATTTCTTGTGCTTATGGGATAGTAGAGACCGTGCAAAGCACTATACAAATCATAAATGGCCTAAAAGAAAATCTCTCCAATGGCCGGAAAGAGTAACGTTATAGCTACTCCATTTGTTGACCCGAAAAAAGTTCTTATTCCGCCATTACACATAAAACTTGGTATAATGAAACAATTCGTTAAGGCTTCTAATAAAGATGGCCAGTGCTTTAAATACTTGGAAAGAAAGTTTTCAAATAAATCAGATGCGAAATTAAAGGAAGGTATTTTTGATGGTGCAGAAATTAGAAAAATGATGTCTGATGATCAGTTTATTAGTTCCATGATAAACATTGAAAGAGCTGCATGGCTTAGCTTTAAGGAAGCTACTAAAAACTTTTTGGGTAATCGAAGAAGCCCAAATTACAAAGAAATTGTATAAAAAATGGTTGAAAACTTTCGGAGAATAGATTGCCTAATTAATTACAAATTACATTTTTTACACAATCACTTGAATAGTTTTCCTGACAACTGTGAAGATTGTAGTGAAGATCAGGGAGAGCATTTTCACAAAGACATCAAAGTAATGGAGAAGCGTGATCAAGGTAGATGGGATACTAGTATGCTAGCCGATTACTGCTGGATGTTGAAAAGAGACTGTAACACTACTAGGAAAAAACGTGAAAGGAAACCTTTCCACCGACCATTTGATGAGAAACGTGTAAGGCATAGTAGGAAAAAATACATGAATTTTAGTATCTTTTACGCGAGTTTTATAGATTTCACCTCTAAATGACCTTCATTCTGAGGTGATAAAGTGGAACGGACCACAGGTTTGGATTCAGCGACCCTAGAAACATATGCACAAACTGTTAAAATGTGGTTGCCATTAATTTTGTAGATTTGACCTTGAAATGACCTTGAGGTGATGGAGTCAAACGGACCACGGATTCTGATTCAGCGACCCAAAAACATAAATATATACTCTTAAAACATGATTGTCAATAATTTTGTAGATTTGACCTTAAAGTCACTTCGACCCTGAGGTGAATAGATCAAATGAACCACAGATTTGGATTAAACGACCTCAAAAACATGAATATATACTGTTAAAATATCGTTGCCATTAATTTTGTACATTTGACTTTACATTGACCATGGTTTCGGATTCAGTGAACTCAAAAACATAAATATACACTGTTAAAATATGGTTTCCATTAATTTCATAGATTTGACCTTCAAATGACCTTGACCCTAAGGTGATGGGGTCAAACAGACCACGGATTCTGATTCAGCGACCTCAAAAATATGAGATGTATATGGTCTGGTCCGTGGGTTTTGACATTTTTTTTGTGTGGCTGTATAACTTTTATCTTAACCCTTATAGAACTTATTTTTTATTTAATCATGAAATATTCTGATAACCATTTAGGGATGATAAGTGTTCATTTATTAAGCAATTTTTTCGATTAAAAATTTTTTTAAATCTTTTTTTTTAAGTTTTTGCAGTTTCTATCAGGGATATAATGACTTATGTCGCCAGTTTGAGATCGAAAATAGTCCACCTCAATCCAATCTACATATATATTTTAGAAAATTTGAATTTAATTTTGCACAATTTAAAAAAAAAAACATAAAAACGTTAATGTACATTGTGATGTACATTGGTTCTGAAAGGGTTAAGTTATTATAGATAAATGAACCAAAAATAGATATTTTTCAAATAATTTTTTTTTGCTGCTACTCTTGTTATAATCTTATTAATAGCATAATTTTTATCTTTACAATAAGCATATAATAAATAGTTGCATCAACTATATGAATAGCTATCAACAATATATTAACAAAGATATATATTATATCTTCAATTCAGCTAAACTGAAAGGTAGTTAAAACGGCTGCTATTTATCATCGAAGCGACACCTATACTATAGATGTCACAATGTTAATTTTTTCAGTGTAGTAGAAAATGGAAACATAGTATATTATTTACCAAGGAAAAACAGCGGACTATCGCCGCCCACGTATAGCTTGCCGGTCGAGCGTAGCAAGGGCATCCATTGCCCGCATTTTCTCCCGAGGAAAATATATGATTTTCTCTCATACCGGGCAGAAAGTTCGCTATCAAAAACAAATAATAAATCTTTTGTCTGCGAGCGTGAGCTACGCTTTAGTTCTGCTACGTATATGAAACTACATTCTTGTGATGATAAGTCTATGCACTGTTCTTCTTTATACACAACACAATATATTCCTGTGTTTACAATTCATATAAATAAAAGAAAGAATTATAAAACAAGTGTTAAATTATTAAACACAAGAATAGAATCAAATTTCAATCGAAATGCGTTTTGACTAGCTCTCTCTTTCTTCTTCTGAAATACTACATAAGAAAGAGAGAGAGAGAGATACAACTGACTTGACTAGCATCTTTCTCGCTTTTACTATCTCTTTCTCTCATAAGAATTATATAGGAAAAGGAGAAAGACGGCATAACGTTCACGCGCATGCTTACAGCTTTATATATTACGAGTTAGAACTTTCTAAGGAGGCAGACCGAAGAAAGTATAGCTAACTTTCTATTCTGAAATCAGGGAGCCTAGGGAAAGTACGAACTTTCTGACGGAGTATGAGAAAAAATTATTGTATAATAAGATTTAAAAATTTCAATCATCCTATATGAAATAAATAGAACAGAGGGTGCTTACATAGTTTTTATTGTGATAATGATCTTTTTCTAATTTTCCATTACGCACCGATATTAAGCCGTCATGTGATGCCACCCCTTTTTGAGTCATAAACTATGAGTGTAGGATTTTTGTCAAATCAACTAACCAACCCTGCTTTACAATTACATCGCGCCAGTATGGAAACAGCCTAAGAGCATTTCTTTAATAGATGTTCCTCGTTACACGTTACACGTTTCTTGCATCTTATTTTAAAATATGGTTGTCCGACGCCTATTCACGTTAAAGTTCACGGCGTCGGAGTCCAACACGACGTTTGATATCTTCCGTAATGCCAAAATCGAAGTTTCTCTGATAAAGAATAACCGTGTACAATTGATATCTATTTTTATACAGCAATAAATTGATATTACACCCCCAAATAATGACTGTACAGAATAACCACCCCTAATAAAAGGGTACGTTTTAAAAAATGTATATTTCCATTTTTAATAGCAGGACCAGAATTATTTTTTATAAATATGCTTATGTTAATGCTAAAAACATATTCTGCAAGTTTAAGAAAAATCGTATGTACGGAACCTCCCTTAAGCAGAGTTTGAAAAATATAAAAATTTATATTTCCTTCTCTAATAGCAGGACGAGAATTATTTTTCATAAATATGCTTTTGTTTATGCTTAAATATATTCTGCAAGTTTGAGAGATATCGTATGTCCGGAACCTCTCTTAAGCGGGGGTTGAAAAATATAAAAATTTATATTTTCTTTATAAAATTACAAAAAAACAAAAGAAAGCAGCTAAGACCAAAAATAGCGGACCTTTTGTTTGTGAATTATGCCAAAAGTACTATGAATTATTATTACTTACGACCTTGCGCTCTTTCTGTCAGTACACCACGGAGACTCCGCGTAAACAGCTCGCAACCGCCCTGCTGTTCCCACATCTTGATTATTGTTCAGTGGTTTTGCACGATGGTTCTCAGGGGTTCAAAAGACGAATACAGAGATTACAAAATTCATGTGTGAGATATGTAATGGGTTTCAAAATGGGTGATTATGTCTCTCTTTATAGAACCGCGTTGGGTTGGCTGCGCATTCGAGGAGACAGTATTTTTTGTCTGTACTTATGTACAAAATCGTGCGCATGAATACTCCGGAGCATCAAGTGAGTCTCCTTACTAAATGTATGCCCAGGGTGGCTACTAGGGGAGAGGTAAAGGATCTAGCAGTGCCCTTTATGCGCACTGAGACTGGAAGGAATTACTTCCAAGTTCAAGGTGTGCATTTTTGGAATTCCCTACCTGCTGAAATTAGTTATCTTCCATCTCTCAGCAGGTTTAAGACGGCAGTGAGGGGGTAATTGCTTGACTTTGAATAATATATACTCTCTTTATGTTTATTTATTATGTGTAGTCCCATATATAGCTTTAAGATGGGCTTGTATTTATAGTATGGTTGATGAGCGCATGGTTGAAAGTGAATGTGTTACTTTATACTTTTTGATTTGACTCGTTTCATTTTTATTTTATTTTATTTTATTATATTTTATTTTAATTTTTATTGTTTTGACTGATAGATATTAAATCAACAAATTTGTTTATTTTTATTAATGTTTATGAGTGTATTTTACTATTGTAATGATCTGTGATATCACTCTGAAAAGTGACTTACTTAAGTAGTATTATTAGTTTTAGGAAATCGACTGTGATATCATGAGTACAATATTTACACATAACGTTACAGTATTATCTTTTTTGTATTATATTATATATTATCTTTTGTGTTACACACTTTTTGTAAACTGTTAAAAATATATATATATAGAGCCAAAACAATGGAGCAGATCTTATTTCTGGTATTAAAAGAGACTAAATAGATCTACAAAGAAAAATTAAATTATTATATATATGTGTGTGTGTGTGTGTGTGTGTGTGTGTGTGTGTGTGTGTGTGTGTGTGTGTGTGTGTGTGTGTGTGTGTGTGTGTGTGTGTGTGTGTGTGTGTGTGTGTGTGTGTGTGTGTGGGTGGGTGGGTGCGTGCGTGTGGGTGCGTGCATGCGTGCGTGCGTGCGTGTGTGTGTGTGTGTGTGTGTGTGTGTGTGTGTGTCAATCCACGTCAATGGATAATGGCTCTGCCCAAAATTGTAGATCACCAAAAAAATCGTGTATGGGCTTAAAAATTTCGTTTTACACTTTACTTCCTTTTGCAATGTGGCTATTTTAAAAACTCAAAATGACGGCTCCAATATGGCGGCTCAAACCTAGAGATTTCATAAAAAATTTTCGAAAATTGATTTTAATTCATTCAAATATGATCATACGTATATTTTTATATCAGAAATCAATCCAGCGTTTAATTTTACATAGGAATATAGTATTGCACTCAAGGTAAAAAAAATTTACAATGTCATCGAAAGGTCATATCGGGAAATAATAGTTATTTCTCGAATTACTCATTGTTCAATGTTGATTAGTAAGGAAATGAAGATACTGGTAAGTAACTCGAGTCACTGAATCCAAATATGATGTCCGCTTAACCCTACAAGATCTCCATCAAGGTCATTTGAAGGTCAAATCGAAAAAATATCTTTTATTATTTGATGAGACTAGGACACCTACAAATTTTGCGTTTCGTTGGATCCGAATCTGGGTCCGTTAGAGCGTCAAACGTAATTACTGAAAAATTGCCTTTAAACTGTGGTTTCTTGGAGAACAAAAATTTTCTGATAGTCAATATTTAATTAATTTTTATGTAATTACGTCGTTTGACACTTTAACAGGCCCCGGATTCGGATTCAGCGACACGTAAAACTTGAAGGTGTCCTAATCTTATCAAATAATTAAAGATATTCGCGATTTGACCTTCAAATGACATTGATGGAGATCTTGTAGGGTTAAGCGGACGTCAGATTAGATTCAGTGACTCGAGTTATCTATCAGTATCTTTATTTCCTCACTAATCAACATTCATCAATGAGTAATTCGAGAAATAACTATTTCTTCCTGATATGAACTTCCGATGACATTGTAAATTTTTTTTACCTCGAGTGCAATACTATATTCCTATGTAAAATTTAAAGCTGAATTGAGTTCTGATATAAAAAAATACGTATGATCACATTTGAATGAATTAAAATCAATTTTCGAAAATTTTTTATGAAATCTCTAGGTTTGAGCCGCCATATTGGGGCCGCCATTTTGAATTTTCAAAATCGCCACATTGCAAAAGAAAGTAGAGAGTAAAACGAAAATTTTGAGCCTATACACGACTTTTTTGGTGATCTACAATTTTGGGCATAGCCATTATTCGTTTGACGTAGATTGACACATATAGATCTATATTATATAGTTGTAAGGAAAATTTTTACAACCAAGCTCCTCCTTTTCTCTTCTTTTTCCCTTCCCTTTACCGTATTTTGATCCTCATTTTTTTCCCGTTTTTTTACGTTACTTTACGTTATTTTTGTCTTTTTCTTTTCTTTTTTTTTCTCTTCCTCTTCTCTTCATTTCCTCTTCATTTTCTCCTCCTCACCTCTTCATTTTCTCCTCCCTCACTCCTCCTTGAAAAATCCTCAACTTTTTGTCATTGTTTCTACGTTATTTTATATAATTTTAACTCCTGCTCAGGTAATCCATCAGAAATGCTCACATTATTCCCTGTTTTTTCAAGATTATTTTACGTTATTTTACGTTATTTTAGCTCTTCTTCAGCTCATCCTCCTTATTCCTCAAATCGTGACTAACATTTTCATTAAATTAGAAAAACTATTACCTGTTCATTTAATAATAAACTTTTATAGATAAATACTATTGTCTAAGCTAAAGGGTAATCATATAAAATTTAATTAGAATAAAAATTCAATTTATATTGAAACATTTATTAATTTTTTAAATAAAAAACAATTAATTAATGAACTATTTACGTTTTATCTATATATATATGAAAAAAGGGAAAAGAAGATAGGACAAATTTCTTTGATATGAAAAAGAGTATGCATTACATGAAACTATTGATTAGAACTTAGCTATTATTTTTTGAATAAATGCTACCTTGTCAATCAGAATAAAAATTCAATTTAAATTCAAATATAAAATAATTTTATTAATAATAAACAATTAGTTAATGTCATATTAACTTAAATCATAACTCTTAATTAGATCTAGACTGATATTTTTATTAAAATGAAAAAAAATAATATCAGTTCATGTATTTAAAAAAAAATTATTAGTTCATTTATTAATTAACTTTTGTCGATAAATGCTATTGCTTAAGCTACTGAAGCTAAAGAGTAATCATATAGATTTCAATTAGAATAAAAATTTAATTTATATTAAAAAATTGAATAATTTTTTTAATAAACAATTAAGTAATGCACAAATGACTTGCATATTTTAATTTATAATATTCATCCCTTGCAATGTAATATATTTTTTATCCTATCTCTATTTTATCCTTAATAGAAAAAATTAATGAATTTTTAATAAAAAAAAACTATAATCATATATTTATTCATTCGTAATAATAGTGTATTTCTATATTTATTCGAATACATCTTATACTAATCTATGTTATTAAGAATCATTTATGTTTCACACTGCACCAATATGCAATGATGTGACGGCGAGGAATTGTCTTTATTGTTATTAAAATCAATTTTTTAACAACATATTTTTGTATTTGTTCACACTTGAATGATTTAAATGTTTATAAAGTTATTTATTAATAGAAGTATTAAGATTTCTATTTTAATCGAAATTTAATTAAAGTAAAATTATTAATAATAAATATAATAAATTACTGGATTAACTAAAAAAAGAAACTTGATTTTAATATTTTACAAGCTCAATGTACCTCGGTCTTAACGTCGCTTGGTTATATTTTCATATATTATATAAATATGTATAAACTAGCTAATTTGAAATTTTAAAAAATTGCCTGGATTTATAAATTTTTATATTGCAGTTCTCTTTAAAATTTAGTTTTTATATACTCGAAAAAAAAAATTAATTGAAATTCCAATATGCATAAAAATTGTTTAAATACAAATCATATCATCATGATAAATTAAAAATTTTTTTTACTGAATTCCATTTAAATTATTGAAAAAATATGATAAGAATTCATTCTTTTTAATCATGTGTTTCAGACAGAGGGACGGAGATAAAGAAACGGAGACGTAGGAACGGAGACGGAAAGACAAAGACGCAGAGACGGAAAGAAGAAGACAGAGAGACGGAAACAGAGATATAGGCGGAAAGACGAAAACGGAGAAACGAAGATGAAGAGACATAAACAGAAGGACGAAGAGAAGAAAACGGAGAGACAAAGACGAAAAAACGGAGTCGTAGGAACAGAGACGGAGAGACATAGATGGAGAGACGGAGATGGAGAGACAGAAAGACAGAGACGGAAAGGCAGAGATAGAAAGACAGAGACGGAGAGACACAGACATAGAGACCAAGATAGAGAGACATGAGTGTATGTGTATGTGGGTATGAATTTATGTGTACTTGTGTATGTGACATGTATATGTGAAATGTACATGGTAATATATATATATATATATATATATATATATATATATTTATATCGGTGTGTGTATGTGTGTGTGTGTGTGCGTGCGTTCGTGCGTGCGCGTGTGTGTGTGTGTATATATATATATATATATATATATATATATATTTATATATATATATATATATATATGTGACAATTATGCAAAAAATATTCTTGGAAGAAGAAAGTTTTGATTCTTCACTTTTATATAATTGTACTCACGGAGAAACGGAGACGGAGAGATGGAGACGGAGAGACGGAGATGGAAAGACGGAGATGGAGACATAAAGATGGAGAGACAGAGACGGAGAGACGGATATTGTGTATTTGTGTATGTGTATAGGTGTGAATATGTGTTTGTGTATATTAGAGGTGCACGTGTGTATGTGTATGTATGTATGTGACAATAATGCAAAAGATATTCACGTAAGAAAAAAAGTCTTAGTTCTTCACTTTAATATAATACTAGGGGGCAAGCGCGCTAACCCCCATCTTGCTTTTATAACTTTAAAAAAATATTTAAGAATTTGCAATTTTTTAATAACTTTTATTTAAAATACTAAATAATATTAATTATTCAAAAGTTTTCTTAAGGTAAATCTTCAATGATCTTTTAATGAATCTAATCATCGGTGAAGTCCTAGCTTTATATCAGGACAGAATTAATAATTATATGTTATGTGTTATGAAGGCTACGTGTATATGTTTTATTATGATATTAAATAAAGAATATAATCAGTAATTGATTTATAAACGTTTTAACAAATGTCAGTCTAGTAGTAAAAAGATTCTAAATTTAACGCTGTAATATAAGTTTAAAAATGAAGGGCACATTTCTGACGATGACAGTGACGACAGCGGCGATATACTTTCGATGGTATAGAGAGAATATAATATAAATAGATTTGAAATGCAGCTGAAATTCAGCTGAAACCAAACCAAATTTTACCTAAAATTGCTTAAAATTAATATAAATTTTAGCTAATTTTTAGTTAACTTTTAGATAACTTTTAGCTAATTTTTAGCTAATTTTTAGCTGAATTTAAGCTTAATTTTAGCTAGATTCTAGCTGAATTCTAGCTAACCAAGGACAAATCGAATTCTTATACACACCGCCAGCGACAGCAACAGCGGCTAAATCTTTTTATAATATATACCACCCAACTCGCTTCGCTCGCCAACCACCTTTTTGAATTTAATACATAGATTTTATAATGTATATAATTCCTTGTAATAATTTTACATTCATATACTTACATACATTTATACATTTTTTATATTTCAATAATTAATAATGTACACATAATATAAAATATAACATATGATATAAATATTTATTTATACAGCGCATATTAGACGCTGTTATGGTCACCATCTCCAACCGATCTTTATTTCGCATTATGCTCCGAGAATCACCTCCCATCTTCTAAAGGCTCAATTATTATTTCATTTATCTGGCATAAACAAATATTATCTTTTTTGTAAATTTCTAAAATCTTTTGTAATATAAAAAAAAAAAATAAATCTTATGATAATTTGAATCAAATTGACCTGATTTATCAGATTTTTAGTGAAAAAATTAAAATTTTAAATAAAATTCACAATAAATTAGCTGAACTTAGCTAAAAAATTAAATTTTTAGCTAAAATTCTCAATAAATCAGCTGAAATTGGCTTAAAAAAATCTCATAATAATTAAAATCAAATTGACCTGATTTATCAGATTTTAAGTGGAAAATTAAAATTTTAGCTAAAATTCACTATAAATTAGCTAAACTTAGCTGAAAAATTAAAATTTTAGCTAAAATTAATATAAATTATCTGCAATTCTCAATAAATTAGATAAATTTATCAGTAAAAAGGAGGAGTTAAAAAAGGATTTGAAGAGGCTGACAGTGGCAGTGGCAGAAATTCTTTTAATATATAGAGAAAAATATAATATATATATATATATATATATATATATATATATATATATATATATATATATATATATATATATATATATCTTCCTATATTATATAGATGTAAGCCTAAAAAAATAGCATTCTTGCGTCCTCCCCACTCCTCCCCCTCCTCCCCCCAGCCTCCCCTCCTCCCCCATCCTCATATTTTTAAATTTTTTTAACGTAAATATAGGTTTTTTTTTCAGCCTCTGTGAGATGCCTCCTCCCCCAGCCTCCCCCCTCCCCCCCTCCTTGACCTGCCTCTGACATCGCCTCAACGTTTGTCGCCTCATATTACCTCATAGGTCTCCTCAAAGATTCCTCAGAGACGCCTGAGGTAAGCCTTAGGAATTCCTTGAAACGCCTCAAGTTTGTGAGAGTAATATTTTTTAAAATTTTCAAAAATAACGTGAAAATAGTTACCGACGCCTCAGTGCTTCCTCATCCCCTCCTCTTACAACGCCTTAGGGTACGCCTCAGAGATGAGGCATTTTTTTGTATGCCTCTTGTCTCGCGCTATACATCGTCTTAGAGATGCCTCAATGTTTCCTCATCCCCTCCTCTTACAACACCTCAGGGTACGCCTCAGAGATGAGGCATTTTTTTTGTATGCCTCTTGTCCTGCCTTATACATCGCCTTAGAAACGCTTCAAGAACGCCTCATACATCGCCTTAGAGATGCCTCAGATATACCTACGTACTCCTCAAATAAATAAATTTTTTTAATCTATATAATCAAAATATTGTGTCTTTTTGTGTTTTTTGGGGGGGAGGAGGGGAGAAGAACGAGAAGTTAAAAGTTGGAGGAGAGAGAGATGTATATAAGTTGGTTTAAAGCTTGATATAGCTTGAATCTAAACAAGTTTGCAATCTCGGGCTCGATCGAGAGCATTCGAAAAGTTTTCGGATATATACATTATTATGTATGAATTCTATAATGCAATAATTTAATGCAATTTGCATAATAATCATTGCAAATTGTTTTAAACTTGATATGTTTTACAGCATAATTACTTTAACACCTCATTCGAATTTATGGCATTAAATTTTATAATATTCAAGAATAAGTACATCACAAATTGGGGGGCTGGCGAGCAGGGCGAGCAGGGGAGTACCCCCCCTAGTATATATATAAATGTAGTAATGTAATTACAGAGAGACAGAAGCGGAGAAATGGAGACAAAAAAATGGAGACAGAGAAACGGAGACGTAGACGGAGCGACGGTGATGGAGAAATGGAGACAGAGACGGAGAGATTGATATGGACTGATGGAGACGGAGAGACAGAGAGACAGATACGGAGAGATGAAGACGGAGTTGGAGCCGGGGTGACGGATATTGTGTATGTGTGTATGTATATAAGAGTAAGTGTATGTGTATGGATATTTGTATATGTGTGTATGTGTATGGATATGTGTATATGTGTGTATGTTTATGTGTATGTGTGTATGTTTATATATGTGTATGTGTGTATGTGTATGTATGTATGTGACAATAATGCAAAAGATATTCACGTAAGAAAAAAAATCTCAAT
Organism: Anastatus disparis; assembly: GCA_017163975.1. Classification (NCBI taxonomy): domain Eukaryota; kingdom Metazoa; phylum Arthropoda; class Insecta; order Hymenoptera; family Eupelmidae; genus Anastatus; species Anastatus disparis. Next base: position 2,090,433 of record JAFFSR010000027.1, read on the forward strand.
TCTTTACTTTAATATAATGAAATAATATATATATATATATATATATATATATATATATATATATATATATAAGTAGGAATGTAATTACGGAATGACGAAGACGGGAAAACGAAGATGGAGAGATGGAGACAGAGAAACGGCGACGGAGAAACGGAGACAGAGAGGCGAAGACAAACAGACGGAAACAGAGAAACGGAGACGGAGATGGAGTAACGGTGACGGAGGGATGGGGATGGAGAGACAGTGACGGAGAGACGGAGATACGGAGATGGAAGGACAAAGAAACGGAGACGGAGAGACGGAGACGCAGAAACGATGACGGAGATGGAGTGACGGTTATTGTGTATGTGTATATATATGTATGTGTATGTATATATGTGACAATAATGCAAAAGATATTCACGTAAGAAAAAAATTCGTCTTAATTCTTTACTTTCATATAATAAATATAATATGTATATATATATATATATATATATATAAAAGTAGTAATGTAATTACTGAAAGACGGATACGGAGGAAGAAAGATGGAGAAACGGAGACGGATAGACGGAGACTGAGTCATGGAGTTGGAGAGACGAAGATGAAAAGACAATGACGGAGACGGAGTAATGAATATTGTGTATATGTGTGTATGTGTATGTGTATGTATGTGTATGTGTATGTGTACGTGTATGTATGTGTATGCGTATGTATGTGTATGTATGTGTATGTATGTGTACGTGTATGTATGTGTATGCGTATGTATGTGTATGTATGTGTATGTATGTGTACGTGTGTATGTGTATATGTGTATGTTAAAGGTGCACGTGAGTATGTGTATGTAGGTATGTGATAATAATGCAAAAGATATAATTAATTCTTCACTTCAATATAATAAAATAATAATATATATATATATATATATAATTAGTAATGTTGTACGGAGAGTCGGAGACAGAAAAACGGAGACGGAGAAACGAAGACGGAAAAACGGAGACTTAGAGACGAAAACAGAGAAACGGAGACGGAGAGACGAAGGCAGACAAACGGAGACAGAGAACGGAGAGACTGAGCAGGAGAGGTGGTGACGGAGAGACTGAGTAGGAGAGGTGGTGACGGAGAGACGATGATGGAGAGCTGGAGACGAAGAGACGGAGATACGGAGACGGAAAGACGGAGAAACGGAGACGGCGACATGGAGTTGGGGAGATGATGACGGAGACGGAGTGACGGATATTTTGTATGTGTATATGTGTGTATGTGTATGTGTGCATGTGTATGTGTGTATGTGTATGTGCGTATGTGTGTATGTGTATGTTAAAGGTGCACGTGTGTATGTGTATGTTTGTATGTGACAATAATGCAAAAGATATTCACGTAAGAAAAAAAAGTCATAATTCTTTACCTTAATATAATAGTAGTAATAGTAATAATTTGAATTGATTATTTTATTAAGCATATATTCTTTCAGTAACGAAGACAAAATTCTCCTATTAAAGTTGGTCCAATTTAAATATATTTTCTAATGGCATGATAATACGATTCGATTTCAAGAGATATATAAGTATCGATGGTATAAGTTTATGATTCCATATATTGGTAAGGGTAGTTAATTTAAAGTTTAATTAAATAGAAGTAACTTTCCATAAAATGTTCATTGATGCATACATTTTAATTCTAATTTATCAAAATTATAAAAATTATAGTGTAAAGAATAGTTTTTGAAATTATTAATCGCGTCGTACGGATACATATATACCACGGTATTTAAAAATATAGAGAAATATATTCATAATGAAAAAATTTATAGATTTAATGATTTTAGTGAATGGTAAATAATTTATTGATGCTATAGACATTATAGAGATCTTAGTACTTAAGATCTCATACTTATTAATGATGCATAATATTCTATATTTATATGACAATTGTATTTTTGAAGTAATGTTGAATTATATGGTACTAACATTGAGTTATCAACTTTTATTTGTTGTTCATCAACTTTTTTATTATAATAATATGTTCTCGATTTACTATTTTTTCTTTTACATTTTGAAAAACCACTATCTTCAAAAATAATTAAATTACTAAATGTACTTGAAAGAATTTTTTTAAATTTACTATTTCTTAAATCATAACAAAGTGTCTCTGGACCATGTAACATATACTTTAACATAAATGAATCTTTCTCGACGTAAATTAAATTAAATATTGGAGGTTGGGAAGCGGAGCGCGCAGGGGGTACCCCCTGGTATATATATATATATATATATATATATATATATATATATATATATATATATATATACATTAGGGTGTCCCTTATTTACCAATGTTTTTTTTTCGTTGTGCCGCCCCCTAGATCTTTAATTTATGCTAAAAAATGAAGATTCTACTCGGAAAAAGTAAGAAAAAGACGTTTTAAACCGTGCCTATTTTGCAAAACGAGATTTTAGTCCACGTATACGCATTATACTCAATCTAACGTATTTCATTCCTCTACTATGTTAAAAAAGAGCTTTAAACAGTTCAACTATTAGATTTTTCTATGTAAAATTTGGCATAAGAACGAAGTTTTACTTATTTTAGATCAAAACGTACATATAGTAAGGTAAGAGACACTTTTGCATTAATTAAGGTCAGTTTTTTAAATTATTTTTTGCTTTTTTGATTAATAATGAAAGTTATTTATGATTTGCCTGATTATTTTGAGTAATAATTTTCAAAAAATAGACATAAAATTCACAACAATTATAAATTAACATATTTTGTACATTATGAAATTTCTAAGATTGTTTTCAAAAACAATTTTTGTTTACAATAGTTGGTTTAAGCGTATGATAATATTTTTTTTATAATATTAGGGGTAACCGGGGTAAATTGGACCCATGGGACAAACCAGACCAGCATTACTTTATATGAATATACGTAAATATTAGAAGATTAAAACTACATAAAAAAACTTTAGCAATAAAAGTAATTCAATGTAACAATATTAAAATCTTATTGGTCAAATAAAAATTTACTATATTTTTACATAAAGTGATGCCGGTCCGATTTCCGCGGGGGTCCGATTTACCCCGATTTCCCCTACCTTCGATGTATTCAAGTTTTTAATTAATTTATTAAAAATTTTTGCATTATTAAACTGTTTTTACATATTTAGAAACATTTTAATAATCTAATTAACGTTATCAGATCTTAGGGTGAAATCAGATGGAGCGGAAAATAGGCGACGGAACGTCACAGAACCTCAATTCCGCATCTTTTATTCCGCCAACGGAGTAAAGACGACGTAATAGACATCAATTTTTATTTTGTTTAAAAAAATTATTAGTGCTTCAATAACCTCACGTAATATTTTTAATTTGCTTTCCATAGCTGTACTTTTAATTTCAATCAAACTTTTAAATTCTATTTTAGTTAACTATTTGTTTAAACAATTTCAAAAAGTCTGTGACGCTTCTATTATCCCGTCAAATTTGTTTCCCTATATTCACATGGAGCGGAATAGAAGTTCTGTGACGTTGATTAGCAATTTTGTAATTAAAAAATAATGATGTTAATTGAAATATTTGGTTATAATAACAAACTATATTTTATTTTTATAAAAAAAGAATCTCATTACAATAACAATAGGTGATTATTTCCAACTTTTTTTAACATTTTTGTTGTTAATTTAAAATTCGCGGATACATTTGTATGCTATTTTTAACAATTTTTCAGCTACATTCTGCGCCATGTGAACATAGAGAAAAAATTTGACGGAAAACAAGGCGACGGAATGAATGTTTTGCGACGTTCCGTCGTCTATTTTCCGCTCCATCTAATTTCACCCTTATCGATAATCGTGATCATAAAGTATATGATAAATCTATATGCAAAAAGTATATTTCTTTTATATTTCGTACGATTGACAATTTGCTCTGGTTCCAATAGATGTGGGAGGTTTTTAAGAAGTATATTTCTTATTTTTTCTCAACATTTTAAAGACAATATGAACTACATTGTAATTGATATTAGCTAAAATGAGAGCGGTGATAAGTCTTGATAACATTATTTAATTATTATTTTCCTTTAAATTTGCGAGAACGAATCACTATTTTCTTTAACATTTGTCCATTAACTCAATCTTGTGATAGCCTTTAGTTAAATTAATGCGGTATGATTTTTTTAATCTTTTGACCGAATGACGGCACGCGCTTGCGCAAGCGCGTGATGGATTTTCGTTACGGTTGTCATAGAAAAATTAAAATATTATTAAAGTTATAATTTCTTAGGCCCGAATTTATAGTCGACACTTGGCACTCAGCACTCAGTTTACATTAACAAACATCATTCTATCCTTATTTTTCTTATGGAAGTAGAATAAGATAGAATGATGTTTGTTACATGTAAACTGAGTGCTGAGTGCCAAGTGTCGACTATAAATTCGGGCCTTAATTGGACACACTGCTAATGATAATATAATCTTAAAGCTCAAAAGACGCGCAATTCATTGTTATGATCAAAACCAATATAAAGACAATAACTACCGATTGAATCAATTCGAAACTTATTTCAGCACCCAAAACTCATTTTCGATTTACAAAAAATAAAAAGATGTACAATTATGATTTTATCGAGAATCAAAGATGCAGGTGAAGCGCAATCATTTTCATATTTGGGTAATCACAATATTTATAAACCGGGATTATTACTCAAAATAATCAGACAAATCATAAATAACATTCATTATTAATAAAAAACAAATAATCATTAAAAAAACTGACCTTAACTGATGTAAAAGTGTCTCTTACCTTACTATATGTACGTTTTGATTTAAAATGAGTAAAAATTCGAATTCTATGCCAAATTTTACATGAAAAAATGTAATAGTTGAACTGTTTAAAGCTCTTTTTAAACATAGTAGAGAAATGAAATACGTTAGATTAAGTATAACGCGTATACGTGGACTAAAATCTCGTTTTGCGAAATAGGCACGGTTTAAAACGTCTTTTTCTCACTTTTTCCGAGTAAAATCTTCATTTTTTAGCATAAATTTAAGATCCAGGGGGCGGCACAACGAAAAAAAAACATTGGTAAATAAGGGACACCCTAATATACATATAAAGATATACCTACTTTTTTGGCGATAGTAACAGAATAAGTTTCAAGTGCTTATAAAAAAATTAACTTGAATAAAATGTTAGATAGAAATGAAAATAATGGATACTCAATTAATTGAATCAGTTTAAAAGAATATATATGTTCATACGTACCGAAAATAATAATAATTAAAAAAAAAAAACACTTAATATAGCTATATATATATAAATATGCTGGTCTCAAGCCCAGAAATGACAAATGCAGAGAGGAAGTGTTTAATTTATTTAATATAGAACTATTAGCAATAAAATAGTATGAAGGACATTATAAATAGAAAAGAATTAAGCTTATCAAACCAAACAGGTTGTAAGTAGGCAAAAGATGAGAATAGTAATTCGATTGTATAATCACTACCTATCTAGTCTTGTACTTTAACCTTAAGATTTACAAATCTATATTTGCCATAAGTTCTCTCAACATTAATATAGATATATTTATAAACGGAAAAATCTGGTCCTGTTATTACCATGAAAATTGTGAATTTCTATATTTTTCAATCTTTGCTAAACAAGGTTCCGGTTGTTACGTCATAAATGTATCTTTTTTATTAACATTGGTAAATCAAAATTCCTCAGTTATTGAACAGTCGCATTATTTCATTATTAAGGGAAATTAAGTAGATCATAAGAAGAGAATCAAAATGTATATTTCGAAATTACCAAACGAATCCTAAAAACCATTACGAAACATATTATCAAACTTTAAGAAAATTCATAAATAAAAATTGATGTAGGAGATAATAAATCTTATAAACAAATATAAGTATAAAAGCCAAATGAAACAAATGAGATTCAGGACATTACCCCGGGTTTCTTATTGGTAACAAGTTCACACTGCCCGTCAAGTTCTATATTTTAAAAGCAATTGCTAATACTAAATATATATATATATATATATATATATATATATATATATATATATATATATATATATGGGGCATTCTCTGTCAACGCGACACCCCTCTGCCCAGAACAATTTTGATCCAACTTAGGTCTACCTGGGCTCAAATGAAAGCTCTTGACTTCTACTTTCGAACGCCGTCTGGCGATTCTGAAAATTCAAAATGGCGGATCCAATATGGCGGCTGAAAGTCTTGGAATGATGGAAAAACAAGTTTTTCTTCACTCTAATAGCGAATCTGATACGAAAATTGTTATTTCTTGCCACTAATATGAAGTTAGCGACATATTTTCTTACTACTACCGTTCAAAGCGAGAAGTTAAAATTATATTTCAAGGTCATTTTGAAGGTCAAAAGTTATTTTCTGGATTTTCGAACTAGTATTCCACAAAACTAGTAGAAAACTTGATTAAGATCATAATTAGACTTGACCTTGGATCATTTTTCAAGGTCATTTTCATGGTGAGTTTTAATTTTAATAAACCGATTCTTTCGCAGTTATACTTCTTTCATTCATGCTATCAATCGGTTCTAATTCGGAACAGTAACAGAAAAACTGTGGTTATATCCACACTTTGAAACATTTCAGAATCACTGAAAAAAGTTTGGTGAAGAAGAAACAGGTTAGCCTAGAGTATCAGCACCAAATGCAAGAATTGTTTCATAACTAAATATTAAGTCCTTTACTCTCCCATTTTAGAGCAAATGTTGCACTAAAATTGTTCCGCATTTAATCTATTTCATCGTTCTTCACCTGTACAAAAGTTTAGGGCAGAAGAAGCACTAAAAAGTGTGGCAATGGTACAACACATTTGTGCTGCTACTGCTTTTTGATTTGGTGCTCCTCCTGCACAAAAATCGTGTAGTATACGCACTGAGAGAAAAAAACTGACGTGACGCCGTGAATGCTATAGTTGGTGTAAGACCGTGTGACTATACACGTATACAATGCGATCTAAAATTGCAAAATTTGAATTTTGCAATTTTTGAATTGACCTTGAAGGTCAACGACAAGGTCAGATTCGAGGTCATCAGACAATTCCTCGTTGAAAATTACTTACGGTATGACCTTAGTTTTTTGAAAAATATCGTTTCTGGGAAAATACGGGGTCCCATACTTTTTGATAACCCTGTAATTAAACTTTACAATGGAACATTTCTGGAATCTCTCTAACATTTTTTATTCCTCTTTCGAAACTCCGTAAGTACCGATGCTTCTCTAAAAGTTTAGTGCGGCTGCTACTCTAACTGTTTGGTGTATCTGTGGTTCTATATTTCGTGCATTATCTTTCCTAAACGTTTCGTACATATAGTTCCCATCGATTTACGGCTGCTACGGATCAAAATTTAGTACTACTACTGCTCTAAAAATTTAGTACGTTTGAAGTCTTATTTTTCGTTTCTCTTCTCCTCCAAACTTTTTTCAGTGATAGAGTGAATTTGAGTTATATCATGTGAGTCTGTTATTCCACAGCTTTTTTCATTGGACTATTCGTAGTTATTTACTTATATTCATTCTCTGAGAATCATACGAACACATTTTTCGAGAGGCTTCAAATTAATTCGAAGACATTTTTCACAACACCTGTTCTAACAGTCCTACGTTATTATATTCGAGTATTATCACTTACTTAGATGGATTGAATATGTCTACTGTAGCACGGTCCGATCGCTGTATCAACCCTCTCAATGGTAAGGGTCACATAGGTAATGATCTACGCTTGTTGTCGAACAACTTAAAACGAAGATTTCCAGATTTGCCAGATAATTCAAAAATTTGTAGTAAGTGTAGAAAGTTATGTGGATCTCCCATTTCATCTATTGGTACAAGAGATAACGAAGGCAACAACGAATATGAAAACATGGATATAGAGACGACATCAGAAAATACTGGTATTGATAAATCTGTTCAAGAAGCTACACGATCAGCTAGAGAAATCGAATTGGAAGACATGTTTTCAGAATTAAAAGAAAAGTTTTCTAGTTTAGCAGTTTCTGACCCTTTGAAACTAAGTATACTTATAATCGCCCCATCAACTTGGAATATTAGTCGAATTTCCCGTGAATTCAATACATCAAGACATTTAGTAAGAAAGTCGAAAAAACTCAAAGCCGATGGAGGTATTTTAGCTACAACAACGGCTAAACATGGTAAAACTTTGTCAAAGACAGTAATAGAACTCATTGTTGAATGTTATAATAACGATGTGCACAGTCGGATGATGCCGGGTCGAAAAGATACTGTCTCTGTTATTATTGATGGAAAGCGGACTCAGGTGCAGAAAAGGCTTCTATATTTCGATTTACGAGAACTTTACGAATTATTCAAGATAGCAGAACCAACAGTGCAAGTAGGATTCAGTACTTTCGCGAAATTACGACCAAAACATTGTGTTCTTGCTGGTGCTAGAGGAACGCATAGCGTCTGCGTTTGCACCATTCACCAAAATTGTAAATTGATGTTGGATGCAATCGATATTCAGAAGCTCACGAATAATCAAGAAGAACCCATTTGTAGTTATAAAGATTTTTTACAGCAAATTATGTGTAAGAATCCTACACCTGACTGTCACTTGGATGAATGTTCGAAGTGCCCTGGTTCTGAAAATCTTAGGTCTCGTTTACTTGAAATATTGGATGAAGCTAATATCTCACAAATTGAGTACTGTGCGTGGTCAGGAACGGATAGATCAACTTTGCAAAATTTAACTCTACCAGTTGAAGAATTTGTTGATGAATTATATGCCGAATTGGCGATACTCAAACCCCACTCATATATTGCCAAACAACAAGGCAAATCTAGGCAATGGAGAAGTTCTTGTAATGTTCGACTATTCTGAGAATTACTCTTTTGCAGTTCAAGATGCATCTCAAGCCTTCCATTTTAATAATGACCAGTGCACTGTTTTTCCAGCTATTTACTATTATAAAGAAGATTCAGAGCTGAAGCATGAAAGTTGTGTATTCTTGTCGAATAGTTTGAAGCATGACACTTCTTCTGTCTATACTATTCAGAATTTATTGATTCCAGAAATCAAGACAAAAGTAAAAATACTTAAAAAGATTATTTACGTAACAGATGGAGCAAAACAGCATTTCAAGAACCGCTTTCAGATAGCAAATCTTATTCATCATGAGAAGGATTTTGGTATTGAGGCAGAGTGGAATTTTTGCGCCACTGCTCATGGTAAAAGCTGTTATGATGGTCTTGGTGCAATATTTAAAAGAGAAGCTTATAGAGCTAGCTTGAAGGCGAAACCGAAAGATGCTATTCTGACGCACACATCTCTTGTGAAGTGGGCTAAAAATCATTTTGAAAATATAAGAATTTTTTATTTTACGCAGACTGAACATGATAAATTCAAAAGGAAACTCAATCGTAGGTTTCAAGATGCATTACCTGTCCCACAGATTCTTAAACATCATTCTTTTCAATTATCAAGTGACGGAAAAGTTATCATGAAAAGGTACTCGAATACTGCTAAGTCTGTATCTGTTCTACTTTAATTTTCAATGGGAAAATATACTAAATTTTTTCTATAGTATTCAAGTTTTTCTATTTTTTATCCTCTTTTTTTTTTAATTTTTTTATGTTCTGAGAGAAGTAGTACCTCCACGTGGTTCAGAATGGGTTATGCTAAAACTACTTGATAGTTCTATTGTGGAACTTTATCTTCTTTAAGGATTTTATACATGAAATTTTTAGATCGTTGGTCCCACGATATGCACAAAGGAACAAATGTCTCATAGGAGGTTACGTTCAACAAAACATTAATTATGCAGAGTCAGAAATCATGACCTTGAAAAATGATCCAAGGTCAAGTCTAATTATAATCTTAATCAAGTTTTCTACTAGTTTTGTGGAATACTAGTTCGAAAATCCAGAAAATAACTTTTGACCTTCAAAATGACCTTGAAATATAATTTTAACTTCTCGCTTTGAACGGTAGTAGTAAGAAAATATGTCGCTAACTTCATATTAGTGGCAAGAAATAACAATTTTCGTATCAGACTCGCTATTAGAGTGAAGAAAAACTTGTTTTTCCATCATTCCAAGACTTTCAGCCGCCATATTGGATCCGCCATTTTGAATTTTCAGAATCGCCAGACGGCGTTCGAAAGTAGAAGTCAAGAGCTTTCATTTGAGCCCAGGTAGACCTAATTTGGATCAAAATTGTTCTGGGCAGAGGGGGTGTCGCGTTGACAGAGAATGCCCCATATATATATATATATATCGATCATTAAAATATATACGCGTATAAAAATCTATTGTATTAAAAGTGTTAAAAGATATTAATAAACCTCGAGGATCTATATATTTACATATCGTACCTATTCATTTGTCTGCCCATACCCAGCACCAATCTACTTAAGAAGTACTACAAGGGAAGAATATATAATTATTTAATAAACTCTTTATTTGAAAGTATTGAATTTATCCTTAAATAATTTTCAATTGTGAGAGCGATTTCGTTCAATTAAATATTGGTGGAGCTTTCCCACCACTAGAATTCATACATCTTAATCTTTATGACTACATTTTTATAAATAAGTCAAATATTTCAAAAGAACATAATTCATATATAAATCTATACAATTAAATTATATTTTTAAATAACTTATTCACTTTTATTTAGTCCTGGTGCAAGCCAGGACTTAACATTTTGGTTCCGGTACGAATTAGTTTGACCGTAACATTTTGGTTCCGGTACAAACTTTTTAATTGAAAAATCGTATTGAATATATTGAAGGATAATCAAAGAAAATTTATAATTCTTCACCTATTTATATATAAAGTGCATAAAAATATATTCAAAGGGCTTATAAATACAGTGTTCAAAAGTGTGTTAATGAACCGCCAAGTGCGTCAAATAAAATATTATATATTAAAGGCACAAATCAAATAAATATACATAAAGTTATTAAACGCGAAGTGCATTATTAAAAGCGAATAGCGTCATTAAAAATAAAAATATTAAACGTGAAGTGTATTATCAAATACGAATAGAGTCATTGAAAATGAAAAACGCGAAGTGTATTATCAAATACGAATAGTGTTATTAAACGCGAAGTGTATTATCAAATACGAATAGTGTTATTAAACGCGAAGTGTATTATCAAATACGAATGGTGTTATGAAAAAATAAAAATATTATACAAATAAAATTATTATATTATATGCAAAGTGCGTAATTGAAATAATTTCTATATACGCGAAAATGCGCGATTGAAAATCATATATCAAATAAATAATACAATTTACATAAAAATTGTGTATAAAAATAAGTGTAAAACCATTAAATTAATTTATAAATAAATAAATCTATGCATCATTTGTTTGGAAGAATAATTATAAATAAGAAATCAAGTAAAAATTACAAATTCTTTTTTAAACTGATTTCAAATAATATCATTTATTCAGTGCGTTGAGAAATTACAACGTATATCAATTATTTTTGCATAATTATTTAATTTGAGAAGTGAAATAACTTTCAAGTACGCAGTCAATAAAAAGAAATTAAAAAAAAGCTGACTAAACAGTAAAGATTCAATATCATTTAAAATATTGAGTTTTAAAAATAATATTAAATAACACTAAAAACATTTTATGAAAAGAATATAAAATTAAATTTAAAGATACCAAAATAAAGTAAACAGACTGCATTATAAAAAATAGACAGTTGTCATCAAAACATTGCAAGTGTAGTAAACTTACAAAAATACAAGCTCAGCAAAATTTTTTTCTTGCCGTACGCTTTCGTGTATGTCTAATAGCAGTGAGTTAATATCAAATTTCAAAACATAAATCGGTAAAATTCTTTACTTTTATGTAAGAATAGTAGGTCAGTGTCAAAGAATTATCAATAACATATGTAATATTCTTTGTTTAGAAACGGCTTTAAAAAAAAAGAAACACGATCAGCAGTATATATAATTTTTAAACTTCCAATTATATGTACAAAATTTAATATTTTAAATAACTAAATTTTTTTTTCATTTTCAAGTAAATAATGAAGATTTCAAATGAATAAAATAAATTTTGATCGAATAACAAATTATGTAAAAGAAAGGGGAAAAAAGAAAACATGATATTAATAAGACCATTTAAACATTATTGATGCAACATGAATTACATATATTTTGATAAATAAGAATAGTTTATATTCCGCTACAGAATAAAATGAATATCTATCAATCTAAAAATATCCATAATAATAAATCATCTCTTATATTTATTTAATAAAATGTTAACATTAATTAAACATATTAAATTTTCCTGATGAAAAATTAAAAGATAAAAATCATAATGGAGGAGAATGATCATGATAATTTTGAAGTTTTACCAATATTTGATGGTAAAAACATGCTACCCAGAGAATATATTAATGAAATAAAATTAGCAAGAAGTTTAGCAAATGATTAAAGGAAACTGTTTTTAATTGCAAAGTTGAAACTTATTGAAAGTAACATCTTTTCTCTTATACATCGTGCAAAAATCGATAATATAGATGATTTTATAATAGCATTAAATATTCTGTATCCAAATGATGAACTTACTGACTATGAACAAAAAAATTATTGTATATATTGTGAAACTACAGGTCACTCACGTAAAAATTGCAAAAAAATAGGTGATTTACGACTTTTTGATCCATCGTATGATAAAAACGCTGCCAAGTGCTTTGGCGCAATGCTTTCTCATAGAGCGCATTGAGTTGGAGTATTTTGATTTTATTTTTTTAAATACAATTTTAATATAAATGTCCCTATCCTCTGTATTGAAGGATGTCTGAATACCTACGAAAACTATATGAATTTTACTCTTTCTTACTTTTGCCATTTGCATAATGTGATTTTATGATGCTCTAAAATTAAAAATGCGTTTATAAAATTAATTTTCCCAAGCTTGTCTTCTTAACACTATAACCAATAACTTGCATACAAATTTTGGAACATTTTCATCGAATAGTTTACAAAAAATACCAAATAATTGAAAAATAAACATTGTTTTAAAATTTTCAAAATACTTTAACGTTACAACTACGCTAAGAAAACCAGTTTTCAAAAGTTCATTTTATTTAGGCAATCGTATATAATTTCTATACATAATTTTAAGCTACTTCAGCGAGTAGTTTACGTAAAATACCAAAAAATAAGTGAAATTCTATTCAAAATTTACAAAATGCTCTAAAATTAAAACTGCACTAAGAAAATAAGTTTTTCCAAGCTTGCTTTAATTAGGCAATAACAAATAATTTGTATGAAAATTTTTGAGCAAATCTATCGAATGGCTTTTGTGTAATAGAAAAAAAATGAAATATGAACATTTTTTCCAAAATTTTCAAAATGCTCTAAAATCAAATGTGCGCTAAGAAAATTGAAGAAAATTAGTTTTCAAAAGTTCATTTTATTTTGACAATTATAAATAATTCCCATACATAATTTGAAGCTCCTTCATCGAGTAGTTTACATAAAATATAAAAAAAAATAGAAAAATTTTATTCAAAATTTTCAAAATGCTCCAAAATTAAAACTGCAATGAGAAAATAAGTTTTTCAAAGCTTGTTTTTTTTAGGCCATTGCAAATGATTTTCATAAAAATTTTCGAGCAAATCTATCGAATGGTTTTTGTGTAATAGAAAAAAAATTAAAAATAAAGATTTTTTTCAAAATTTTCAAAATGCTCTAAAATTAAAACTACGCTAAGAAAATAAGTGTTCCATAGCTTGTTTTCTTTAGACAATAGCGAATAACTTGCATACAAATTTAGAAGCAAATCTATCGAATGGTTGTCGTAAAATAAAAAATAAATAAAAAAAAAATTTTTTTTCAAAATTTTTAAAATGCTCTAAAATTAAAAGTGCGCTAAGAAAATCGGTTGGTAAAAGTTTTTCTTTTTTTGGCAGTCGCAAATAATGTTCATACAAATTTTTAAGAAAATTCTTCGAGTAGTTTACGTAAAATATCAAAAAAATGAAAAATCAAAATTTTTTTAAAATTCTTAAAATGGCTCTAAAAAAAACTGAGCTAAGAAGATCAATTTTCAATAGCTTCCCCCCCAGTTAGACAAAAAAATAAATTGCATGCAAAATTTGAAGTTAATCCATCGAGTAGTTTTCGAGATCTTATTGGCGTACTGAATACACACACACACACACACACACATACATACAGACATTTTCTGGAAACCACTTTTTTCGACTCCCTGAGTCTAAATATGTACAAATTAATGAAAAAATAGAAAAAAAATTTTTTTACCGATACAATGCCTTTCTATGAGAAAGCAAAAATAAAGATTACTGTGATAATACATTCGTTGAACCAGAAACGTAAACAGATGAAACTGCAGAATTTAAAACACATAATATAAACAATCTAATTATAGACGATAAAACATCTACACATTTTGATATAACAAATATCAAAATTAACGAAAAAGAAAATTATGAAAAAACAAACATAGAACATCAAGAAAATGTTCAAGCTAATATTATTTTATTAGCCAAGAAAACTACTAGAGAATTTAAATACAATGAACCTCATATAAATTATGTAAAAACAAAAGAATTTCAATGTATTCCAATTGAATCTAAACAAACTGAAAAATTGTTAAGTAATCAAGTTATAATACATCAAGTTCCAGTTTTAGAAGATTTCGAAACAGTGCATCCATATTTTTCGACCATAAGAAATGACACAAATAAAATTAATTGTGTAGAAAAAGAAAAATCGTATACAAATGATCTCAAACCAAATACAGAATGCGAAAATAATTTAAAAAATGCAAAAGAAGAATCAATAATTTTTGACAATATTGACCCATTAATGAATGACTTTATAGAATACGAAAACATAATTGAAAATTTCTTACCAGAACTGAACAATTCTGAAATAATCCAAGAGACTAATTTTGCACAAGAAGCACAAATTATTTACAGCGATAATTCTGTATTACAATCCAATGATGGACCAGATCTTGATGAATTGATTTAACTATGTTTAAATAAAACAAATCTTGCCAGCAAAAATAATATATCCAAACTCATTAAAAACGATACAGCTAATAACAAAGATGATTCTCTACAAGAAAATAATAAATTTTTGAAAATACAAAAATTCCTTACAACAAATAACTCTAATAATTCAAATAAAAATCAAAATAAAATGGTGTTTGAGAAATATATAAAATACATTAATATTATCAAAATAAAACCAAAACAATTTAATAATAAAGCGTGTCTAAAAAACAAAATTATTCCTAAAAATAAGAATATCACATTATCTCATAATTAGCAAGGTTTAAATAAAAAAATAATTGATAACAATATTTAAATGCTTTGACTTATCATTGAAAATTTCAAATAACATTAAATAAATCAGAAACACATTTAATTTCTACTACTATATCATGAACAAAAATTATAAATATTTTAGAAAAAAATCTAATCTCTTTTTCTCTTTTTCAGGAATTTTTGCTCATTTCATAAATTTTTGAATCTTTATAATTTCATTTTTTATATTCTAGTTCATTGATATTATTTATGTTTTATTGATAGACAATTTTTATAAAATAAGAAAAATCTGTAAGTTTTCAAAATGTGGCTTGTAAATTTACAGATTGTCGATTTAAGGGCTCTATCAACTTAAATCAATCAATTTAAATAGTAAGAAACAATCACCTTTAAATCAATTGATTTAATCAACAACGAATGGTTTTTAAATAAAAAATTAAGAAATTTAAATCAATTTATTTAAATCAGTATTAGTCAATAATCAAATAAAATATGTAAAATTATTATATACATTATCTATAATAAGATTTAAAGCTTTAAAATTTATATCAATGCATCTTACTACTTATACACTGTGAGAACTTTTTGTATGATGTATGCCAAAGCGTGAGGGCGCAGTATACTACAAGTTTACGGGAGACAGAAAAACAAATGTTGGCGTTTTGAAAACCAACCGATACCAGACACCGGTGCGCGCAACTCATAAGTAACTTTTGGCATTCAAAACGCCAACATATGTATTACTGTTCGCCGCTGAGTATGAGCGGACTGTATACCTCCCCTCTTGGTTGGCAGTTTGCTAAGGCATCTATCCGTGTACTTTAACTTTTTTATTTTCATTAACAATAACCATCTTGTAAAAGAAATCTAACATTTATAATGTTCATTAAACTTATGAATGTATATTAAGACTTATGTTTTTGTTTATAAATCAAATACTTTTGTCTCTGAATTTAAGGTATACAAGCATATATTATCCAATATATATTCGTAAAACTGATTTTATTTTCCAACACGAAAAATAAATTTACAAAAAAAAGAAAGGGAAAGTTACATACTTTCATTCAAATGCAACATGAACCAATATTCAAATGAATATTTCAACTTCTAAATTTATTTAGAATTCGTATTGCAAAAATAAGAGTAAAAATTATTATAAAAAAGTCTTTATTAAGACTTAGAAAAAATTTTATTTTATAATTACAATTTATGTAAAGTAGAGAAAAACATGATGAACTTTATTATGTTTTATATGGAATGAAAGAACTTTGTTTAATCTTCATTCTAAACTCTAGAATTATTTAGAGTACATATTTGTCAGAATAAAGACAAGCTATTATAAACGATCAGTTTACGTCTAAGTTTGATTTATGTTAAACTTATTATACAAATTACAGACAAAAGCAGAAAATTTTAAAACTAATTATTATTATATATAACTAAACTGAAATAATAAAATTTACTTTTTTAACTTATGTTAGATCTTTTATTATATTATTAAAACTTATAGCTTTTCATAAATTTCAAAATAAATCTCAATAACTTGTATATATACAAAAATTTTAGTACGACTCATGATCAGATCATTATCATAACTAGATCATATTTAATATTTATTATAATAACGTATTATTAATAACTATAATTTATATATTTTAAGTTTTTTTTTATGTATCTGGCTATTTTAATTTTATACCAGATCTACGTTCGGGTAAACTAGTTCCACCTCTGTAAGAATTTGCATTGTAACCTATACTACGTATGGGATTTTACTTTTGGTTTACTAAATAAATATATATAGCCACATTTAGTGTATCAAGTGAAAATACGAACATAAGAATTTAGAAAATTTTTCTTCTTATTGCTTAGTTGTCACCTGCGCAATTATTTTAAGAGCAGGTCGTATATTTCTGTCCTTTTCTAATTAAAGAATTTATTATTTTGCAAGAACTAATAATTATAGCAAAACATAAGGAGATAGCCTCATCTTGTATCATAAAAAGCAATATTTTCTTTGATGAGGAAAAATGATTTTTATCGATTCGTTTTGAAGAAAACCTTGAAAAACTTAATAAATATAGGTTAGGATGGACAATTCAGTTTTTCAAGGTTTTCTTAAAAACAAAGCGATAAAAATAATTTTTCCTTATAAAAGAAAATCTAGCTTTCTATTATAAGAGAAGGGGCTTTCTTCTTATTTTTTGCTACAATTATTAATTTTTGTAGAAAAATCAATTCTTTAATTAGAAGAGGACAGATATACTCGACCTCCTCTTAAGCCGGGAGGGAAGTGAATGTATATTCGCATATATTAAAACAATTATAAGAACCTATAAATTATATCCGACTGTTATTTTTTTTAAATTTAAAAGGAAAAAAAAAGCAAAAAAAAACAAACATTTCTTATATTTGAAAATTGAACGATTATTATTATTTTGACAAATCTAAAATTATTTTATAATTATATCACATGGCATGGTATTTGTTATTTTTTGTTGCGAAATATCTTATAAGCTAGAATACAAGATTTATAAACAAATTAGAAAATATTTATAAGCAAAATCACCTAAGAAAATCTTTTATTAGAAATTGAAAAAAAAACTACATTCAAAATATTATAAGTTTAAAATAGTTATATAATTTAAGAATTTTTCATTTTTTTAATTCCAAAATTCATCCATTACTAGAAGCTACACCTCAAATATATTAAAAAAATTAAAATATAATATACTTTGAATAATTGCATGTTTAACAAAATTTTTATAATAATTATCATACGCAAAGAGATTTTAAGATATTTATGTAAATTGATCAAAAACTGGAAAAATTGTTATTACATTAAAATTTTTCTTTTGTTACTTCTCGTACCGATAAGCAACATCTTGAGCCCCAAGGTGTTACGTCACGACGTATCTTTTATTTCGAAATTTGTTATTCTAAAATATGCAGTTATTGATCAGTCAGATAATTTAACTTAGTAAGCATATTGTAAAATTAAATCATTTTTTAAGATATAAAAGAAAGTGTAATGCGATTTACAAAATTTAAAAAACAAGAACAGTCCAAAGGCCACATGAACCAGATTTATCATGTTAATCACACCATTCAATAAGAGTCAAAATGCATAATAAGCATTGCTCCATCGATTCACATCCATTGACATCGATCGAATATACAGTTTCTGATTACTTTCAAGATTTTGATCATAATGTTGTAAATGTTCAAAAATTGACTCGTCTTTTATTTTCGATTACCTATCCTTCTGATATGCAATTTCCTGAGCATCGAGGTGTTGCGTCATAAACGTATCTTTTTTATTAACATTGGTAAATCAAAATTTCTCAGTTATTGAACAGTCGCATTATTTAATTATTAAGCGAAATTTAAGTAGATCATAAGAAAAGAATCAAGATGTATATTTCGAAATTACCAAACGAATCCTAAAAACCATTACGAAACATATTATTAAACTTTAAGAAAATTCATAAATAAAAATTGATGTAGGAGATAATAAATCTTATAAGCAAATATATTGTAGAGTTCAGTGGAGTAGTGGCTAAGGCGCGTGACTCGTATTCCCGTTGGCGCGGGATCGATTCCCCGTCTGGTCGCTTTTTCGCTGTCTCTGCCGTGGGCTGACACCACGTTAAATAATACGTCAACTGTATTGTCTTTAATTGTTTACGTAAATTGCTATTGGGCAGGAAATACCCGTTTATTATTAAAAAAAAAAAAAAAAAAAAAAAAAAAGGTATAAAAGCCAAATGAAACAAATGAGATTCAGGACATTACCCCAGGTTTCTTATTGGTAACAAGTTCACACTGCCCGTCAAGTTCTATATTTCAAAAGCAATTGCTAATGCTAAATATATATAGGGTCGATGTACCACTTTTGGTCGCTGTACCTGTTTTGAACAGTCGCGTGTATTCTTTTTTTCATAGTTTTGCGGTTATAAATAAACAAGAGTACCAAAGAAAACAAAGAGAACCTGCGGCTAGCACTTTGTGGTTAACCGTAAAACTATAAAAAAAAAGAATACGCGCGACTGTTCAAAACAGGTAGAACGACCAAAAGTGGTACATCGACCCTATATCGATCATTAAAATATATACGCGTATAAAAATCTATTGTATTAAAAGTGTTAAAAGATATTAATAAACCTCGAGGATCTATATATTTACATATCGTGCCTATTCATTTGTCTGCCCATACCCAGCACCAATCTACTTCAAAGTATTGAATTTATCCTTTGATAATTTACAATTGCGAGAGCGATTTCTTTCAATTAAATATTGGTGGAGCTTTTTCACCACTAAAATTCATACATCTTAATTTTTATGACTACATTTTTATAAATAAGTCAAATATTTCAAAAGAACATAATTCATATATAAATTTATACAAATAAAATAAATAACATATTTACTTTTATTTAGTCCTGATGCAAGCCAGGACTTAACACAGATATGGTCTATCTTGCAGAATAAGTTTTTGACATGAATATAAACATATTTATGAAAAATGATTCTGGTCCTGTATTTAGAAAAGGAAATATAAATTTTTATATTTTTCAATTCCCGCTTAAGGGTGGTTCCGGACATGCGATTTTTCTCAAACTTGTAGAATATTTTTTTAACACTAACATGAGCATATTTATAAAAAATAATTCTGGTCGTGCTATTAGATAAGGAAATATAAATTTTTATATTTTTCAACCCCTGCTTAAGGGAGGTTCCGGACATACGATTAATCTCTAACTTGCAGAATATTTTTTTAGTATTAACATAAGCATATTTATAAAAAATAATTCTGATCCTGCTATTAAAAATGGAATTATAAATATTCTAAAACGCACCCTTTTCTTAGGGGTGGTTATTCTGTACAGTCATTATTTGGAGGTGTAATATCAATTTAATTGTAAACGGTTATTCATTATCAGAGAAACTTCGATTTTGGCATTACGGAAGATATCAAAGGTCCTGTCGGACTGAGAGACTGTCGGAATGAGAAGAGACATACACTCCCGTCCATATTTTTTCGACCTTTTTCGATAAAAACTGTATGAATTTCAGAATATCATATTTTTGCGAAAAATCAAAGTACAGAAATCGCCAACATGGATTTAAAAAAGGTCTGGAAGAGCACTTGCAAATGGCGACGTGTTCATTTTAAAATATATTCTTTATAGTTCTTTATTAGAATACAAAAACTAAGGAATTTATTTAATTTGGACCTATTTCTAATATTTTGCCACTTACAAAAAAATTTTTTTCCTCTGCTGTCAACACATGAAAATAAAGGTATTTCATTCCTCTTCGGAGCGGGATAAAATACCTTCGGAGGAATGAATTAACGGCAGGCCGGAGTAGAACCTGATACCGACCGAGTAACAATTGAGTTGTTTGTTATTTACTCAAGTATTAATCGGTGTATCTTCAAAATAAAGGTTGATCGCAATAGATATTATTATTATGAATATCTATGCACAAGAAAAAAAACATCTACCGATCTGTTTTTGAGAAAAGTAAGGAACGCCGAAGTGAAAGATTATGTTTATAATATTTTCGCGTTCCTTACTTTTCTCAAAAACAAAGCGATAGATTTTTTTTTTCTTGTGCATAAATATTTCAAATAATAATATCTATTGCGCTTAACCTTCAATTTGCAGATACACCGATTAATACTTGAGTAAATAACAAAAATGCCAATTAGACAAGGACAGCGAATCCGGCCTGCTCTTAAATCCCAATTCAGTTTATTTGTTTACGATTTTTTATTTTTTAGTTATTAGCTGATTCGTTAAAAATAGATACATTTCTTAAATCTTCCATATTTCCGCCATTTTTCTAAAATGAAAAATGGCAGAGATATGCAAGATTTAAAAAATGTATCTATTTTTTACGAATCGGCTAATAACTAATTAATAATAAATTGTAGAAAAATAAATCGAACGAAATTTAAATTAGGCATGAAATACTTGCATTTTTATGTGTTGACAGCACAGAAATTTTTTTTTTTTCAAAAAATAGCAAAATATGATTAGGAAAACATTTTTGAAAATTTTTTCAATTTGCTAGTTTTCATAAAGAATTAAAAAGAATATATTTAAAAATATAAACGATAGTATTTTTAAGTGCTCTTCCAGACCTTTCTAAATCCATGCTGGCGATTTTTGTACGTTGACTTTCGCAGAAATATGATATTTTGATGTTTATACAATTTTCATCGAAAAAGGTCAAAAACATATAGACTGAAGTGTACGTTTGCTCTTTTTACACCATGGATCCTAAAGTTCATTCCTGTTCATTGTTTATTAAGTTTAATGGTATGTTAACCTTAATATTATTTGTTTTGTTTAATTGAAATGTTATCGGTTGTTGTATCCGGTTATACATAGTTACTGTATATTTCTTGTGCAAATAATTATTGTTTATTGTATGCTCTGGACTCGATAGTATCTATAGTTGTAGAATAATATCAGTAAAATAATTTTTTAATCTGATAAATTTATCAAGAAAGTTATGTGTTGGATGTTAAAATGAAAGTTGAAAAAATGAAAATGGACCTCCATATTCAAAATGCTCTACATCCATCAACTTTTTACGTTTCGAGACGAATTTTTTATTAAACGTCAGGAATTTAGGCTACTTCTACATCCCGTTTTTATTTTATAGATTCAAATTAATGCCGTCGAGCTATTAATGAAAAAACAAAAAAAAAAGTTTTTTTTTCAACGTGATTTTCTCAAAAACTATATTTTTTCTTCAAATTTTAATGTTTTTATAAATAAAAAAAAATAACTTTCAAGGTGGTTCAGAATATGCTTTTTTGCGTTATTTTTTTTAAATTTTATTGTATTTTTTTTCAATCATAGAATATTAAAACCATGTCCTCTTCCAATAATTATGCTCTTTCACTATTCATTCACTGTTTAATTAATAAGTATATTGTTAGTGATTGCAAAAACTTTTAATTTGAGCTATTGGTCAACTTTTTTGGTCAATTAGAACAAAAGTTATAGCAACTTTAAGTTTAAAAATATATTCAAAAAAAGAAAATAAATAATCACTTATTCGGTTTAAATTTCGCGCCTGCGAGTGAAATACAGTTTAAAAGTAGTTAGTGCATGACGTCGCTAGGTAGGGAAGTCGCGTTCCTCATTAGCAATATAGAGCATCGCAGTACATAAGAAGAGATCGAATTGAAAACAAATCGTCTAACTCTTATAATCTTTTTTTCGTTTTATTAAAAGATTTTGAGTTGATTATAATGGCATAGTCAATGGCCAAGATAAAGTGCAAGGACTTGAAAAAAAGGTACACGAAAGCTATGCACCATTCCTCTAAAAATCCATTCAGAGCATTGAGCCATATAACGGAGTCTTTGCAGCGCTTGTATCCAAAAATTTTGTTGTCTAGAGACGATAAAGTTTGCACTGGATGTTATAAATTATCCTTAAAAGAAGTGAAGGCTGCTACACCTTCTTCATCTAATTCAAGTAGTTAACAATCTTTAGAAGAAATTAATGACGGTGAGATTGTGGTGCATAAGCTTAACGAAACCACAAATAATTTGAATTTGAAGATTTCACCTATCAAGTTGCCTGAAACTGTTAATGCGAAGATGCTAAAATTGTATGCTGTTCGAAAAAGAAAGCAAATGAATGATGCATTCGATTTTCAAATAGCTGGTAAAATTATAAAATTTTATGATATAACGGATTGGCCACAATTGAGTGAAAGCATCGGATGTAAGATATGTGATGAATGGCTCAAAAATATCAAAATTGCCTTAAAAAATTGTTCAAGTTTTTCCGAAAAAGTGCGGCTATTGACACTAATACCAATTGATTTTTCCAAAGAATATTTATTATCAGCTCTGCCAGGCGTAACTACGTACACGATTGATCAAGCACGCTCACAGGTAAATAATGAAGATATCTATAAAAAGCTTGAAAATTATAGCGGAGTAGATGAGCTAAGCCGGTTCGAATTCACCTGAATTAGAAACGTATGCCGTTTCTACTTCACTTGAAGTAGAACCGGCATGCATTTCTAATTCAGGTAAATTCAAACCAGCTTAGGTTTTTTTTAAGTGGAATTAGTATGCATTTCTAATTCAGGTGAATTAGAACTGGCATGGATTTTTTTTATCATCTGAACTTAATAAGTTCTAGATGAAAATAAAAATTATTAATTATTATATAAAAAACCTGAAAATAAAATTTATAATAAATATAAAAAACCTGAAAATAAAAAATTATTTTAGATATAAAAAAAGGATTAATATATATGATATATTAAAAAAAAAACAAATGTTTGTTCCAACGTTTGAATATTTGTGGCCCTGAAAAGGGCCGATTGTATTTTTTATAATCCCTAAAAAGGGCCGAGCACGTTATTGTGGCCCTGAAAAAGGCCGATTTTTTATCCAGTTATATCTAAATTGTGTAATTCAATTTTTTCTTAATTTTCCTAATATTCTCTTTTTCTTCACCGACGTCTTCAAATTTTCTTTTTCCTGGTGTTGCTTCTGTTTTCCCCTCTTCAATAGAAGAATCACTCAAAATAATTAATGATGGTGATTTGGCCTCTGGAGAATCTGAAATCTCGATGATTGAATATCCTGAGGTGGTTGATGGGCGAAAAATTCGGTGTTGGAACATCGAGCCAAATGAATAGCTCCTTGAAAGCCTATAAGTATAGACACTTTCGTGCTTACATACTCAGTTCCAAATTAAGTCAATATTGCCTAAAAAGAAAAGATCTTAGTGTATAATCACCTTCCGAATTTACTCACTTCCCAGATAACAAGCGTAACCAACCTGATATAATAGATTTCATGGTAACGAAGAATCTCACCTACACATCTAACATCACAGCTCTGAACGAGCTTGACTCAGACCATCTCCCTTTAGAAATAGATATTAATTTTAATACTTCATTTCATGTACCCAAATCCAAATTCAACTTTGCAAAAACAGATTGGAACATCTTTACTGAGCATGTGAACACAAAACTCAAACCCCTCAAGGAATATGAGATTGATTCCACTGAAAAGATAGACAACGCTATACAGCATATCACGGAGACGATTACAGCAGCAATAAACGCCCCAACACCTTTATGCGACAAAGCAGACCGCTGTGAACTACTATCACAACGCATTATTAAACACATCAAAGATCGAAACCACCTGCGCAATATTAACAATAAAAACCGTTCCTCAACCATCCAATCTAGGATTAATCGACTCTGGAAAGAAATAGCCATCAAAATTAAAACCTTCCGTTGCGAGTCATGGAACAGAACTGTGCGAAAACTAAGCATTAAGGACAACTCTATCTGGCAAATGACCAAAGTGCTAACGCGCTCTAAATCCAACATCTCTTCTCTGAAAAATGAAAATAATGAAACAATATTCTTTTCGTTAGAGGATAAAACCACACAATTCGCTAAAACTTTTGAAAAAACCTTTTCACCTCATGATACTCCGTCTGACCCTGCATTTAATAAAGTGTAACGTTTGGCCTTTTTGCCTCGATTAGATCTTGATATTGTAGGCGTCAGACTTTTAGAGGGCGCTGCAGGTGTTGGTTCTCGGAGGCCAAAGTTCAAACTTACATACTAAACTAACCTAACCTTATTAAATTAATAAAATTAATAATAAGAAAAATAAAGAAATAAATTAAAATAAATCAAAATCCATTTAAATATTTGAAAAGAAAAATATAAATGATTAAGAAAAGAAATAATATTAATTAAAAGAAATAATAAATAAATGATCCAAAGCTAACCTATCCTTATGTACTAAGTGATAATGTTCGTGATAGGAAGCAGGACGGGTACTGCGGACTGGTGATTAAGTTCAAACACGATAATTTTGGGTTTAAACTTAAACTATCTTTTCTTTTATATTTATTAATAAAAAATAAAAAGAATAACAAAAATAATTACAACGCCGATTTCAATAATACTTAATAACAAAAATAAAAATTATAATTGAGTGAAATAATGTTTCGCACGTTGCGAAGGAAAAGAAAAATCTTTAGTTTTCTCCTTGACCGCTAGGTGGCGCTATCTCGTATTTATCGGCTGTAACAAACAAAAACAGAGAAAAAATACAATGGTTAATTATATAACAAAATAGACTCGGCGGGTAAATTCGCGATCTAATTTATCGGCGGAGTTCGGCGCGGTCGGTAACGGAGCCAGGTAAGGTAATACAGGAAAATTAGGATGGTAACCCTCTAAACTATGAGTGGAGAAGAGGGGGGAGAGTTTTGATCGAAGACCAATGGAGGAATCTACCCCGACCAGCGATGGTGGAGGTAGTAACTAGGAGTCAGTCTCGGGCAATCCCACCCTTACACTGACGGATAGTTAGGAGACTATGCCGGGCAATCCCACCCTTACATAGCTTAAGACAGGAGTATAAGAAAGGATAACTCCCACTGTGCCGAGCAATCCCACTCTTACACAGAGGAAGGGGAGAGAGTCTGATGCTGGCTCGGCGGCTCGCTTATATATGCTACGGAGCTCGCTATTCCCGTTGCGGGAGTAGCGCTTCGTAGCGGCTGAGCGCAGGTACTGCGTCTAGCGTGATTTTTGAATCGTCGCAAAAGAAACAGATGAGATCGTTGGAAACTATCTAAAAGAACCCTTCCTAAACGAAATGAACAAAGTTACAGCATGGGAATTAAAAAAACTACTTTCGACGCTCAAAAAATAACAAAGCCCCCGGACCAGATAAAATCTCAAACTACGTCTTGAAACATCTTCCTAACAAAGGCCTCACTTTTTTAGCAAATTTTTTCAACGCTTCTTTCAAACTTGCTCACTTTCCTAAACAATGGAAAAAAGCAATAATTCTAGTCTTTGCTAAAGCCGGGAAGGATCCCACGCTCCCAACAAGCTACAGGCCTATTAGCCTTCTCAACACCATGAGCAAAGCTATGGAATCCATTATAATTAGGAGAATCAAAAAGGACTTAGTCCAACGTAATTCCATCAGACCTGAACAATTCGGCTTTCGCGAGCAGCACTCAACTGAACACCAGATTCTCAGACTAACTGAATACATCACCAGAAACTTTAATTGGAAATACTGTACAGGTGCAGTCTTTCTAGACGTTGAAAAGGCTTTTGTAGTCCAGTCATTGGAGTCAAAAATAGGGTATAACCTGGAAATTCTTTCGGTTAGCACCGATTTTCATAAAACTTTAGGATTAAGCTTATATTACCCTACAGATTAAAAGTTATATATCTGCGAGGTGCGCTTTTTGCTTTAAAGGGGTAAAAACTTCCCTTGAAGTTGAAAAATAATAAAAATGCCGATTTACGCTTATAAATAATTAAAATAATCTTGGAATGTCTAAAATAAGTATTATTTAATATTGTGGAACATAATTAATGATATTAAGCATTTTTACAACCCTTAAAAACCACCCCTTTGACTTAATAAAAAGAGCATATATAGTTTTTAACATTAAAAAATATTTTTATGATACAATTATGGAAAAATATTAACGTTTTAAGTTTATGATATAATTTTTAATTTATTACATTATTTCAACCCTTAAAAACTACCCCTTATGATGAAAAATAGAAAAAAATAATTTTGAACATGTAAATTATTTTGTAATGACATATTTATATTAAATTAGACATTTTTTCACAGTTTATAATGATTCTTATTTTATTGTAACATTTCAACCCTTAAAAACAACCCTTGATGATAAAATGCCAAAAAAACGAGTCTTTAGTACTTTTAATAATTTAATAACTTTTATTCTATTAATAATATATTTTTTATGTCTTATTATAGAATTTGGAATATATTTAAGTATTTTACATTTAAAAATGATTATTTATGGTTAGAATTATAAGACTATCATAACTTAAAAATTATTATTATTATTATAAGAACAAAATAAAAAAATACAAATATTTCACTTAAATTTTAAACAAATTTTTTTTAATTCTATTCATGATCAATTTCGACTTCTTCTTCTTCTCCTGGATCTGTAATCGGAGGACAGTTTAGACAATTGTCACTGGAGCATGTTCCACATGTCGAGTTACAAAATAATCCTAATTTTCTGCAACTGCAATTAGCACTGTAGTCTGTACTGTACACAATGTAGGCTGTAAAAAACCATCTTTATGGATCCATCCCCAATTTGTCGAAAGAATATTTTTATTTCCCAACCATATTTGCGTTTTCAAATATACTCTTATAAAATGTAAAAACAATTAATGTCAAAAAATTATCTGTTACATTTTGAATGCACTAACACTTTAAAAAAAATCAGAAACATTACAATATTAACTATTTTATTAATATTATCAAAACAGAATGTGTTTACACTCTCAATTTCGGAAAGATATTGACGCTCGGCAAAATAGATTTACGTTACATGTACAATACATTCAAATATAAAAACATACATACACACACACACAGACACACACACACACACACGCGCGCGCACACACACACATACACACACACACACACACAAGAAAAAGAAGAGAAAAGGTATAGAACTCTTATTTGTATAGACGTATATATCGCACACGAAAGCTGTTTCAAATCGGCAAGCTACATAGTCTCATTTCTTTTCTTCTACCTGAGTTTATACTTATATATATATATATATATATATATATATATATATATATGTGTGTGTGTGTCCACTTACAAAATATACATATAGGAACTGAAAAGAATAGAAGCTATCTACCGTACAGACTCAAAGAAGCTATAAAATAAACGAATTTATGCGCTCCGAAAATTTTACCGAAAAAGTACAATTGGTTTTTTTATGATAACTCCGCTAATTTTTAAGCTTTTTAATTGCTCCAAAATGGATTTTGTAGGTAATTGTATCATCTTTGAGTCATGTAAATATCAATTTTTAAAAAGTTTTATTTTTTGAGATTTTTTAGTTTGAAGGGCCAAAAATAGGTGGTAGTTGGCTCTGATTACAGAATTCTAACACTAATATCTCAGTTGCTTTTTTTTGGACAGGAATAAAAAAATAGCAAAATATTCATGAAAAAAAAGCTATATTTTTTATCTTTAGTACTTTTTACGTACATCTGTTAATTATTGAGATATTTTAAAAAAAGGATAAATTTTGGAAAAAAAATAAAAAATTTTTTTTTTATATAAACTTGATTTTTAAAAAAAATAAGCATCCTAAATTGCTGAAACTTTTAGAACACATAGTTGGTACCTAAATAAGATAAACCCTAAAAGGATTTCTTTATATTTTAAACCCTGTCTTAATGACAGTGGTTTTAATATTTAAATTTTATTGTCTAACTATATAAAATAATTTTATTTCTCTTGTAACTCCTTTAATTTTTATACTTTTGACTTGAAACAAAATTGATTTAAAAGGTGATCTCAATACCTTCAAAAAATATAATATACATTTTCCTCAAAAAGTATGCCATTTTTCCGTTATTTAACGTTGAATATTACTCTTAAAGTTTCAAGCGTAACAATATTAATATTTAATAATTTATAATTCGTTATGTATTGTATATAAAATAATGATTAAAAATGGAATCGTATTGTTTTTTTACAAGCTTCATTTTTGTTTCCTATGAGTTTTTTGATAAAATTAAAACTTTTCAAGTTATTTCATGAAAAACCGTCATAAAACATGCTTTTTTACACTAAAAATCTATGTTTTCAATCACCTATAACTTGATAAGTATTCATTTAACAAAAAAACTCATAAAAAACTTTTTGCTTTAAATTGATTTTTACATCGAATTATATGGTTTTTTTTTTCTCACCGCCCCCGAGAAGGGGCGGCTCCCACCCCCTGGGCAAAAGCGCACATCAGCATTATATAACTTTTGTTTTTTGGACTATTCTTTACCTACAGACAAATTTTCATGTTAATCCATCCTAACCAACAAAATTTCAAGCTGAAATGCTTCAATGACTGGACTATTGATAGCGTCTGGACTAATGGCCTTGTAAGGAAACTAATAGAAGCCAACATCAACAAACAAATAATACACCTCATAGCTTCATACCCACATAAATGCTCCTTCGAATGCTTGCTAAACGGAGCAAGCTTAGGCGAATATCCAATCAGAGCAGGAGTGGGACAAGGCAGTCTTTTAGGCTTACTGCTATTCAATATCTATATTAACGATATGCCAAGCCCTAACAATAACAACATGAAAATGGGTATATACGCCGATGACACGGTTATTTTCGGAACCTCAAAGAATAATGAACTTCTAGTCGACAATCTAAATATGGCTTTAAACCATATCAATCAATGGTGTCAGCAATGGAGAGTTAAAATCAATACCGGGAAATCCGAAGCCATCTTATTCACCAAAAAACTCAACCAAACACGCAATCTTGAGCCTCCGTCATTCAATTCAACACCAATTCCATGGCAAAACAGCGTTAAATATCTAGGCCTAACCCTGAACACCAAATTAACCTTCACCAAGCATGTAATCAACACAAGAAACAAAGTAGCTGGTGCCCTAGCCAAACTTATGCCCCTCATCCGTAACCACACAGCTCTCGGCATTAAAAATGGCCTGCTTATTCTTAAAAAATTCATAAGGCCTATTCTAACAAACGCATAAACGGTGTGGGGTGGAACTAGCAAAAGTAACCTAAACAAAATACAAGTCATGCAAAATAAAACACTGAGGTTAATCACCAACGCCACACGTTATACTCCAAATGAAATCATTCACAAAGAGCTGGAAATTGAATATATAAAAACCTTTATAATCAAAAAAGGAAATAAATTCTACAAAGCTGCCGCAAAGTCCCAACACCAGCTAATCAGAGAACTAGGCAAATACAACTACGATCTCAGAGACAAATACAGAAGGCCGAAAGACCTCTTAGAGATCCATAACTCTAGAACTAACATCTAAATCGAATCTACTATCTCTCTGCATGATTAACTTACAACATGCTAGGCAATTTTCCAAATCCTAGATCAGTGCAATTATGTCCTTAAAAGGATAGAACACAAAATTCTTCCACTAGATCTACACAACACTGTGCATGGGTATAGAGGAAACCAGCACAAACTCTGTTTTATTGCTCTTACATACTCACTAGGAGAGTATCAGACCTCCGGATCACGGATTTTGCTCAAACTTTGGGATAAGTTTTCAGATATCAAAATATGAAAGAAAACAGAATTTTAGATCTTAACGCTCAATATTTCCCTAGTTACAGGCAATTAAAGAAAATCACTAAAAAAGTTACTAGATTTTTAAACGCATATAGTTCCTTAGCATTGATAGCTAGAAGCTTGAAATTTTTTTTAAAATGAAAGCTGAGCTCAAATCCTTTCGAAATTGTAGTTATAGCATGGCAAAATATAATTTTTCTCAAAGTTATAGCGTATTGTCTAAACCTATGCTTAAAGACTTTACCTTTCTGGATTATAAGTCTGTTGATGATGTTGCACTCCTTCAGTATTTTCGCTCTTTAAGGTGCGATACATGTGATGGTGATTCCTCTCTTTCTGATCGCCTTGAATGTCTTTACAACCATCTCAATGAGGCAATTGCACGATTCCTGCCTGTCGGGAAGGTCAGACAGGGTAGGGTTCATCGTCAGTGGATCGCCTCTGAACATCGTCGCTTGATCAATGAGAGAGATCGACTTTATAGACACTACAAACGTACTCGACTGTATACTGACTTACTATACTATAGGACTGCTTGAGACAAGGCATATAAGTGCATTGAATCAGCCAAACTGTTATATTACTATGACAGACTATCGGGTATTACGGACTCGCGACAGATCTGGAGAGAGCTCAGGAACCTTGGTGTGTGTTCTACTGATAATAACTCGCGACATTCATTTTCTATAAATGAGCTTAATCGATACTTTGAAGGATTGCGTTTGATCCACTTGACCCGTCTGTTTCTAAGTATATGAATACTATTAATTTAGATGCCTTATAAGCCTTTATTCATGTTTAATGAGGTTACTTTGGAGGAGGTTAGGATGGCAATATGTCATTCTACTTCTCAGGCTAGGGGATTTGATGCGATCCCACAGTCTATTGTCTATGAAATATTTCCAGTCATTGGGCCCTTGCTATGTCGTATTTTTAATGATTCATTTCGTGAGTGTGTGTTTCCCTGATGTTGGAAGATCTCGTTGATTACCACAATCAACAAAGTCTCTTCTCCGCGCACTATGAGTGATATACGACCTATTTCCTTGTTGTCATTCATGTCCAAGGTTCTTGAGCGCCCCGTCCATCAAGAACCTTATTACTACTTGTCCACCAGACATCTGTTGGATTCTCATCAGACTGGATTTAGAACTGGACATAGTACCCAAACAGCTTTGCTTAAATTAACAGAGGGTATTAGACTCAACATTGACAAACGTTATGTAACTATGCTTCTGTTATTTGATTTTAGCAAGGCATTTGACACTGTGTGCTATGTCACTCTGCTTCGGAAACTAACTTCTCTCGATGTCTCGCACACTGTTGTCAGATGGTTTGCCTCTTACTTATCTGATAGACGGCAGTCTGTTGTTTACTCTGATGGTAATGCGTCTGACTTTGTCACTCTGAATACAGGAGTACCACAGGGTTCTGTGCTTGGACCGCTTTCATTCTCCATTTATATTAATGACGTTGCTGCCAACTTTCACTCTAGTGTACAGCATTTGATATATGTCGACGACTTGCAGGTCTATGTGCATTTTCCGATTTCTGAACTTAGCGCTTATACTAATCTTATGAGTGATCATGCTGTTCTCATTTCAAATTGGGCCTCTAATAACCATCTGAAATTGAATGTTGACAAAACAAAGGCAATAATTATTGGCTCCTATTTTTATATTAATATGCTGTCCTCATCACCTGTTACTGGCTTTCCGTTGAATGGTGCTAATATTAGATTTCAATCCTCTGTTCGTAGCCTGGGTGTTTGGTTGGACAGTAAGCTTAACTGGAGAGAGTACGTTACACAAGTATGTAATAGGTCATTTTCTCTGCTTTACAGACTAAACTTCTTCAGAAAGAGCACCACGTTTGCTCTTCGTATACATCTTATAAAAACACTGCTGTTTCCACTTCTGGATTACTGCTGTCTGGTTTACTGTGACCTCTCGGCTGAGCTTGACCTTAGACTCCAGAGGATCATCAACTCTGATATACGTTACATCTCCAGTGTAGGTAGGCGTGAGCACATCTCTGCTTATAGGTTCTGATTAGGCTGGTTATCCACTGCGGATAGAAAAAACTATTTTTCTTCTACGTTTCTGTATAAGATGTTCTTATCGTGTACTCCATTTTATTTGTATTCTATGTATCAGTAGAGCCGGCCGTTGAGGTCCTTGAGGGGTGATGTGAAACCTTTGACAATTCCTTTTTCATTCACTGACTAGGAGAGTATCACAACTCCAGATCACGGATTTTGCTCAAACTGTGTCATAAGTTTTCAAATGTCAAAATATTAAAGGAAACAGAATTTTAGACACCAACGCTCAATATTTCCCTAGTTATAGGCATATAAAGAATATCACTAAAAAAGTTACTATATTTTTAAACGCATATAGTTCTTTAGGATTGATAGCTAGAAGCTTGAAACTTTTTTTAAATGACAGCTGAGCTCAAATGCTTTCGAATTCGTAGTTATAGCATGTCAAATTATTATTTTTTCCCAAAGTTATAGCGTGATAAACATTGGACCTAATTTTTCTTTTTAAAACATTAATTAATAACAAAAGCTGAAATTGGGTCTAATGTTTATCACGCTATAACTTTGGGAAAAAATAATATTTTGACATGCTATAACTACTAATTTGAAAGGATTTGAGCTCAGCTTTCATTGAAAAAAGTTTCAAGCTTCTAGCTATCAATGCTAAAGAACTATATGCGTTTAAAAATCTAGTAACTTTTTTAGTGATTTTCTTTAATTGCCTATAACTAGGGAAATATTGAGCGTTGGTGTCTAAAATTCTATTTATTTTCATATTTTGACATTAGGAAACTTATCACAAAGTTTGAGCAAAATCCGTGATCCGGAGATGTGATACTCTCCTAGTAAGTATCGCCTACGATCGTTCCTGGTCATCTTCCTGCGACTTTATGCAACTCATCCTCGCTCACGACATTCAAAACATCCTCATTTGCACACTACCTTGCCTTCGAGAGTGGACCTCTCTTCATGCTAAATTATAAAACTGTTTTATATTGTATTAATTTTATTGCTATAAAGTCTATTTTATTACTATATTTGCTTGATTACTGTTTTCTTTTTTACAGTTTATTATTATTATTGTGCTTTATATTAATTTTATTAATTCTAATGTATTACAATAAGTAATTGTACAACATAATGTACATATGATAGATTTGGTTATCTATCTATCTATCTATCTTTTTCGTTTACAAACAACGCAGCTCGAGTCGCAAAGAAGAAATTATTCGCGTCAATCTTTGAGTCACGCGGCGATGCTGCATGAAAGTTGATAAATATAGGTGCTTTCACATCTGTAGACTCAATCTTTTAACAGCAACGTTTAGGCAAAATCATAAGGCAGTTTTAATTAGATGACCAAGACGTGCGAAGTCTTTGACAAAAAAAATTTCAAAGTATAGTGTAGTGTTGTGCATGGGTGTTCTATTCTTTTCTTTATATGATTTTTTTTTCTCTTTCTAGTTTCGCATGCGATTTTCGAACGCTGTTCGCAATGCGAGACGCTTTCTTTTTCTCTCACTCACTCATGTATCATCATATTCAATAATCAGCGTTGTTACAGAAAAAGTTTTTCCTTAAGCTATAGTAGAGTGCCAAAGCAATCTAGGGAGTTTGAGTAACTTTTATATTCTGCGCCTTCTGCTACAGTAGCCGAGTTTTATACGCTACATATGCTAATTTAGGTTAGGTGATGTTTTTATTAAAATAAAAATATCAGTATTTACTCAGAGTATTTATCTCTTTAGAGTAAACATTAATTAAAGAATATAGATGATACTAAATTTTAATGTAGTGAAATTGAAAATATTTATATTAAAACATGCGATGCCAATAGTGGTAGCGTCAGAGAGAGAAATTCAGAAATACCCAAAATCAGTCAAAAAAAAGTATTGAAAAAAATATTTTTTATGATTTGATAATTAATAATAAATTAAAAGATAAAAAGTTACTATAATAAAATTAATTTATTGCACTTATTTATGATTTTATAAATAATTTGGAAATTTTGCATCAATATAGGATTTCTTTTGTATTTTACGTTATTTCAATTGAAAAAACATAAAATACTAACGGATATCGTTATAAATAAATTATATTATAATTATAAAGTACAATAAACAAATAGATATTGTTTTAAATATAAAATTAGATAATTAAAACTGAAATAATGTTGTGTTTTATCGACCCCTACCACGAGCAAGGCTCATCTTAAGCAAGAAATTTATGCGTAATACTCAAACAATAGACACAAAAGGTTGAATAAATCAATCGTAAATATTTAAAAGATTACATCCAGCTTTTTTATATCGATTAATTGTTGCATTATTTTATGTAATTTGCTTTTTCATGAAAATGAAAATTAAAATAATTTAACATATCGCTTATTCAGTATTATAATTTATGCCATCATTACTGAAATTATTTTTAAAATTAAACATCAAATTAGTTAAGATTAATTATAAGTCATGCGAAAAATATCCATTATTTAAGGGAAATGAATATTTTATTGAACACAAATGTTAATGACAAAAATATTATTCACTCCAGACGCTGAAAACACAAAAACTTTCAATTTTTTAATAAAAATGTATTAATAAAATTGAATTTCTTTGCTACCAAGCTCAACCAGTGACCAATTTTTTGTTATAATAAATTTAATTATTTATGACCCAGTTGAAAATTATAAATCAAGAAACTAAGAATGATTTTAGAAATAAAATTATTTCTAATCAACATGGAAATATGGTAAATACTGTAACGTGAGATATTGTATTTACAAGATTTTTTTAGACAGTGGCGTGTTTTCATATTTCTCGAGTTCTATCTAACCGAATGAGGTTTTATAGGGCTTATTTTTTAGCTTAAGACTTATATAATCAAATCGCAATAGTTAAGATTACGAAAAATTAGCCTATCTATAATTGCGATTCTGTAATGTTCAAAATTCCTATGGAACCAATATCAAGAGTCGGTTTCCCTTGAGATTTCTCATACTAAAATGTTAAATGATCACTGAAAAATGCCATAAATTTATAGTTCTTTACTATAGAATAGAGCAGAATTTCCGATTTTTACGATGTAAATCATCTAACCTGAAATATTCTACTTACAAGGTTTCTTTTAGACAGTGGCGTGTTTTCATATTTCTCGAGTTCTATCTAACCGAATGAGGTTTTATAGGGCTTATATTTTAGCTTAAGACTTATATAATCAAATCGCAAATGTTACGTTTACGAAAAATCAGCCTATCTATAATTGCGATTCTGTAATGTTCAAAATTCGTATAAAACCAAAATTAATAGTCGGTTTTCCATAGGATTTTTCATACTCAAACGTTGCATTATCACTGAATAATACCATAAATCTATTGCAATCTTATGGAAAAGCGACTATTTATTTTGGTTCTATAAGAATTTTGAATATTATACTATCGCAATCAGGGATTGGTTGATTTTACGTGGACTGTTGCGATTAAATAATATAAATATTAGGCAAAATAACAAGCCCTACCCCATTTGGTAAGATAGAACTCGAGAAATATGAAAACACGCCACTGTCTAAAAGAAACCTTGTGAATAGAATAATTCACGTTAAAAAATTAATATCGTAAAAATCAAAAATCGTGCTTTATTTTAAAGTAAAAAACTATAAATTTATGGCATTTTTCAGTGATTATTCATAGTTTCAGTATGAGAAATCTTATGGGACACCGGCTCTCGATTTTTGTTTCATACAAATTTTAAACATTACAGAATCGCAATTAAAGCTGGGCTATTTTTCGTAAACTTAACTATTGCGATTTGATTATATAAGTCTTAAGCTAAAAAATAAGCCCTATAAGACCTTATTCGGTTCGATAGAACTCGAGAAATATGGAAACACGCAATTATAAAATAAAAGTCTTGTAAATAGAATATTTCGAATTAGAAGAATAATATCGTAATCATCAAAAATTCTGCTACATTCTATAGTAAAAAACTATAAATTTATGGCATTTTTTAGTGATTATTTAACATTTTAGTATAAAAAATCTCAAGTGAAACCGACTCTTAATTTTGGTTCCATACGAATTTTGAACATTACAGAATTGCAATTATAGATGGGTTAATTTTTCGTAATCTTAACTATTGCGAATTGATTATATAAGTCTCAAACTAAAAAATAAGCCCTATAAAACTTCATTCGGTTAGATAGAACTTAAGAAATATGAAAACACGCAACTGTCTAAAAAAAATCTTGTAAGTAGAATATTTCAGGTTAGAAGATTAATATCGTAAAAATCGAAAATTTCGCTATATTCTATAATGAAAAACTATAAATTTATGGCATTTTTCAGTGATTACTCAACATTTTAGTATGAGAAATCTCAAGGGAAACCGGCTCTTCATTTTGGTTTCATACGAATTTTGAACATTACAGAATCGCAATTATAGATGGGCAATTTTTCGTAAACTTAACATTTGCGATTTTATTTTATAAGTCTTAAGCTAAAAAATAAGCTCTATAAAACCTCATTCGGTTAGATAGAACACGAGAAATATGAAAGCACACAACTGTCTAAAAGAAACCTTGTAAATAGAATAATTCACGTTAGAAAATTGATATCGTAAAAATCAAAAATCGTGCTTTATTTTAAAGTAAAAAACTATAGATTTATGGCATTTTTCAGTGATTATTCAAAGTTTCAGTATGAGAAATCTCATGGGACACCGGCTCTTGATTTTCTTTCCATACAAATTTTAAACATTACAGAATCGCAATTAAAGCTGGGCTATTTTTCGTAAACTTAACTATTGCGATTTGATTATATAAGTCTTAAGCTAAAAAATAAGCCCTATAAGACCTTATTCGGTTCGATAGAACTCGAGAAATATGGAAACACGCAATTATAAAATAAAAGTCTTGTAAATAGAATATTTCGAATTAGAAGAATAATATCGTAATCATCAAAAATTCTGCTACATTCTATAGTAAAAAACTATAAATTTATGGCATTTTTTAGTGATTATTTAACATTTTAGTATAAAAAATCTCAAGTGAAACCGACTCTTAATTTTGGTTCCATACGAATTTTGAACATTACAGAATTGCAATTATAGATGGGTTAATTTTTCGTAATCTTAACTATTGCGAATTGATTATATAAGTCTCAAACTAAAAAATAAGCCCTATAAAACTTCATTCGGTTAGATAGAACTCGAGAAATATGAAAACACGCCACTGTCTAAAAAAAATCTTGTAAGTAGAATATTTCAGGTTAGAAGATTAATATCGTAAAAATCGAAAATTTCGCTATATTCTATAATGAAAAACTATAAATTTATGGCATTTTTTAGTGATTATTTAACAATTTAGTATAAGAAATCTCAAAGGAAACCGACTTTTCATTTTGGTTTCATACGAATTTTAAACATTACAGAATCGCAATTAAAGCTGGGCTATTTTTCGTAAACTTAACTATTGCGATTTGATTATATAAGTCTTAAGCTAATATATAAGCCCTATAAGACCTTATTCGGTTCGATAGAACTCGAGAAATATGGAAACACGCAATTATAAAATAAAAGTCTTTTAAATAGAATATTTCGAATTAGAAGAATAATATCGTAATCATCAAAAATTCTGCTACATTCTATAGTAAAAAACTATAAATTTATGGCATTTTTTAGTGATTATTTAACATTTTAGTATAAAAAATCTCAAGTGAGACCGACTCTTAATTTTGGTTTCATACGAATTTTGAACATTACAGAATTGCAATTATAGATGGGTTAATTTTTCGTAATCTTAACTATTGCGAATTGATTATATAAGTCTCAAACTAGCAACTAGCGTATGTAGCGTAGAAAACTCGGCTACTGTAGCAGAAGGCGCAGAATATAAAAGTTACTAAAACTCCCTAGATTGCTTTGGCACTCTACTATAGCTTAAGGAAAAATGTGGGGGGTGCCGTGTCGAAACTTTCTCTGTAACAACGCTGTCAATAATGTCCTTTTTAGGATAGATACAAACGTTAAGAACAAACTGTACATGAGTGAGTTCTATTCTTTTTTTTCATATATCTCTTCGATACTCAATGTGTGTGTGTGTGTGTGTGCGCGCGCGCGCGCGTGTGTGTGTGTGTGTGTGTGTATATATTTTTATTAATCTGTTCTTTTTAGAACAAATTTTAGATTTAAATTTTGGATTTTAAAAAAATGGTGATAAGTGTAGGTCATGTACTGACTACTTTTTCTTAACCTGAAAGAGAGACAAAGATATGAAATTTTACATAAGATGTTTTTGTCAGTAATTCTTTTCATATTAATTTTTGTTAACTATTACTAAATGTATGATAGAAACATCTTTAGGATACATGAAGCATGACATTTATATGTGAAATTTCATATCTCTATCGCTTTCAGTTAAACAAAAAATTTATCACCTACCAGCTAATCTAAAACTTAAAGAGACAAGGATATTGAATTTCACATACCTTTATTATGCTTAATTAATTTATTCAATATGTCTTATGTATAGGTTACAGTTCAATGTTAAAATACCTATATATAGCTATAAAATCTTATATCTTTCACATCAATTCTAAAATAAAGGCTATACTTTAATGTTAAGATTCAATTACTTTATTAGATGGTTTTCACATATTAAAAATTTCAATTTGACATCATTGAATAGTTTTATACCTAAACACATTGAATTTAAATTTAGAAATGCGTATTTTTAAAATTTGCACATGCGGTCATATGTGTTATTAATCATTTGTTATTTCTTTCAATATTATTAAGATAGAGACTTGAAAATTAATATACAAGTTTGTTATTATGAATAAATGAAAAGGAAAGTACTTTTATAGCACACTGTGCCCTAAATCCGCATTTAGACACACAGCTGCCTGTGAACTAGGAAGCCTATTATTGCACACTATGTTCGGCAAATTTCATGCTATACAATAATAAGCTACTATTAATTTTCATAAGAAATCTGTGGCTATTGACAATTGCGAGTCTTCCGAGCGGACCTTTATATCAGATCTCTACCTCAGGCCGAAATCTGCTCTAACATCACCCAGTAATAGAAAATTGTTTTCGGTGTTTATGTCACATTCCATTGGTTCAAACACCGAAAACATTCATCTCTTACCTATACACACATTGTTGATAAAGAAAAAACACCTAATCGATCGACGAAGTTACATAGGCAGGGGTCACCCATCCAAGTAATAACCGCGCCCAATGCTGCTTAACTTCGCCGATCGGCTGAGGTGCAGTTCCGTAATCCCACCAGTATGCTGGTACACTTTTTAAATTAAATAACAATAATAAGAACGTGAGATACAAGTAAAACTAAAGTTAATGCCAGTGTAACATATGAAGGAAGAGGTAGAATAATTGCATTATCATTATTATACAATTTAAGTAAATAATTGAAATTAGAGTTTTATTTTTTTCTGTTTTGATTTATCATTTATGAAATGTTCAAATTTTTTTATTTATAATTTTTGCTTTCCTTTCTCGATTTATAATTCACAGAATGTCTAGTATTTGCTCTTTTACAATTTTCGTTTTTATTTTACGAATTATCATTCGTGGAGTGTATAGTTTTTGTTAATTATTGATTTTTAAACGTACTCATGTAATGCGGCGGATTTATAATACTTGTGCTATAAAATAGTATACGATACTTGAGACCTTAGTGGCCCATTGCACGACGTGATTATCGCCCTCGCTACGCTCGTAAGATAACTTCACGTCGTGCAATAATGGGCCACTTAAGTCACATGTATCGTAATATACTATTTTGATGTATCATAGTTTTCAACTATGAGCGACTGATTGAATCTTTATAATTAAGAGAGGTAGAGACTTGAAAATTAATATACAAGTTTAAAAGTACTTTTCTATTCATTTATTCATAATAACAAACTTGTATATTAATTTTCAAATCTTTATCTTAATTAGAATGAGAGAGCTAGCATATGGCTAATAGTCAAAATTGCCGCATGTACAATTTTTGAAAATACACATTTTCAAATGTAAAACTAATTCATAATTGTTCTATTCAATATGTTTAAGTATAAAACTATTTAATGTTATTAAATTTAATTATTTAATATGTAAAAAACATCTAGTAAAATAATTACATCTTGACTGGTTCTGAGATTGTCATTTATTTCTATTTCAAAATCTTGTGCTCTAACATTAATTTATAAAATCTATTAACTTCATGATTATCTTTGTAGTAAAAAAGAGAAAGTATATAACTTTTGTTGTTGTTTTGTTTGATAAATAATAGAAGGACTTTCTAGTATTTTTTTTATTTTTCAGTCTTCATGCACTCATTAATATTTGTATATTGAAGCTATTAAAGCATTGTCAGTAACTTCCCTGATCTCTCTGAATTCAAAAGAGCTTAAAATTGCTTTAAAAAGAGCTTTAAAATTTCATTTGTAAGAAAGAAAAGATAGTTGTGATACATTTTTTTTCAAATTTTTTTTCTTTCTTATAGTAACATCTATTTGAGCTCATTTTCAGTTTAAGTTGAAAATTTGATTTTTACTAAAAATTCATTCATAAATAATAATAATAATGATAATAATAATAATGAAATCTTTAAATAATAATAATAAAATAAAATAATTTAATCTTTTAATAAAAATTATTAGTCTTAATAATTTGAAAATGTATGGATTCTAGAATAAGATGAATGAATTAAAATTTGGATCGATAATATAAAATTGATGCATATACAATTTAATAGATAGAATAATATCTTATATATAGATATAAGGTAAAATAAAAAGTAGAAAAACTTTTTTTAAATTATTTATTAAAAATAATTTTCTTAAAATACCATGGAAAAAAAAATCTTATTTCCTAAGGGGAACGATAAGAGTCCCAACCAACGCTCTCATCTGTGAGGTACAATCAGCCAACCATGTGGCTCTCTACCTCTCCAGTGTGGGTTAGTGTGTTTAACTGATTTATTAAAAGATAAAAAAATTAATTATACATAGAATTTATTGTATCTTCGAACCGTTGATTAAACAAAAGCCAATTTTTCAATTTAATTACATTTTTATATGCGCACACATTTCTGGGATGTCATGAAAAAATGACATCAAAATAATGTGTGCAATCAACAACAAAATCTTCAGATAGCATCAGTTTTTGAAACGAAGGACATCCCAGTTCTTCCACATTATGAACTGACCTGATGAAACAAGTTTTCAGATGAATATAAGAGTTAATTGCGTTATATGATTTATAAATACTAACCTATCAGGTATAAATCTCTGCAGCCACTTTGTTTTTTCTACTACCTTAACAAAAACTTCTGCTTCGAAAAGAATTGAGCGTAGAGTGCGGCCGAGATCTGGGTAAAAGATATCGCCTGAACTCCATTGAAGCCCGTGGGAATTAAGCTCCAGCCAACGGTTTTCACTCTTATTTTTCTCCAGTAGATTATTCCATGGATGGGGCGGTTTAAGAAGAAATACTGATGGCATAGCGTCTTCTTCAAGGGGCACGATTGCCACCTCTTTAAAAATAAACTCGTTCAACGAGACTTTGAATCCTTGAAAATCTACGACGCATTTCATCTTTCTGAAGATCCTTGTAAACTGAAGCGAACCAAGAGGTTGATTGTTGCAACTAGGTTTACTTCCTTTTATTCACGAAAAATCAGGTCGCATTGTTTACGATAAAAGTGGGGGTAAAATCCTGTAGCGTTTTGCCCTCTCCCTCATCCTCGAGTCTTAGTCATTTCCCCCATCATTTTACTTGGTTTTTCGTCTATATAAGAAAGTTTTCTCGAGAGAGCAGCTCAGTTCATCGGGAATCATCACCTTCGAAGAGTTCCTTCCTCGAGCATCATGGCTACCGCAGAGTACTTTAAGTATACAGCACGTTTGCTATTCGAATCATATCAGCATACGATGGCTGGTCAAGCTGATGCTGAGGATATATGCAGACAGCTTGATCTTGGTAACACGGCTCTGGAGAACGCTAATTTGTTAAGTCATTCAACGAATTTAGCTGTCGCGGATAAACAGAAACTACAAGCTGCTGTAGCTCTAATCAAGAGCGTTTTGCAGCTATTAAGCGTTCATCGTGGTGCAATTGTTGGTTATGGCGTTAATGTTGTGGCTACAGCTGCTTCTTCTGGTGTTGCTGCTTCTGATAACGATCCAAGAGTCAGTTGGGGCAACGTTGACAGTGCGTTCGAGAACCGAATTAAAACCGGTGTAATCACCAATCATAAGCATCTGGACATTCGACAGTTTTTGAAAGATGATAAACGTGAATTGATCGCGCAACTTATTAAGTCTCTGGAAGAACATCCTGCTTTAAAAGTTAATACAACGTTAGCTGCTGAGTATGCGATTATTAAAGATGATGTAGAGACTTATGATATAAAGTACTTTAATACAAAGACTGCTGAT
This sequence comes from Anastatus disparis, assembly GCA_017163975.1. Lineage (NCBI taxonomy): Eukaryota > Metazoa > Arthropoda > Insecta > Hymenoptera > Eupelmidae > Anastatus > Anastatus disparis. The sequence goes on from JAFFSR010000027.1 coordinate 2,133,438, forward strand.
ATATATTCTACAACTAATCTTAATGAATGGTTTTCATTGAACGTTGAGCAGCTCATTAGGAATGATATGGAAGAATTCGCAGTAAAAGAATCAGGCTGGTCTCTGCGCGCAATACTAAATTTAGTTGTTAACATCAATAAATTGAATCCCAAATGAGAGGAAGCAATTCTTATGTTGAAGTGCCTGATTTCAGTAAGAAGAAGAGAGCTTGTATAAATGTTGAGAATAAAGATGATCAATGTTTTAAGTGGGCTATTTTGTCAGCTTTACATCCAGCACAACAAAATGCTCATAGGGTATCATCCTATGAGCAATATAAAGATGAATTATATTTTAAGGGAATAGAATTTCCAGTCGATCTAAAAGATGTTGGAAAGTTTAAGAAGCAGAATGATATTTCCGTAAACGTTTATTCTTTGAAAAAGACAGGAAATAAATTTATTGTTTTACCTCGTCATGTAACAACATGCAAAAAGGATAAGCACGTGAATCTTCTTTTATGTGAGAAATTTTATATCGATGAAGATGAAAATGAAGAAGAACAACTTAACAATTCTTTCGATACTATAAATTATAAGCATCACTACGTTTAGATAAAAAACCTTATAAATTAGTGGGAAGACAATTGAGCGCAAGAAGTCACAAAACTCACATTTGTGATCGATGTTTGCATTATTTTTCAACAGCTGAAAAATTAGCAGCACACGTGACTGATGGTGTAAATTTAAACAAATATAAGGTTACTTTTCCTGACGAAAGGGATAGTGTATTACAATTTAAAAACTTTACGAATAATATTCCTGTGCCGTTTGTGGTTTATGCGGATTTTGAGTGCATACTTCGACCTTTGGAAAACGAAAAACGTGCCTACCAATTACATGAGGCTAACAGTGTTGGATATTTCGTAAAGTATAACTATAATGACACTTTATCGGAATACAAAAGCTATAGACAAAGTGAATAACTAGATGAAACAGCAACCTAGTGGTTCGTGAAAAATATTCACATATTAGCTGTAAAGTTACAAGATATGTATAAAAACCCGTAGCCAATGAGAAATTTGACAATAATAGAAAGAATTAGATTCGACAGTGCTCGCTTATGTCATATTTGCCAGAAACCTAAGTGGTTATGATGCGCATATTTCCATAAAAGAGATCGCTACTTGTTTTCCAGGACGAGTGTCGCTTCTTCCACAAACAACTATGCCCACTATTACACTACTCCTGGATTGACGTGAGATGCAATGTCAAAGTATACTCAGGTAAAATTAGAACTTCTGACTGATATCGACATGCTTATGTTTATTGAACGAGGTATACGAGGTGGGATCAGTCAGTGCTGTAATCGCTATGGCAAAGCGAATAATCCGTACATGGGACAAGATCATAACACTGACGAAGATGAAAAATATTTGATGTATTACGATGTCAATAACTTGTATGGTTGGGCTATAACTGAACCTTTACCACGTGGTGGCTCCAGACAGGTGGATAACCTAGACAGATATAAGTATTTCGATATTCCTGATGACTATCCATTCGGTTACATACTGGAAGTGGACTTGGAATATCCTCAATCTCTTCACGACAAACACAAGGATATGCTATTTTGTGCTGAGCACAGAGCACCTCCAGATTTCAAACAGACTAAATTGATGACAACTTTGCACGATAAGCAGCGTTACGTGTTTCATTATCGTGCATTGAAGCAGGCATTACTCCATGGATTATGTCTAAAGGAAATCCATCGAGCTCGTCAATTTGATCAAAGTAGATGGTTCAAGAAATACATCGATTTGAACAGCGAAAAGAGAAAAAATTTTAAGAATGAGTTCGAGAAGATGCTCTTTAAACTTTTCAACAACGCTATTTATGGAAAAACCATCGAGAACGAGCAAAAACATGTGGACATCAAGCTTATCAGTAAATGGAAAGGATGCTATGGTGCAGAGGCGCTCATTGCAAGACCTTGCTTCAGTAGTTATGCCATCTTTGATGGAAATCTTGTGGCTATTCAGCTCTTACGAACAGAGATTTGCATCAGGAAACCTATCTACATCGGGCTCTCTGTACTGGATTTGTCCAATACTCTCGTATACCGCTTCCATTATGACTATATGCTGGATAAAGTAGCGAAAAATGGAGCCAATCGTAAGCTATTGTACACCAATACTAATAGCTTGGTGTACGTAATGACCAACATCGATATGTACAAGATAATGAAACGGGATATCCATGAGTTCGACACCTCAGACTACCCACAGCCTAACCAATTCAACATTACTCCGGCCAACAAGAAAATTGTTGGTTTGATGAAGGATGAATGCAATGGAAACATCATGCTGGAATTCGTTGGACTGAGGAGTAAAATGTACAGCGCCAGAGTCGAAAATCATAGGCCTATAAAAAAAGCCAAGGGAGTGAAGAGTTCCGTAGTCAAAGCAATCATCTGTTTCAACGACAACATCGATTGTTTAAAAATGAAAGAGATCAAGGTTCGAGAACAGAGAAACATAAGATTTCGTAATCACCAGCTGTACACTGAGAAAGAAACAAAGATCACTCTCAGTGCCTACGACGACAAAAGATATCTGCAGTCAGAAACTATGGACACTCTTCTTTGGGGCCATTACTTGACAAAGCCGCCAAGTCCAGAGGTGGGGGAAGCAGCTATCGAGCCACCGAGACCTGAGGTGGGGGTAGCCGCAGCCGAGCCGCCGAGACTTATGGTGGGAGTAGCTGCAGCCAAGCCGCCGAGACTTGTGGTGGGAGAAGTTGCTGCTGCGGGGGAAGTTGAGGTGGGGAGATCCCTATATGAGCTGCTTCACGAGCGGCCTAGCATCATTCAGTTCGTAGCCTCTTCAAGAGATAATCCACAAGTCCTCAAAAGAACTCATCAGTTAACAAACGAAGAAGCAGTAGGCAGTAGCAAAAGATCCACACTTTGATTTTACCAGCGAATCTTAAATTAAGGTTGGCATTTTTGTTTTCTTTGATGATAATCAAGTCTTAGCCAATTGTTTAAGTCTTTCAATGGAACTTTTCAAGAAAAGTTTTTCAAGTGATTTAATTGTATCTCAATGAAGTGTTAATAAAGTATCAATATAGTATTAATATAGTTTAAATATAGTTTCAATGTAGTTTTAATATAGTATCAATAAAGTATTAATACAGTATTAATACAGTATTGATACAGTATTAATAGTACTTAAATTGAAATTTCTACTATCTTTTACTATGAATTTTTGTTCTTGTTATAGATAAAATGGACATCTCTAAATTAAACGCTATCGCTAGAGGAGGATTTCTTCCAACGAAATAGTTGACTGAATTTACGAAAGATAACCTGCATTCGGTCACAAAATCAAGACAGGTGAACACTCGATATGGATTAAAGATTGAGGCAGAACTGGATCAAGAAATCCAAATTTTCTTACCTAAGAAAGTGTCCGAAGTGATTGAAAAAGACTTAAGATTTTTAGAGGAAATGCAGAGTGCTGCTAATAAATTAAAACTTTTTATAATGTACAAAGGTGGGCAAGTCCTTGAATTTTCTAATGTTTAGTGTGTACATGTGTGTAAATACATATATATATATACATATATATATATATATATATATATATATATATATATATATATATATATATATATTGGTGTATAGTTACAAGTGTATAAATGAAAATTGGATATCATTATAATATATTTAATGTATCAGTTTAAAAAGTGTTTATTTTATTTCAATTTCTTAATATACATTATTAAATACATTTTTCTTAAATTCAAATTTAAAAAATTATGATATGTAAATTCGAATTCTTTGATTAATAACTTTCCGACAAATTACCCATTTTTTAACAATGGATGAACAATGATAACAACTACAACAGTGTCCACAGGGTATAAATGCGACTTTTACTTCATTATCAAGACAAATTTTACATCTATTGGTATTTTCTTCAGCAGAATCATTCCGACAAGGTATATCTCGGATGAAGCGACAACGGCCATTCCACTTTTTGTGCTCTAATAGTGGATTGTCATCGATTTCCCATTAACATATTTCTGTAGAACATTCAAAGCAACGGACTTTATCTATTTCACCAGTGTAGTAAAATCATGCTGCAGCTAAATCTTCAGGTTTTTAAAAACTCAAAGGCCAATTCGTAATTTCAAGACGGTTTTCCTGTATTCGATACATGATCACGTTGAATTATTTGTAAGTTTTTATTCTTTATAAATTAATTACAAAATATTTATTGACATCTGCTTTATTAATCCAACTATTGTGAGTAGTGTCGAAACCAAGCCACTTCACCAATACTTCATTTCTACGTCTTCTAAGAATCTTCTCTATAAGATAGTAATCAGGATATTCGACACTTTGTCATTCTTGTTCATAAAAACCTCCAGCTATCGGCTGATCTTTGTAATCCTGCAAGAGAAAAGTAACTGGTTTTGTTTTTCGAACTGGGAGTACAGTAAATATTTCAGTAGACCAGTTAGGTGTGTATCCTTTTTCGAATACTTGTTTCAACTTGCTTACTCGTACTTTATCACCAACTTTAAACTTCGGTTTCTTTTCTATTAAATTAACATTACGCTTGAATCGTCAAAGAACTTCAGCTTCGTTTTCAGCTGTAACATCTTTCGGTTTCATATTCATAGTCCGATGCTTCTCATCATTGTACTTGTCAATCAAATTGGAGATAATATCAATCCACTTGTAGTTACCACGTAAACTAAACTGTTTCCACATTTTGTTTTTGAGCGTACGATTAAAGCGTTCGCAAATAGACGCCTTGAGATTACTATACGTCGACTAGAGGTTGATTTTATATTGTTGCATGAGATTCTGGAAATTGGCATTATAGAACTCCTTGCCTCGGTCGGCGTGAAGATTCTTAGGCACTCTACCCTTTGTCAATACAGACTTCATAGCAGCAGAAACATCTATACCAGTATTTTGTTTTACAGTAATAGATCAGGAGTATTTTGAAAAAAAATCTATAACTGTAAGCATGTATTGGTAGCCTTTGTTTTCTTGAAAATAAGGTTGCATCTCTACCAAATCAGCTTGCCAAGTCTCATCCAAACCTCGCACATCAAATTTACGACGAGGATAATTACGACGTGTTGGCTTGTGAAGCTCTTCTACAAGTCTATGACGTTGTTCCATCGATGGTTATCGATTGACTGTTTTGCACTAACAGTGATAATGCCTTCTTTTATAGTCTCAATTTCCAACTGGCTTTGTATGAATTTCTTATCTAGCTCGTCTCTATGCACCTCTACAATTTTATTGAGGTTGTTGAGATCACTTCTCAAACTAGATATTGAATCTAATAATTTTTGAACTTCTAAACGTACGATGCGCTGTAAAGTATCTAAATTTACAGCTTTATTGAGTTGATTAGGTGATGCGAGATTACAAACCCTCTTATTTTCTATATCGTATTGTCCATCTTTTGTGAGTTTATAGCTACTATCCGGAGGTCCTCAATTACTCTCACTTCGTTTGAGATTACGTCCGAATACATCGACGCTCATTTTGATAATGCATGGTATAGGTGTCTACACCTCAATATATATAGCCTCCTTCACGTAACTCTTCTATAATTGAATGTATCTCATCTCTATAACTAGGGTTTCCAGCTTCTCTCTCAGCTATGAGTAATCGAAGTCTATCAACGAGTTCGTTTGAATCATCCCAGTATATGTAATCTATTCTCGTATCTCTTCTTGCAATTTTATATCGAGGTAACAATCCTCCTCTTTTTTTTAATGAAAACAAAGGATTAATGATATTGTCAAATTTCTTACTTTTGTGCGTACGAATAGACTCATCACTTCTGTAGCGTCGTTATGTTGTGAGCATTAGTAGTTTCAAGAATCTTCTTGTAATTTTGCATATCATTAGTGTTTATCTGACCTCTATCGGGATTTTTCGTAATTCACAATTCTAACAATCCTTTAGTTTTTGGATATTTTTTATCTTTTATACGAATGTTTTTATCTTCGAAAAATAGAGTTGAGTCACCAATTAAGTAACTATTACCCTCCTTGCGCACTCCATAAACTTTATTCAATTGTTTTAATTGTTCCTTATTGAGCATATGAATGTACTTATTATTATTATCAAGCAATAAATCATCTTCTTTTTTTTCTAATTCCTGCTCACTTGCAGCTGATTCAAATTCTGTATTAACTTGTCGAATAGTATTGTTTAATGACGTATCTATAGCATCATCAATGGATAAAGAGGAAGGAGAAGAAGATTGCAAAGAGGGGGAATAAGTATCATTGTTTATTATGACTTTTTTTTTTATTTTTTGCTATGTCACGTATAAAATCATTATTTTTCTCAGTAGTAGCAACGAGTTTCTGAAGAGGATCAACGATAGGTTTGAATGTCTCGCCAAATGCTCTTTCAATATTTTCTTTTCCAAACTTCAACAAGTTATATTTTTGTTTAACTGTATTGCATGCTTGCACAAGTTGATGTAGAACATCTTTCTTTCGTCGAATTTCAGCCATGTTGACTCTTCAGCGTACAATTATGAATTGTTTTCTTAGGACTATGTGCGCGCTATATATATAGCAAAACAATCAAAGCCTTTTCTATATCTACCAGAATTGATCGAACTATCTTTGTCGGTTATTAAAAATCCATATTTATCATTAGTCCAACACTAGGAGCATGATTCTTTGAATTGCGCGTAAGTCATGTCGAAATTGATGTGATCGTCATATAAGTGTCTCAAATTGACGTCATCTTGACGAAAAATCACCAACAAATTGACATTGTCTCTGACTGGATGTTTTTGAATTCGAGCATAAGATTGACAGAGATAGAAACAATCAACATTTTTGTGTCTACCCTTACAGAAGTAAGCTCTGATATTATCTTGTTTTTCACAGGCTACATTATCAAAAATCATGACAGAATTGGGAAGCGCATTATCAGGGGCTACAACAGATTCATGTTTACTAAAGGAAAAGTATTGTACACCTTCTAAAGGCTCTAGGAGGTTCTTCAAAAACTTGAACTTTGGTTGATTCAAAGACTTCGAGTATACATAAACGTTTTCAAACCTGAGGCCATTAGGATGCGTTTTTAGTGCTAAGAGACTATTGGTTTTCCCACAATTTAATGGACCGCAAAATACAGCTCGAATACTGTTTGGAAGTGAGTCTCCATGCCTCTTTAATTTCTTCTCATGCTCCACGATAGTGTCGGAATTTTCTATCGGTAGCTTAAAAGATTGTTCTTTGAAATTCGTTATGACAGCACGTCTGACGTACGAATGCTTGACCAGCTATAAATACAGGGCTTTTATACCTAATCCCTCAGTCTTCATTTAGTCTTCGAAGTGTGATGATCGTATATTGACAACGACGACGTGGTCGCGGTTTTGTCAACAAGCTTCTTAATAGTCTTCCAATCGAACTTCATATACCAGGATACCAATACTGTGGACCCGGTACAAGATCAGCTAAACGTTTAGCTAGAGGTGATCCAGGAATCAATCCTCTCGATAGAGCTTGTAAAGAACACGACATTGCTTATTCACAGTATGGTGAAAACGTAGAAGCCAGAAACGCTTCTGATAGAATTTTAGCAGAAAAAGCTAATCAAAGAATTTTATCAAAAGACGCTAGATTTAAAGAAAAAGCAGCTGCATTTGCAATTAAAAACATTATGAAAGTAAAGTCTAAATTCGGAATGGGTATGAAGAAGAAGGGTAAGAGGAGGGGGAAGCCTTCTACTACTACTTTCAATACAATAGTAAAGGTCGCATTAAAATCAATTGTTCCTACAAAATGTGCTCGAAAAGCCATTCTGACAGCTCTAAAAGGTGCACGTAATGCTGTTAAAAAAGCAAGTGGTAAAAAGAATGTAAAAATTCCACGTATTTTACCAGTCCCAAAGAAAGTAGGAGGTTTCTTACCATTTCTTATACTAATCTTTGCAGATTTAAGTACTGTCGATGGTATTGCTGGAGGTGCCGCTGGAATCTCTAAAGCGGTAAACGATTCCAAAGCTGCTAAACAACAATTAGAAGAAAATAAGAGACATAATATAAAGATGGAAGAAATAGCTCTTGGTAAAGGTCTTTACTTAAAATCATATAAAACTGGTCTTAGTCTTCGTATGAAACCAAAGAATTAAAAAAAAAAAAGATCTTCAAAGTAACATTACCTCAAAGAGCACTCACCGATGCTGATCTTATCAAGTATGCAAAAATCCTAAAAATCTCAAATTTTCGAGGAGTATTCATAAGAAATGCTATGCCTATTAATGGACCGCACTATGGGGAATCAGCTATTGTTAATCTCGATGATGCAGATGGACCTGGAACGCATTGGATAGCATATCACAAACGAGGAAATGATGCTGTGTATTTCGATAGCTTCGGTGATCTTCAACCTTCTTTGGATTTAATGACATATCTGAGAGTAGACAACATCAAGTACAATCCTGAGAGGTATCAAGACTTTCATACTTTTAACTGCGGTCATCTTTGTCTAAGATTATTGAGCAACACTCTTGATATATAAAGAAAAGAATGATGAGTATTTGTTCATTATGCGTTCAACAATCATGGCAGATTCATTGACTTTGAGTCTTTCGGGTACATCGTCTATACTGGAAGAACAGTATTTTCCACCGATTGAACTCTCACCTGACAAGAATTACGTTCTCGGATTAGTTGCTTTCATGACATCCAATTCTATACCTAATATCGACAAGAGAAGTAATCTATTCCACGTTGTATAGAAAGAAATTGTTTTACCGACTGGTAGTTATGAAATTGAGGATATAGAGAACTATCTCAATGAAACATTGACGTCAAAAAGCATCTTAATCAGTATTAAACCAAACAATAATACACTCTGCAGTGAAATAAAATGCAATCATGCGATTGATTTTCGACCAGAATATTCGATAGGACCTTTATTAAGCTTTGCAAAACGTGTTCTCCCTGCTGACGTCACAAATCATTCAGATTCACCTGTAGCTATCCTGAAGGTCAACGCTCTTCGAGTTGAGTGCAATATCGACTCTGGTGCCTATATAAACGGACGACAAGTGCACACGATACATGAATTCTTTCCTGCTGTCTCACCAGGATATAAGATCATTGAAGTGCCATCACAAGTCATTTACCTTCCAGTCGTCGTCAAGAGCATAAATCATTTACAAGTGCGCATAGTCGATCAAGACGGGAATTTAATAAACTTTCGTGGAGAAACTATTATAGTTAGATTACACAATAAATCAGTATAAAAAAAATGGGAGTGGTTTATAATAATGAAAATAACAAAGGGTATATAAGTAAATCAAGATGGCATTCGAACATCAGTCGTCATCGACAAGTCAAAGTATTAACACGGCAGAACATTCAGTTTTTGAAAAGTCAAGGCTTAAAAATAAGAGCTTCTGGTGGAAAATTACATGCTTGATTTTTTGCTGTTTTAAAAGAAATGGAGGAAATTCTAAATATAAGGTCAGGAGTAAGATTGGATGCTATTTTGATATTTTCATACCTCTCAGTATGATTTTAGGCTTCGCCAAATTTATCGCAAAATCATAGTTAATGTTAAACATGAACTCATTTTCACGAGATCCAGGAACGATATTAACGCAGTAATACAAACACCGAATGCTACTAATGCTTACGAAAATTTCAAATTCGATCTTTTAAGGATCGAGTGGCTTATGCCTCACATACAGTTATCCAATAAATGGAAAATTTGCATGCTCCGCCAAATCGAGAAAAATAAACTTATCCTTATGAGTTTTCGTTCTGGGAATCATACGAATACCCATTATTACCGGCATCAACGAGACATGTATGGACAGTCAAAACATCTAATCAGCTAGAGAAGACTCGTTTTATCATTCTTTTTTTCCAGACAAATCGAAAAGGACAAAAAACTGCTAACGCTAGTCAGTTTGATCACTGCAGTTTGAGCAATGTAAAACTATTTCTCAATTCTCAATACTACCCTTCCGGAAATATGAATCTTGATATTGTCAATAATCAGTATGCAATATTATACGATATGTACGCTAATTTCCAAATGCATATTATGGAAAACAGTCTGAGCCAATGCTAAAAAAATCAGATTATATCAATCACATATTACTGATAGTGATCGATTGTTTAAAACAAAATGATTCACTGAAGAGTGCTCCAGTTAATATTCGTCTTGAATTCGAGACCAAACAAAACTTTGCAGTTGGAACTTCAGCTTACTGTCTAATCTTACATGATAGAATTATAGAATACAACGCCATAAGCGGTGATATCAGAAAACTAGTCTAAAGGAGTGGAGATTGTCTGCAGAGGAGTGGGGATAGTAGGATATAAGAAAGCGAGTGCGAGCTGGGATCTCATTCTTTAACAGGATGGAATACGCAGTGGACTTACGAAATTTTAAAAAGCCAGGTGAAGAGTTTGTTTTAAAAGAGTTGGCTGCAGTTCCTCTCGTTGAATCGGCTGAACCTACAGTACATCTTTTCGAACCACCCACAATGTTACACAAATTTTTGTGATTGGTCAAGTGAAAAAAGAGTGGTTGGAGAAATTCGATTTTAAAGTTGTCGATATCAGTGATTTGGGTATTCCAAATTTTAACTAAAACAGACTCTTGTTCACATCATAATTGCATGTATAAAAATACTTGTGCTGTTAACAACGTTAAATCAATACAGGAGTTGTATTTCAGTGATTTCAGTGATTGGGTAATGGACTGGGAAGACACTCGTGTAAATAAAGATAGTGAATTAGTACTGTGAAAAAGTTATTAATCAACATGGAGTTTTTGGTGGATATGCAAGGTTTTAAACAGTCTCGTGATGACTATATTCTCAAAGAGTTGGCTATAATGCCGCTCAGCGATGTTACCGAACCTCTGGTACTCCTTTTCAACAAGCCATATTCCTGGCGTAGACTTTCGAATGAGTACAAAGAACAAAATACGTGGTTAAAGTATTACTATCATGGTTTATCATGGAACTTTGGTACCATTCCATATACTGAAGCAGGCAATATTCTTAGAAAAGCCTTACATGATGCGACCAAAATTTTTGTCGTGGGTAGTATAAGAAAAAAATGGCTAGAACGCTTCAAGTTTAAAGTATGCGACGTCACAGGAATGGGTTTTCCACCAACTGATAAAATAAAGCTTGTAACTGTTTGTCCAAATCACAATGATACGTACAAAGCTCGTTGTGCTCTGCACAATGTCAGACTTATGAAAAAATACTTTACTAAAAATGAATAAGTTGATTTATGCTATCATAGGAAGTAAAAAGGAGAGATAATGATTAATGGATTTATCTCACAGGTAGAGGGCGATGATTGGGGCTCTCACCACTTCCTAAGAACAAAGGTTTTTGCTTTATTTTATGCTATGGAGAGGGAGATCTGCGCAGTAGCCACGGCTCAACCGCTACTTAAAAGAACTCCCGAACCAGCTCGAGTCATTCATTTATTGGACTCTGCTAAGTGAACTTAGAATTCTCCATCAAAGAAACATGGATCTTGATAAATTCAACGAGGTAGCTCGTGGACGCATCCATCGTGCTATTGGAAATATATTTTCCTTGAAGAAAGATCAGACTTATTATGTGAGTGAGTTTAGACCAATTAAAAGAAAGGATGAATTTAGATTGATGGCAGTTTTACATGGCGAATGGTGCATGTTATTCCATCTCGCACATGCAGAGCCTTACAGAAGAATAAGGACTTTTACTTCAAGCTGAGAGAGGCTATTCAAAATTACAAGTTGTTTGTAAAGTATTTAGATGATGACAACGGAAAAGGTCTCGAGTTCTCCTTGGCTTAAGTGCTTGGAAGTTAACGGAGAGGTATACGAGTCATGGGCGCACTTCATACTTCTCGGAGTAAGAGGTTCACAAGTGGCGATTCTTGCTTGTACCTCACAGATGGGGCCGAAGGTTCGGGCTCCCATCACTTTCTATAAAAAGCAAACGCATCCTGATTCACATTCATTTCCTCATGGGACAGACTCCAAGTCATACCACTTAAAATTGTTCAGAGTACACTCATCTTCTTCCGCCTGATAAAAAGGTGAAGGATGAGAAAACAACATGGAAAGAGTACTATAAAAAATATAAATCGCAAATGCTATCTAAAGATATAAAATATAAAAAGCTATAAAGTTTTGAACTAAGTAGATAAGAATGGGAACAGTGCTTGGAAGTCCTGTGACTGACTCCAGGACTTTTCCGAAAAATACCACGCTGATCCCAGCTCACTAAGCTACAATCGGTTCCCCCACCACGAAATCCTATATCGGGTCTAGCTCAGGTGATACAGAAATGCTTCCCCCACCAAAAAAACCTAAGCTGGTTCTGTATCAATGATACAGAAACGACTGCCGCTTTTAAATCAAGTGATACAGAAACGGCAGCCGTTTCTAGATCAGGTGATACAGAAATGCTCCCCCCATCCCAAAAAACCCTAAGCTGGTTTGAATTTACCTGAATTAGAAATGCATGCCGGTTCTACTTCAAGTGAAGTCGAAACGGCATACGTTTCTAATTCAGGTGAATTCGAACTGGCTTAGCTTATTTACTTAGCGGCCATTCTTTGGATAGGGAAGTTGTGTTAAAAGTCGAAGAGTATTATTTGAACGATTATTTTAATTGCTCTCGATAAAGTGCAAATAAAAACGATACGATATTTGTAGAGAAATTGGTATCAAAACTAAAAAAGTTAAGCGCTTTCTTACTCGAAGCAGGAAACAAATTTTTGAAGTATTTAAAGAAGAAAACTCCCTGATGGATAAGAAAATTAGCAAATCAACATTCTATGTCTTGAGATTAAAGTAGATTATACTCAATCCATCTAATGATACGTGTCTTTTTATTCATTGCGAAAATTTGGAACTTATGTTGGTAGTTTGAAAAAGTTATAATACAAACAATATATTTGACATTTCAAAAATTGAATTAAATATTTTTTTTTCACACTCTGCGCGAAAAGTGGGTACTTCTTTCCCTACCGGCAGAACTGAAAGCACCCACTATTCACGTCTCATGTGAAAAAATCGTATATTCATCACGGGAGTAAATGAAAATGCTTTAAATCGTATGTTTAAGGCATTTACATACAATTTAAGACATTTTTCGTTTTTACTCCCTAGGTGAAAAATATACTATTCTTTATTTTATTTTAAGGATGATATGAAATGTTTACTGGGAGAATGTGAAAACTGCCCGATTGGACGTAATTTTGATATGAAAATGATTTCCTTGTCGGAAGAAGATCTTTATAAAGAAACATCTTATGGTATTCGGGAAAAATCAGATTTACTTAATAAAACTAGTACCACTGAATACTTCTTGATAAAATTAGGAAAATATGCTCTTACCGTAAGTACTCATATAAAATGATAAATGAAATTCAACGTATTGCTATTCAAGAGACAAAAATTTTAGTAAAAAAAAGCCAATTCCAATTAGTCATTTACATAGATTTTGCCGAAAATTGGACGGTCTTATTACAAAATGAAGTACAAAGCTACCACTGGAGCAAAAATAAGTCAATGGAATACAAAAAATTCACTGTTGAAAAGCTGAACAAAATCTTGTGTTCATTTCTAGAACTTCATTGCATGAATGGGAAAATATAAACTGATAAATTCTAACTGAATCAATAATTATTTATTTTTTCTTTTTGAACATATTTTTAAACTTAAAATTGCTATAACTTTTCTTCCAATTGACCTAAAAAGTTGACCAATGGCTCATTTTGAAGGTTTCTGCAAACACTAACAATATACTTATAATTTGAGCAGTGAACGAATAGTGAAAGAGCATAATTATTGGAAAAAGATACAGTTTTAATATTCCATGATTGAAAAAAATACAATAAAATTTTTAAAAAATAACGCAAAATAGCATATTCTGAACCACCTTAAAAGTTATTTTTTTTTATTTATAAAAACATTAAAATTTGGAGAAAAAATATAGTTTTTGAGAAAATCACGTTGAAAAAAAAACTTTTTTTTGTTTTTTTACTAATAGCTTGACGGCATCAATTTGAATCTACAAAACAACAACGCGATGTAAAAGTAGGCTGAATTCCTGACGTTAAAAGAAAATTCGTCTTGAAAAGTAAACAATTGACGGACATAGAGCATTTTAAATATGGAGGTCCATTTTTATTTTTACACCTTTTATTTTAACATTTAACACATATTTATATAGTTTTTAGCAAAAAAAATATTTAATCCGTGACGGCCTGCGTGAATCTGAATGGAATCAGCCATGTATATAAGCTGCATGCATTAAAATGATGAAGAAAAGGAAAAGAAAATTTACACAATATGAAAAAAAAAGTTATACAATATATATATATATAGATCTTTAGGAAATTCACGCTTACTTTTTTTAACAAAAAATTAATTAATAATAAAAACAATAGATAACAAAAGAGATGCTTACTGCTGGTTGAATGATAGATATATAGTCGATTCCTGTAGGCTAGATGATATCTGCTGTTCTCGTTGATAAACCCTTTTTATTGTATAATTCTCAAAGAAAGTAGAAAAAAGATATTTCTAAGGAAAAGTAGTGTTTTTATTCAAGATTATAATATTTAGAATTAGACGTTATAGAAAATGTATAAAAGAAAAGATATGATTAGGAATAATATTTGATTTCAAAATTTAATATTAATTATTAAGAGAAAGATTGTATGAATTCGAATTTGAGATGTAGAAAATCTTAAGAAAAGATATGATTTAGACCTAATATTGACTTGATTTGTTATTGAATTCAAGAGTATGAGTATGAAGATTGAAATAAAAGATATATTTTTATTTAACTTAGAACTGAGATTGATTTCATTTAATAAAGAAAGGAAGAATAAAAGTAATTGAATTTGATGTTTGGAAAGTTTCAGTTTGAGATTTGAGATACTTTGTGACGCCTTGCTTTGAGAGCAGGCCAAATTATCTGTCTTTGTCTAATAGTGTTTTTAATCAATTATATAAACACCATTGACTATAATACGAAAAATATGACAGTGCCTGCCAGACACTAGTATAATAGATAAATTTTATAATAACTACAAAATAATTTTATCTCGTAGTTTTAGAATAATATGAGACCTACTAACAATCTATAATATGACCTATCTTTTTTGGTAAGTTTCATATTATTTAAAAACTACGTGATTAAATTATTTTGTTGTTATTATAAAATTTACTGATTGTACTAATATCTAGCAGGATCTGTTATTTTTTTTGGTTGCAGCTGATGATGTTTATATAAATTATGAAAAACACTATTAGACAAAGACAGATAGTTTAGCCTCTTCTTAACCGGTACTCGATCGAGAACCAAACGCACTTTCACGTGCGCACAGATACGCCCATGCTTGCTACTACTACCTACGCGCTGTACAGTCAACACATATAATATCCCTTCTCTGTAGCGTAAGAGAGGCTAAATGAGTGTCGACGGCTTGAATCCGAGCATATCCGTTAAGGCTAAGAGTGTAGAGAGTGCACTCTGCTTTTAACTAATAAAGTTGTCTAAAACAAAAAATATAGTCAAAATGTGTTTGATTATTATGAGTACATATTAAGTTGGCGAAATAAATCGACACCTTTTTTATAAATAAGTCAAATATTTCAAAAGAACATAATTCATTGAATGCGAGCATATCTGTTAAGGCTAAGAGTGTAGAGAGTGCACTCTGCTTCTAACTAATAAAGTTGTCTAAAACAAAAAATATAGTCAAAATGTGTTTGATTATTATGAGTACATATTAAGTCGGTGAAATAAATTGACTACATTTTTATAAATAAGTCAAATATTTCAAGAGAACATAATTCATATATAAATTTATATATAAGTAAATAAATAACATATTCACTTTTATTTAGTCCTGGTGCAAGCCAGGACCTAGCACTATAAAGTTTATGGTCACAAAGAACCTAAGAAAAAACAAATTATTAACGAAAAACAAGGAAACGCATGTACTTAATTATAAAAAATGATGAGGGTATCAAAGAAGTCACATACTCAAGAAAGAATAAGAACCCGAAAGGATTTGAGATAAATACATATAGGTAAAAAAGAACCTATTCACCATCAAGTCATTAGTTTAAGTATAATTTAAAAAATTATTTAGTTTTAAGAAATGAGAAATAAGTTGTATAATAAATATGTAAAAGTCTAAAAAAAGTGAGATTCAAAAAAATTGTAAAATTGTCTGGGTACTTTTAAAAATAAAATTATTTGCATATTTAAATTTAATCCAAATTAAGAAAAAAAAACTTGTTTAGTAATAGTTAACACTCCGTGTACAAAGTGCAATTCATTCTATTTTAAGGGGTAGGCGTAACATAAAAAATTTTACCAAGACTAAATTTAAAAAATTAAAATAATTTAAAATTAGCTCAATTTACCTCGCCCCTAACGTTGCTCGGTTGAATTTTCATATATTATAATATGTATAAATTAGCCAATTTTAAAATGATAAAGAATTGCCTCAACTTATGAATTTTGATGTTGAAGTTTCGTACTAGATTAAATTTCTATATTTTTATAAAAAAGGATTAATTAAAGTTATATTATTCATAAAAATTGTTTAAATACAAATCATATCATGATGAATTAGGAATTTATTTTACTAAATTGCATTTAAATCAATGAAAAAATATGATAGAAATTCATTCTTTTTAATCTCGAGTTTCAATTACGAACCATAAAATAATTGAAAACAGTATTTGACGTTTACTAGAACTAACAACTGTACAAGTAAAGGGAAGTACTGTTAAAATAGTATATCTAATTTAAGTACTAAGGCATTTAAAAAAAAGTGACGATATAATTTAAATTAGTACTATAGCTTTAATTTTAGGGACTAATGTTGGTACGATTATATTATGAAGCGAAAACATAAATTTTCGATGCTTGGTGTCTTTTTTTCGGTACTAAGACCGACATTTCACCTACTCGATTCAAGGGCAATATTTCGCATTAAATGTGATAGTTAATCTCTTTTGGTGCAACTTTTTCTGTTACTAAAATTAAAAATTGATAAATATAGAATTATTTATATAATATATAACACTTTTAAATTACTAATAATTAATTTTCTAATTCGTGATATTTAAGGAATAAAACGATAGAAGTTTATCTGTCATACTTCGTTTTAAAATAATTAGCTTTTGAGTTTGAAATTAATTATTAGTAATTTAAAATTATTATATATTATATGATTTACAGTACCGGGCAATAATTCTGAGCAGGTTATCAAATTTTTGCTCCAACTTTGAAAAAGCATATCTTCTTCAATTTTGATTTTAGAAAAAATTTAAAAAAAGCATTTTAAAGTATTCTTTAAATGCTTTCTTTTTAGTTTACTTACATTTTTTTAACGATATTCAAAAAAAAAATAATCGCTCCGGCAATTTATAAATTTTTTTCATTTTTGCATTTTTTTTCAATCAGCAGTAGTTTTTTAAATAATTGAGCGAGAAAAAATTTGAAAAAAGATTTGAAAAGGGCTCTAAAAATGCTATTTGCAGCTATTTTTACAAAAATTTTTTAATTATTTTTTGTCAAGTTTTAAGCATATGAAGTTATCGATTTAATACTTTTGCAGTTGTAAAAAACACTTGAATAGCAAGTAGAAAATAATCGCTGGTGAAGTAGTGATTTAATTTTAGTAGGAAATTATAACTATTCATTATTAATAATGAAACATAATAAAGTATGGAACAACAAAAAGATTTCTTTTGCAAAAATTATATCATAGAAATCAAAATTTTTGCACCGATTATTTTCTACTTGCTATTTAAGTGTTTTTTTTACAACTGCAAAAGTATTAGATCGATAACTTTATATGCTTAAAACTTGACAAAAAATAATAAAAAAATTTTCGTGAAAATAGCTGCAAATAGCATTTTCAGAGCCCTTTCCAAATCTTTTTTCAAATTTTTTCTAGCTCAATTATTTAAAAAACTACAGCTGATTGAAGAAAAATGCAAAAATGAGAAAAATTTCAAAATTGCCAAAGCGATTATTTTTTTTTTAAATATCGTTAAAAAAATGTAAGTAAGCTAAAAAGAAAGCATATAAAAAGTACTTTAAAATGCTTCTTTTAAATTTTTTCTAGGATCAAAATTGAAGAAGATACGCTTTTTCAAAGTCGGAGCAAAAATTTGATAACCTGCTCAGAATTATTGCCCGGTACTGTACATTATATTACATTATTTTTTTATTATTCTTTTACATTATATTTATCAACTATTGAAAATTATTTTACAATTTAATAGTTTTCACGTTATAAAGTATAAATTATATTAAAGTTTCATACTTGACAGCGCCGCAGTGCGCATTATAGGTAATATGTTAGTATAAGATAATTAAGTTCTGTAGTACGGAATAATTCGGTACTATACCAAATAATTTTTGAGATAAGACGCGTTGAAAGATGTACTAATATAGGTTGTCTCAATTTATGTACTGAGTATCAATTAAAAAATAATTAGTAATGTTTTTTTGACTACTGACTCAAATTAGTACATTTTGTTAGATATTTTTCTTTCTCTTTGCGTGCAAGTGCAAATTCAAGATTAAGGTTGGAACTTGATAATCTTTAGTATTCACAAGATTTATCTATTAGGTTCAAATTCATGAATGTGATTTCAATATTGAGTATAACTTGAAACTCAAGTATCTTTACATGGGTATCAGCAGTTATTTTGTTTAAGTGGGATGTATAGTTAAAAAAAGGTGGAAAATGGGTATAAAATGTGTAGAAAATGAGTGTTATTAAATAAAAGGGTAGAAAATAAGAGTTCTATGGGTAAGATATGGAGGGTCAACGACAAAATTTTTTTAAAAACTATATTACATAGAAAGATCTATATTTCTTTATATAATAAAAAATTTTCGCCTTCGTTATCGACACTGCCACCGTGTATAAAAATCAATCCTGGCCCTAGTTAGCTATTATATAGCTGAAATTTAGCTGGAATTTAGTTAGAATAGAAGTTACAAAATAACTAAAAGTTGGCTACAAAATAGCTGAAAGTTGTAAAAAAATTAGCTAAAAAGTTAGTTAAAACTAAGCAGAAGTGGGATGAATTCACCTGAAAATTAGCTGATTTATTTAAAAAAAGTCAGTTCGTTTATACAAAATTTAGGTAAAAATTGACAATACATTTGTCGAAAATCAGCTGATAGAGTTAAATTTAGCTGTATTTAGAGATGCACTGTCAACAAAAAATGTTTTGTTTTGTCTAGAAGCTAGTCAAGTGTAGACTCTAATATTATATCATAATTGAAGTCTATATTTTAAAGGAAAGAGAAAATAAAGAAGGATAGCTGAAGAAGCAGGGGGCAAAACAAAAATGAAGAAAGAAAGAATAGAGAATGAAAAAAGATAATAAACCAAATATAGTGAAACATAGATGATTAGATCATGATCATGATCATGATTTTAGATTATACTAAAATCACATAAGACCCAAAATGAGGCCCAAAAAAGTGCTTGTATATGATAACTACTCATTATATAGGACTCAATAATAAGTCTCCATCTTTTAGTCTCTGTCTCTTCGTCTCCGTCTTTTTGTCTCTGTGTCTCTGTCTCTATCTCATCTTCTGTCTTACTCCTTCTCTATGTCTCCGTCTCATCTTCTGTCTTCCTCCGTCTCTTAGTCTCTGTATTTCCATCTTCTTCCCTGCATCTCTATCTCTCCGTCTCCGTCTCCATGTCTCCAACTCCACGTCTCCGTCTCTCTGTCTCCGCCTTTCTGTCACCATCTCTGTGTCTTTGTCTCTGTCTCTCCGTCTCCGTTTTGCCGTCTTTTTTCCTTCGTTTACGTCTCTCTGCCTCGCCGCTTCCGTCTCTTTGTCTCCATTTCTTCGTCTCCGTCTGTCTGCTTCCGTCCCTCCGTCTCCGTCTTTCCGTCACCGTCTCTCCGTCTCTGTCTCTCTGTTTCCATATTTTCGTCTCCGTCTATCTGTCTCCGTTTCTCCGTATCCATCTCTCCTTCTCCGTCTCTCCGTCTCTGTCTCTCTGTTTCCGTATTTCCGTTTCCCTCTATCTGTCTCCGTCTCTCCGTCTCCGCCTCTCTGTCACCATCTCTTCGTCTCCGTCTTTTCGACTCTGTCTGTCTCTGTCTCTCCGTCTCCATTTTTCCGTCTTCTTTTCTTCGTCTACGTCTCTCCACCTCCTCGCCTCCGTCTCTTTGTTTCTATTTCTTCGTCTCCGTCTGTCTGATTCCGTCCCTACAACTTCGTCCCTCCCTCTTCGTCCCTCCGTCTCCGTCTTTCAGTCTCCGTCTCTCTGTCTCTCCGTCTCTGTCTCTCTGTTTCCGTTTTTGCATCTTCGCCTATCTGTCTCAGTCTCTCCGCCTCCATCTCTCCGTCTTTGTCATATCGTCTCCGTCTCTCTGTCACCATCTCTCCGTCTCTGTCTCATCTTCTGTCTTTCTCCTTCTTTATGTCTCCGCCTCATCTTCTGTCTTTCTCCATCTCTCAGTCTCTGTATTTCCATCTTCTTCCCTGCGTCTACGTCTCTCTGTCATTGTCTTTTCGTCTCCGTCTCTTCGTCTTCGTCTCTATGTCTCCATTTCTGTCTCTTTGTCTCCGTTTTTCCGTCCCTCCGTCTCCGTCTCTCTGTCACCATCTCTGCGTCTCCGTCTTTTCGTCTCCGTCCCTTCATCTCTGTCTCTCTGTGCAGTCGATTAGTGACAGTACCGTCGTTGCTGTTCCTTTGTGTGCTGTTTCTCAGTCTGAAACGCAATCATCTTTTCCCTTGACCAGTCAGGTCTTGACTAAGCGTGTGGCTTCTCTACTCTCTTCATCCACTGAACCACTGCTGAGGCGGTGTCGTGCTGAGGCGACAACATCGTCAGTCTCACACATCGTTTCTAAAACTGTTGGAGTTTCTCTCTCTCCTGAGTTACCATCCGCTTGTCTTCCTTTAAACATTGCTCCTACTTCCAAAGATTTATCTATCTTAAGTGAAATTCTAGTGGCGTTGAAGGAGCAACAGTTGGAACTCAATGTCCAACAAACAGCTATACTTAAGTAACAGGCCAATGAATATCATGAGGAGATTAAAAACGAATTAGCTTTGATTCGTGAGGAGCAGCATGATCTTCAGGCTCTGCTTAAGCAGCATGAAGCTGAAATCAATGCCATCAAGTCGGACCTAGCTCTTATTCACAATGCTACTCAAACAGATGAGTGTGAGATTCTTATTTCAGGCATTCCTTTATCGGTTGCTATTTCCGATCGTGATGTTCTGAACACTGTTTTCAGTGCAATTATCTTCCAATTTAGTCAGGCATTTGTTGTCAGCACCCGCCAGTGGTCACCACCTGCTAGGCCTGATAATTCCGAAAATTTCGACGGTTCTGAAATGGATGTCGACCAGGCGCAGGCTTCAGATACTGTAAATAATTCTAGATCCTCTTCTTTTAATGTACCATCTCGTAAGTTTGTATTTAAATGTATTTCTGCTACCGTCAGAGACTCAGTCGTGGCTGCAGCTGCAAAGCTGCGCTTTAAATCATGTCTTCAGCTTTTTGGTATGGGTGGTGAGAAAGACAAGGTATTTCTGAGAGCATTGTGGCCCAAGGAGACTTTTGAACTGCTCAAGTCTGCTCATACAATATCTCGTGAGACAAACATCACTAAACCATTCGTCAGGTCTCTAACAGTTTAGATGAAGAGTTCTGCGAAGGCCAAACCTCGTGTCATCCATACTGTGGCTGATCTTGCTTTTTTTAATAATCTTCAAAAAAACTGACGGTGTCTAAGGTCTCATGTAACTGATTATAGCTCTAATTTTAATGCTTCCTTTCTGAGAAATAATCTCTATACTGATCGTGGTTCTAACGCAGTACTTACTGCTCCTGTGTTAACTAAGTGCAAGGACAATTTACTTGCTGCACATATTAATGTAAATAGACTAAGGTCACACTTTAATTAAGTTGAGGCACAATGTTTTGACAAAGGCTACGATCTTTTAGCTCTATCTGAAACTTTTCTGTCGGCACTTGGTGATGATGCCATCTTATCAATTGCTGGTTATAATCTATTTTGATTGGGCAGGGTTGGTAAGGAGGGGGTGGTGTTGCGGCATACATTCGTGAGGACTACAAGGTTACAGTTCTGCATCATTTTGACCCTACTTTTAACAATGAGCCTGAGTACTTGATGCTTGATATTGAGGTGTTCAATGAAAGGCTTCTTTTTGCCGTCATCTATGCCCGTTCCAAGGCTACTTACCCTGCAGATTTCTTTAATGTTTTGTCTAGCCTCAGCAGCAAATATAGAAATATTCTTATCACAGGTGATTTCAATGCAAATTTTCTCGTTACTAGTCATGCCTCAACGTTTCTCAGAGGTAGCGTCGAGTCGCTTTCTCTTCATATCGTTCCTTCAGAGCCGACACATCATGTCATTTCTCAGAGTTATATTTCACATACTTGGCTAGACTTATTCATTGTTAGTGATGCTGTTTCGGTGCTGTCCTACTCAAAATCTGAGGCGCCATTTATAGTGGGTCACGACTTGATTGAGCTGGAGCTTAAGGTCTCCAAACTTCTCAGCTCTATGAAGAAGTTTTATGCTCGCAGGCTGGGTTCTGTGAATACTGAATCTCTTAACACTTTTTTTACCAATTCCCTTGAGGCTAGCTCACATGAGACCAATTGTTTTGTTCTGAGTAATTTAAGTAATTCTGTGTTGTCTTCTTCTTCTCTTGCTGTTTCTAGCTCTACCAGATTAAGTTCTAATCTTGATATACAGGTTAATGTTTTGTCTAAATCTATTATAGATGCCTTTGACAAGTATGCTCCTCTTAAGCTAAATGTTATACGACCTCGTAGCAAGCCATGGGTTCCTCATGATATTAGGCTTATGATGAAAAAGCGTTACCAAGCTCATCGTTGGGCTACGAGAACTGGCTGCGACGAGGACATTCGGAGATATAGATCTCTGAGAAGTGAAATTTCCAACAGTCTAGATACTGCAAAAATCAATTACGTTTCGTCTCAGTTGAATGCCGCCACTGATGCCAAGGGAAAGTGGTCCTTACTTCACAAGCTTGGTTTGGCTAAGAGGTCGCTGCCTTCCCCTTTGAAGTACCTTTCTTCAGAGACTTTGCTAAAGCACTACTCTTCTGTTGCAAGTAGCTGCCTTTCGTTGACTGAGAGAGATATCGATAAGATATTGAGCATACCTCTGTCATGCAATCGGCCAATTTTTGATTTTCACATAGTCGATGCCAACAAAATTAATGGCTTTATAGTTTCTGCTCCTTCTAAGTCTTCAAGGTGTGATGGTATTTTTGTGGATATGCTTAAGATTGCTACGCCCTCTATTCTTGAACCATTGACGGAGCTTGTGAATGGCTCCCTCGCCTTTTCTTGTTTTCCAACAAATTGAAAAAGAGCTTTAATATTACCATTGGCAAAGTCTAAATCTGTTTTTTCACCAGATCAAACCCGACCTATTGCTAGACTTTTCGAGATTTCCAAGATTCTTGAGAGGGTTGTTCACGAGCAGCTTTCACGGTTTCTTGAGACAAATAATCTATTGAACGAGCAGTAATCTGGCTTCAGACAGGAACACGACACCCAGACAGCTCTTCTCAATATTCTGGAAAATGTTAGGCTGGCCATTGATAGGAGAAGGGTCACTGCTCTTCTTCTCTTTGACTTCTCCAAGGCTTTTGATATGGTGCCTCATAGACTGCTTCTCCTTGAACTGTGTGGTTTCAACTGTTCTGACGGTGTAATAAAGTAGTTTGCCTCTTATCTTTGAGGTGGATCGCAGTCTATAGAGGAGCTGGATCGTGATGCTACGCACTTCTGGATGAGTATTAATTCTGGTGTTTCACAGGGTAGTGTCTTGGACCCATCGTTATTTTCTATATTTATTAATGATCTGCCTGAAGTTTTGAAGTATTCAAAATACATGTTGTACGCGGATGATCTACAAATTTATCGTTCGTTTTTTGCTTGTGACATAAAGGAGGAAATTTTCGTTATCAATTGTGATGTTAAGGCCATTGTCAAGTGGGCATCAGTCAATAGTCTCAAACTTAATGCCCTTAAAACTCAAGTTATCATTCTCGGTAGTGAGCCATTCATTTTTGGGCTTAATGCATCTCAAGTATCACCCATCGTAGTGAGGAAACAGCCTATTCCTTTCTCTAAAAAAGTTGAAAGCCCGGGCTTATGGTTGAATCAGGCTCTCAACTAGGAGAAGCAAGTAAATGCTATTGTTGGTAGAGTGTATGAAGTGCTTCATTCGTTAAGGTTTTATAGGCACTCGCTTTCGAAGAAGCTCAGGGAAATCCTTGTGGAATCGCTGATTTTTCCCCACTTTGACTATGTCTTTGTAGTCTATAACGATCTTTTTAATTATCAAAACTTAAAACTTCATAGGGCCCTTAATGCCTGTGTGAGGTTAGTTTATGGTAACATAGCTTTTCGCTAACGTGTGACTGCCTAAAGGCTTAACCTCGGCCGGCTCTCGGTCCTATCGAGAAGAAAATATTTCACAATTTCGTTGGCAAATTCTGTCATTTCTGCTCGCAGTCCGACTTTCTTGGCAAATCGGCTCGTCAGAGTTGACACTGGCTCTGACAAACGTTTTTCTATACGTAGGCCACCTAGAGTTCTCCTCTGTCCATCGTTCGAACAAGAGCCTTGCAGAACTCATTTACACATCTCGCTTCAAATTTCATTAATGAGCTAGGTTCTACGGCTATAACTCCAATATCCTTTGAAGTGGGTTCTATTAGGGCGGTTAAAAAGCACGCATTCGACTGGTTAATCGATGGAAAGCGCGGAATTGGGCATAATGAAGCAGTTGCTCTAGACTGAGCCCCAGTTGCTGTGGGGTTACCAGCTGGCGTACGCAATTTAACTTAATTTTATGGAAATCAATTTTTTGTTTAATTTTGAAGTTTTCATAAGCTTTTCTTAATTATTTTTCATTGTTTTTCAATTTAGAAATTTTTGTTGTTTATTGTTTTAATTACATTAGTTTATTTTCCATGCTGATTCTTTGTATTGTACTTGTTGAATTATACAGGGTACTACCCCATGATTAACAAAATTTTTGTCAAATCAAAATCAAATCTCTGTTTCCGTATTCGCGTCTCCGTCTATCTGTCTTCGTCTCTCCGTCTCCGTTTCTCCGACGCTGTCTCTCCACCTTTGTCCCTCCGTCTCTGTCTCTTTGTCTCCATCTTTTCGTCTTTGTCTTTCCGTCTCCGTCTTCGTCTCTCCGTATCCGTCCCTCCATCTCTGTTTTTCCGTCTCCTTTCCTTCGTCTACGTCTCTGCCCCTCTCTGCCTCCGTCTTTTCGTCTCCATTTCTTCGTCTCCGTCTGCCTGTTTTTGTCCCTTCAAATCGGTCCCTTCGTTTTCGTCCCTCTGTCTCCGTCTCTCCGTCTCTGTCTCTCTGTTTCCATTTTTGCGTCTCCGTCTATTTGTCTCCGCCTCCGTGTCTCCGTCTTTGTCTTTTTGTCTCTGCCTCTCCGTCATCAACTCTCCGTCTCCGTCTCTCTGTCTGTCTGTCTCCATTTCTTCGTCTCCGTTTCTTCGACATCTTGCTTCGTCTATGTCTCTCCGTCCCTGTCTCTCTGTTCTTGTTCTTGCGTCTTCGTCTGTCTCCGTCCCTCCGTCTCTGTTTTCTGTCTTCGTCAATACACCTTTGTCTTTCCGTCTTCGTCTCTCCGTTTTCGTCTTTCCGTTTCCATCTGTAAATCTCCGTTTCTCTGTCTCCGTCTGTCTGTCTTAGTTGTTCCATCTCCGTCTCATCTTTTGTCTGTATCCGTCTCTCAGTGTCTGTATTTCTGTCTTCTTCCCTTCGTCTACGTCGCTCCGTCTCCGTCTTTTCGTCTCCGTCTCTTCATCTCTCCGTCTCCGTTTCTCCGTCTTCGTCTCTCCATCTCTGTCTCTCTGTTTCCGTTTTTGCATCTTCGCTTATCAGTCTCAGTCTCCCGTCTCCGTTTCTTCGTCTACATCACTCCGCCTTTGTCTCTCCGTCTCTATCTCTCCGTTTTCGTCTCTCGGTCTCCGTCTCTCTAAGTCCGCCTCCATCTCTCCGTCTTTGTCATATCGTCTTCGTCTCTCCGTCTCCATCTTTTTGTCGCTGTCTCTTTGTCTCGGTATTTTCGTCTCTGTCTCTCCGTCCCCGTCTCATCTTCTGTCTTTTTCGGCCTCTCAGTCTCTGATCTTCCATCTTCTTCCCTGCATCTCCGTCTCTCTGATTCCGTATTTGCGTCTCCATCTCTTCGTCTCCGTTCCTCCGTCTCCGCCTCTCCGTCTCTCCGTCTCTGTCTTTCCACCTTTGTCTCTCCGTCTCTATCTCTTTGTCTCCGTCTTTTCGTATTTGTCTCTCCGTCTCCGTCTCTGTTTTTTCATCTTCTTTCCTTGGTCTACGTCTCTGCACCTCTCTGTCTTCGTCTCTCCGTCTCCGTCTCTCTGTCTTTGTCTCTTCGTTTCCGCCTCTCCGTTTTCGTCTCTCCGTCTCCGTCTTCGTCTCTCAGTCTCCGCCTCCGCCTCTCCGTCTTCGTCTCTTCGTCTCCGTCTTTTTGACTCTGTTTCTTCGTCTTCGTTTTTCTGTCTCCGTCTTTTCTTCTCCGTCTCTCCGTCTTCGTCTTTATGTCTTGGTTTCTCCGTGTCCGTTTATGCGTCTTCGTCTCTGTGTCTCTATCTCTTCATCTTCGTCTCTATGTCTCCGTCTTTCCGTCTTCGATCCTCCGTCTGCGTCTCTCTGTCACCATCTCTTCGTCGCCGTCTTTTCGTTTCTGTCTCACCAATCCGTCTCTACGTCTGTCTGTCTTCGTCACTCTGTCTTCATTTTTCCGTCTTCTTTACTTCGGCTACGTCTTTCCACCTCTCTGCCTCCGTCTCTTTGTCGCCATTCCTTCGTCCCCGTCTGTCTGTTTCCGTCGCTTGGTCTCTGTTTTCGTCTCTCCGTCTCTGTCTTTCTGTTTCCGTTTTTGCGTCTCCGTTTATCTGTCTCCGTCTCTTCGTTTCCGTTTTTTTCTCCCCATTTCCGTCTCCGTCTCTCCGTCTCCGTCTGTAAGTCTCCGTTTCTCTGTCTCAGTCTCTCACTCTCCGTCTTTTTGCCTTTGTCTTTCTGTCTCCGTCTTTCCGTTATCGTCTCTCCGTCTCCGTCTTTGTCTCTCTATCTCCACCTCCGTCTCTCCATCTTTGTCTTTACGTCTCTGTCTCTGTCATCATCTCTCCGTCTGTCTGTTTCCGTCTCTTCGTCTCCGTTTTTTCTTCTTCTTTCCTTTGTCTACGTCATTCCGCTTCTCCGTCTCTGTCTCTCCGTTCTTGTTTTTGCGTCTCCGTCTATCTCTTTCCGTTTCTCCGTCTCTGTTTCTTCGTTTTCGTTTCTCTGTCTCCGTCTTACGCCTTCGTCTGTCCGTCTCCGTCTCTCCGTTCTCGTCTTTCTGTCTCCGTCTGTAAATCTCCGTTTCTCCGTCTCCGTCTGTCTTAGTCGTTCCATCTCCGTTTTGCCGCCTTTGTCTTTCTGTCTCCGTCTTTCCGTTGTCGTTCCTCCGTCTCCGTCTCTCCGTCACCATATTTTCGTCTCTGTCTCTCCGTCTCTGTTTCATTTTTTGTCTGTATCCGTCTCTCAGTCTCTGTATTTCCGTCTTCTTTCCTTCGTCTTTGTCTCGCTGCTTCGTCTTCTTCCCTTCGTCTTCGTCTCGCTGTCTCCGTCTCTCCGTTTTCGTCTCTATGTCTCCGTTTCTCTGTCTCCGTCTTCGTCTTTTCGTCACCATCTCTTCTTTTCCGTGTTTCCGTCACCGTTTTTCTGTCTTCTTTCCTTCGTCTACGTCTCTCCGTCTCCGTCTTTTCGTCTTCGCCTCTCCATCTCTCCATCTTTATCTCTCCGTCTCTTCATCTCCGTCTTCGTCCCTTTGTTTTTGTTTCTCCGTCTCCATCTCTTCGTCTCCATTCTTTCGTCTTTGTCTCTTTGTCTTAGTGCTGAAAATAGCAGGTGCCAATTCTTAATTATACAACGCTTGCAATAGCAGCTGCTTCTTTTTAACGACACAGCGCTCAAAATAGCAGCCGCGAATTCGTAACTACGCAGTGCTTAAAATAGCGTTCGTGAATTCTTAATGACACAGCGCTTACAATAGCAGCCGCGTTATTTCAACCATACTGGGCTCAAAATAGCTGCCACGAATTTTCAATTACACAGCGCTTACAATAATTGTTGCGTTTTTTATCTTTAGTTTTTAAAATACACTGAGAAAAAAATTTAGTTGGATTAAGTAAGGCTTAATTGAATCAATGAAATCCCTTAGGTGCGGGCGGCACATAAAATATTTTGTTACATTAATACAAATATTTTAATTGAGTCAAATAAATATTTCATTTTTTAAAATAAATATTTGATTCTACTAAACATCACAAATATTGGTTGAATAAAATTAATTTATTGTTTTAAAAAAATTTGTTATTAATTCAAATGCATATTTGTTTTTCTAATTGCTTATTTCATTACATCAATATGCATATAGTAACTGAATCAAATAATATTTTGTATTTTCAAATAAATATTTGATTTACTAAATGTCGCGAAGATTGATTCAATAAAATTAATTCATTGTTTTTATAAAAAATTTTATCAATTAAAATGCCCATTTGTTTTTCTAATTGATTATTTCATTACATTAATATACATATTGGAATTAAATCAAATAATATTTTGTATTTTCAATTAAATATTTGACTTATTAAATGTCGCGAAGATTGATTCAATAAAATTAATTCATTGTTTTAACAAAAAAAATTATCAATTAAAATGTCCATTTGTTTTTCTAATTAATTATTTCATCATAATAATGCTATATTGAAATTAAATTAGTTCAATATTTTATATTTTCAAATAAAAGTTTAATTTATTGAATATTGCAAAAATTGATTTAATAAAATTAATTCATTGTCTTAACAAAAAATTTTATTAATATAAAGATATTGATAAATTATTCGGTTTCACAATTAAAATATTTCTTCAAAGTAAAGAAATATTTAATTAATTCCATTTATAGATATTTTAATCGAACAAATACTGTCTTTAATCAACAGTATTTGCTTTCAGTGATTAATATTTATTTATTAACATCAATGAATTGATGACTCTCATTAAAGGACAAGTGAATATAATTACATTTATTTATATGGTAAAGAATAACAATTATTAACATACTAACATTAGTATGCTTTATACAGTGATCGCACGCGCAGTAAATCTAACATAAATTTCGTTCGCATTACAATTTACGTATTATCTTGGATTTTTAACTTCCTTATATATCAACTTGGAGGCCCTCTTACCGCTTGCGAGATCGAAAATTAACGACGCCACCAAGCGGTAGTATCATCAAACCATCGAACTAAATGATTTTGTTAAAACAATAAATGTTTCTTTTAGATCAAATATGTGTTATTTGAATGAAATAAATTATGTAGTTGAATCAAATAGTGGATTTACTTGATTTTGACAAGTATTTAATCAGATTTCTCTGTAATTTTTATTAACTTTAGTACATATTTTGCTAAGTTATTCACTTAGCAAGACACGTATTTAAAACATGAGTTTGTTTGAGTATAAAGGATGATAACTTATACAAAAAAATATTTTTCAATAATATTAAATATTAATTTTGACATTATATTTCATTCGATTTAGTAAATATGTTATTAAATAATAATTGATTGTTTTAATAAATATTTCATTAAGATAATCAAATAATTATTTAATCGATCTGATAAAGGAATTAATTAATACAACAAAATATTTAATTGGAACATAAATAATAAAATATTTAATTGTTAAAAATAATAATTAATTCAATTAACCACCGATTTCATAGACGCAATATAATTAAATAATAAAAGTAATAAAATAATTTTATAGAACAAAATAAATCACATATTTGAATCAATTAAAAATTTAATTAATTTAATGCATCCAATTAATTATAATATAGCAATGAAATTATTTGATTAAAAGACAATGAGATATTTCATAGAATCAATCATATATTTCATAAAGAGAAAAAACGCATTTATCAAAGCAACTAAATA
The DNA here is from genome assembly GCA_017163975.1 of Anastatus disparis. Lineage (NCBI taxonomy): Eukaryota > Metazoa > Arthropoda > Insecta > Hymenoptera > Eupelmidae > Anastatus > Anastatus disparis. Next base: position 2,163,589 of record JAFFSR010000027.1, read on the forward strand.
TTGAATTAAAATGATTAGGTATTTCATTGACCAGTGAAATAATTTAATATAAGTCATACAATATTTAATTGAAACAATGAAATATCTCTTTGTTATTATTCAAAATTTATTGAAAGAATAAAACAATAATCTTGAAATTATTAAATATTTCATTAATATAATTAAATATATTATTGAACAGTAAAGTAATTTAATAGAGGTGATATAATAATTAATTGAATCAATGTAATATATTTTTCTTTTAATCAAAATTTGATAAAAATAATAGAATAAATACGTTAGAATAATAATAAAATAAATATATTTGGTTTAATAAATATTTCATTAAGATAATCAAATATATTATTAAATATTAAAGTAATTTAATGGAAGTGTTAATATAAAATATAATTAAATCAGTGAAATATATTCTTGTTTCAATAACTACTTGATAGAAATAATAAAATAAATATATTTGGTTTAATAAATATTTCATTAAGATAATCAAATATATTATTAAACATTAAAGTAATTCAATTGAAGTGTTAATATAATATTTAATTAAATCAGTGAAATTTATTCTTGTTTCAATAACTACTCGATAGAAATAATAAAATAAATATATTTGGTTCAATAAATATTTCATTAAGATAATCAAATATATTATTAAACATTAAAGTAATTTAATGGAAGTGTTAATATAAAATATAATTAAATCAGTGAAATATATTCTTAATTCAAAAACAATTTGATAGAAATAATAAAATAAATATATTTGGTTTAATAAATATTTCATTAAGATAATCAAATATATTATTGTACATTAAAGTAATTTAATGGAAGTGTTAATATAAAATATAATTAAATCAGTGAAATATATTCTTGTTTCAATAACAACTTGATAGAAATAATAGAATAAATATATCCGGTTTAATAAATATATCTTTAAAAAAAATTTAATATCTGATTTTACGTTGCACCTTTCTTGACTTTAAAAAAATAATTTATTGGTTTTCTTTTTGTAAATTCATTGTAATTGGATTTGTTGATTTTAAGGAACCTATTTCTTTAAATTAATTGTAATTTTTATTGAAATGCTGATCAAATTTTATGTGTTATATACAACAAAATATTTTTTTTATACAATCACATATATTATTAATTAAATGACAATGTTATTAACTTAGTGAAGCATTTATTTACAATATAAGCTTCTTTAACTTAATCGGATGACCGTTAATTCAAGCAAATATTATAATGATGATTGATCAATATTTTTTTATTGTTATTAAAGATTTTGTTAATTTTACAAACGATTTACTAAAATAAATATTTAATTACTGTAACAAAATATATAGATAATTTACAAACATATTCTATTGTTACAAATAAATATTTTATAAAATTTTATCAGCTGCCTTAATGAAATTGATTTGATTAAATCAATCGAATAATTTAACCAAAACAATAAATTTTTCTTTATTTTAAAAAAATATTTATTTTTTTTTAACTTAGGTATTAATTTTTTTTATCCCAACTAAATATTTCAGTGATTTAATAACCTTGCATATTACTTCAATCAAAATTAATTTTTATCAACAAAATATTTAATAACTAAATTTATTTCATTGATTCAACTAAATTTTTTTCTCAGTGTAGCAGCTGCGTTTTTCAAACGAGATAGTGCTTTAAAAAGCAGTCACAAATTTCTAATTACACAGCGCTTACAGTAGTTTTAGCTTTTTCCCATAGCAGCACTTACAATAGCAGCCACGTTTTTTTAACTATATAGTATTTAAAAAAGCAATCGCGTTTCTTTAATGGCACAGAGCTAAAAAAAACTGCAGCCGTGATTTTTAACCACAGAGCGCTAAACTCTACTTCATAATTTTTAATTTTCTTATAGTTAATATTATATTGGAGTTTTAAATATGTTTAGTTTTATTTTCTTATTCATTATATTTAATTTTTGCTTTGTGGTTTTATAATAATTCTCTGTAAACAATGTTTTTAGTATAAACTGTTCCATCTTTAACTTTTCTTGATTTTTTTATTAATAATATTTTCAGTTCTTTTTTTATTAGTTGTTCTTGAAAGTGTCACGTATAACTGCTCATGACTAAAAATTAGTGTTGGCAAATACACTCCTACTTTTTTAAATGATTGTCCTTGCGACTTATTAATAGTCATTGCATGAGCAAGTTTTACAGGAAATTGTTCTCTGGTCATCTGGAATGGCAGTTCATCATTTGCTGATAAGGTCATACGTGGTAAGAATATAGTGCTTCCTTTTTTACTCTCCGTTAATATTTGTGCAATGACAGTAAATTGTTTTATGTTCATTAACCGGGTTGTGTTACAAAGTCCTTCATTTATATAAACATTTCTTAGAAGCATCACTATAGCTCTTTTCTGTAATTGCAATATATACGAAAGTAAACCGTTGGGCGTTAAAGAATTTAAAAATTATGTTGGCAAAATTGCGTCTAAACTTTCGTAATTTACATCTTTTGCAGAGTCGATTTTCAAGTACTCTATTACTGGTTCATTTCGTTCCAAACAAGTAATTATTATCACATACATCTTTAAACATGCAATCGACGGCTTTAAAAGCGTATTTTGATGTCATTATGATTTCATCTCAGATAACAATCCATACATTTTTTATTTTTTCACCTATTTTGCTGTTTGCATTAATATCACATATTGTGTCTTCTGATATGTTCAACGGTAATTTAAATGCTGTATGTACTGTCACACTGTCTTTTAATAAATTAGCCGCTATTCATCATATAACTAAATAGTTGATTCCATGAATTTTTAGATAAGTTATAATTGTAGTTAGTGAATAGCTTTTACCACTTCCACCTGGATTGTATATGTATATATATATATAAATACTTTTGAGTGCAGTTTGTATTTAATGCATTTATAACTGTATTAAAAATAGCCGTTCGAGCATTTGTTAGACTAGTAATAATTGACTAAATATTATTTACATTATTTACTGTACTATATTTAATTTCGTTATTTTTAATATAGTATTCTAAAGTAGGTAAATTAAAGTCACTTCTATATAATAATATTATAAATAATGATAAATTTATTCATTTTTCACATCATATTTCGTCTTTTATATTATCCGTTTGAAACTCTTAATTTTCAAATAAATTTTTCACTTTCATACGAAGAACTTCCTTAATTAATAAATTAATAATGTTTATCAAAGATTAATAATAAGTGCAGAATTCTCATTTAGTTCATTATAGACATTAACGATTGAAATGATGATACTTTTAAAATTATTTAACATTTTTTTCAAATATTTACAATTTTTCAATTTTCTAATTTGTTTAAACAATATTAAAAATTAATATCAAATAAGTTCTCATCTAGTAAATGAAATGACATAAGATTAAGCACTTTTTATGTAAAATCGACGAATAAATGTTTCAAAAAATACAAATTTTTATCTCATGATTTAAAGTTATGTTAATATAACAAATTATACGCATAATTAATTATTTTGTTAAGTCCTGGCTTTCACCAGGACTAAATAAAAACGTATGATTTGATTATGTTGGATATTTTTGTATGATTTTAAATATAAATTTGAATTAATTTGGAATAATTGAATTAATTATTAAATTATAATTATGAAAGATAAATATATGTATAATCTAGTGGTGAAATGAACTGCACCAATATTTAATTGAGTAAACCGTTCTCACAATTGAACTATATTGAAGAATATTTATTTTGAGTACTTGAATAAAGAATATATAAATTGAATATTCTTACCTTGATTGATTCAAGTAGATGAAGGTTGGATACAGACACAACAATAGATATAGGCACGATTTGAAATAAGACTCGAGTCGAATATAAGTAACTTTTAAGATATTCATTAGACACTTGTGAAAATTGTTAATATTGAATACAATAACTTTATTTGAATTTGAATTTGAATTTAAATTTGAATTACAGGATTTACGACTTGGTACCAACGATGATCCTGGGGTAGTGCCCACTGTCGTCAATTTCAGTCGGCTTTTATAATATTTATCTTGACATAATTTCATTAAGTGATAAGTGGAACTTGATTGTTTTATGATTTAATAATTTCGAAGTCAACGAATTTCGTTGCTTAATATCAAGTTTCTTTACTGCTTAGGTTAATACATTCTTTTATTGTTCGATGACTGTTTAATTAGTTCATCAATATCATGTTAAGAAAAAGATATTTAGAAATTATAAATTGAAAAGTAATATAAAAGATACTTTGTGACTTAACAATTTATCATAAAATATTTGAATTCCTTGACTTTTGGCACATCGATTTAAAAAAAAAATCAAAATCGGACCATTAGAAGCCAAGATAATCGCATTTTTAGAGCGCGCTGTAGTTTTCAGATCTTGATTTCACTTTTCAATCAGTTTGCTCCATCACGTGACCCTCTACATTTTCAACGACTTTTTGAGTGATCAGAGTAATTTTGATCGATACTTTTTATGTCTTTCCAAAGAGCGCATGTTTTGAAAACTTTTACCTAAAAAGTGCTTGGACAAATAAAGCTAATGACGCTTTAATTGACTTTCTATTGTTTATTGTTTAATAATAAATACAAGTTAACTTTGGTGAGTCATAGCTCAAAAACTATTGAGCGGAATTTGAGTTTTCTTTTTTTCAAATGAGCGCCTTCCAGAGTATTTTCAAACAAAAGTTTTTGGGTTTCATTTAATTCAAAATTGAAAAAGATATTCAATTTGTTTATAAGCATAAATTTAACTGTATTTTTTTTAAATTCCCTAGACTTTCCTAATCAACCGATTTTAATTTTTCAAAGTGCATTTGAAAGCCTTAATAGTCTGCTATATGAAAAAAAAATCAGCGCCCGTCTGAAAGCATTATTTTATTTGCAATGAAGTTTTGAAATTTTTGCATTTTTTTGCGGGACGCTTAATTGTTAAATTATTGTGAAGCAATATACAAACCAATTCTAATGAAATTTGCTGGGCTGTTTTATCATATCAAAAAGTTTTCTGTGGCCCAATATTAAAATCATATGATAAATTTGAATAGTTAAAAAAATCATTTAACAAAATATTAATTTTTGGGCGGTTTTTTCGTAATTGTTGTCATTTTTCTAACATAAAAAATGAAATTTTTTATTTCTAAAGTTTAATATTTCATGTAAAATTTTATCATCTAACTTTTTTTTCCTCTTACATTTTTCTCTAAAATGTATATTTAAGGAGCTATAAATAAAAAAAGGATGAAAAAAATCGTATTTTTCGAAATTTTTTCACTATTTGTTTAATAGCGAATTAAGTACAACTTTTTCAACTGGCGCATATCGAAATTATCAAATCTAACATAATTTTAGAGACATTTAAGCAAAAATTAGCGACTATATACGAAACATCCAAACCAAAACAGATTCCGCCTGGACTATTAATGTTTTAAAAATTAATTTGATTTTCATGTTGCGTTATATTTAAATTTTTCAGTTTCTTAAGAGGCGGCCGTATAGTTCTGTCCTTGTCTAATCTAAATTTTCTTTATTATTAATAAATTAAATATTTTCATAGAAAAATAAGACAACCGCCCAATAGAGCAAAAGACAAGCAAACGATTCTTTTTTATGAAAAAATATGAAATTTGGATTATTTTTCGAGTGAAGTCTGAAACGGAAAAACAGTTGATTTAATTCAATCAAGTTCGATTGTTTTTCCGTTTCAGACTTCACTCGAAAAATAATCGAAATTTCATATTTCTTAATAGAATAGAATCGTTTGCTTATCTCTTGCTCTATTGGGCGGTTGTCTTACTTTTATATGAAAATATTTAATTTATTAATAATAAAGAAAATTTAGATTAGACAAGGACAGAATGATACGGCCTCCTCTTAATCGGAACTTTTGTTAATTTTAATAATTTTTTATCATTAAATTTATTTTTAAATGTCAGAATTTATTCTTGTTCAATATCATTTTCAGATTTTTTAATGTTATTGTATTTAATTTTTTTACAATCACTTGAAATTTTTTCTTTACTTTGTTCATATTTTTTTTTATTACTGGTTAGGCAAATTTTCTATAGATAAGTTTTTAGTTTATGATTTGCTGCCTCTAAACATTTTATGTTATCTAACAGCTGTAATTGTTGTAGTTCCAATTTTTGTAACTTTTTTCTTGAAGATATTCAAAATTTATATTTTGAAAATTTAATTTCATCGTTGACGATTCCTTGTGATGTACAATTTGCTGATTTCTGGATATCGCTTTATAATTGATATTAGTATAATTGTTCTTTATTAATGGAAACATGACAATTGAATTTGTTTCATACATAGTTAGCAAATGTTCACGCATTTTTTCGATGTCAAATTCTATTTCACAAGGACACAAATTATTAACAATTGCAGTTGCAAACGCTATTGAAAAAATGCCACAATCGAAAGGATTAATCTGAAATTGAACTTTTTCAAAACATATTTGTAAGTTTTTACGGATTGGAAATAGTTTATTAATGTAAATTTTTTGTTTATCATTTAATCGATTACTATTCAAACTATTATAAACATGAATTGCATTTTGTAAATAATAGATACAAATCCAGTGACCGAAATTCCGATTTCCAGAGAAAAGTATTTGTATGTAATCTTGATTTAATGAAATTGGATTAATATTTTCGGGCCTTTGTAAAAATATTGTTGCCTGCATTGAAAAATTTGTATGATTATTTAAAATTTGATGACAATTTTAAATGTGTTTATCATTCAACATACTCCATTGCCGAGCATATTTATCTTCACCTATCATAATTGATTTTCTTCTTTGGTTGAATTCATTCTATGAAAATAATAAATTTTTATACACTCTGCGCGAAAAGTGGGTACTTTTCTCCCTACCGGCAGAAATGAAAGCACCCACTGTTCGCGTCTCGTGTAAAAAAATCGTATATTCACCACGGGAGTAAATGAAAAATGCCTTAAATCGTATGTTTGTCACCCTCGCCTCCGGCTCGGGTGACAATTTACATACGATTTAAGACAATTTTCGTTTTTACTCCCTAGGTGAATAATATACTATATATGTACTTCTGAATTGAAATCATTTAATATAAGAATTTCAAATACTTCTGAAGAACTATGAAAAATCATGTTCATCATTGAACATTGTTCATTTGAAGTTTTAAACTCAAGTTTTTGTGTTAGTTTGTTCATTCTATTGTTCTTATATAAACATTTCTTTTTAAATCCATTTTTCATATAATTTAATATTTATAGAATCAATTAATGATAAAACATCTGACCAATAACTTTTCTTCGTTGAAATTTTTTTTCGATTATAATCCATACGAGCTTAATTTACCTCGCTCCTAACGTCGCTCGGTTAAATTTTCATACATTATATTAATATGTATAACTTAGCCAATTTTGAAGTAAAAAAAATTGCCTTAATTCATAAATTTTTATATTGCAGTTCTGTTTAAAATTCAGTTTTTATATATCTGAAAAAAAGGAATAATTAAAGTCCCTATATGCATAAAAATTGTTTAAATACAAATCATATCATCATGATAAATTAAAAATTTGTTTTACTCAATATTATTTAAATTAATGAAAAAATATGATAGGAATTCATTCTTTTTAATCATGTGTTTTAGACAGAGGGACAGAGATGAAAAAACGGAGACATAGGAACAGAGAAGAAGAGACGAAAACACAGAGACGGAGACAGAGGCACAGAGAGAAAAAGATAGAAAAATAGAAACAGAAAGACATAGACGGAAAGACGAAAACGGAAAGACAGAGACGAAGAGGCACAAACAGAGGGACGGAGAGACGAAAACGAAGAGACAGAGACAGAGAAATAAAAAATAAAAAAAGGAGTCGTAGGAACGGAGACAGAGAGACATAGACGGAAAGACATAGATGGAGCGACGGAGACGGAGAGGCAGAGACAAAGAGACATAGACATAGGGGCGTAGAGAGAGAGATGGAGAGACGGAGAGAAAGAGACGAAGATGGAGAAACGGAGATGGAGAGATAAAGAGAAAGAAACAGAAACAGAAAGACGGAGTGACGGAGATGGAGAGATGGAGAGACGAAGACAAAAAGATGGAGATGGAGAGGCAAGTGTTCTGTATTTGCATATGTGTATATGTGTATGCGTTTATGTGTATGAGTGTATGTGTTTATGTAACATGTATATGTGAAAATGTACATGGAAATATATATATATATATATATATATATATATATATATATATATATATATATATTATAAAAGCTAGCTGCCGCTGTCAGTCTCTCAAAATCCTCCTTTTGACTAATAAATTTAGCTGATTCATGGTAAATTTTACCTAATTTATCGTAAATTTCAGCTAATTTATTGTGAGTTTTAGCTAAAAATTTCATTTTTTAGCTAATTTTAGCTGATTTATTGAGAATTTTAGCTAAAAATTTAATATTTTAGCTAAGTTTAGCTAATTTATTGAGAATTTTAGCAAATTTATATCAATTTTAGTTAAAATTTTAATTTTTTAGCTGAGTTTAGCTAATTTATTGTGAATTCTAGCTGAAATTTTAATTTTTTACTTTAAATCTAATAAATCAGGTCAATTTGATTTTAATTAATACAAGATTTTTTTTTAGCTAATTTTAGCTGATTTATTGAGAATTTTAGCTAATAATTTAATTTTTTAGCTCAGTTTAGCTAATTTATTGTGAATTTTATTCAAAATTTTAATTTTTTTACTCAAAATTTGATGAATTAGGTCAATTGGATTTAAATTATCATAAGATTTATTTTTCTTTTTATATTATAAAAGATTTTAAAAATTTATAAAAAAGAAAATATTTGTTTATGCCAGATAAATGAAATAAGAATTGAGCCTTTAGAAGTTAGGAGGTGATTTTGGGAGCATAATGCGAAAGAAAGATCGGTTGGAGATGGTGACCATAACAGCGTCTAATATGCGCTGTATAAATAAATATTTATATATGTTATATTATATATTATGTGTACATTATTAATTATTGAAATATAAAAAATGTATATATATCGCCACCCAATTGTTCTTTTGAGGATTGCGACGTTGCCACATCTAAAGAAATAATACTTCTCTATATCTATATATATCGAAATCCAACATGTGAACGCGCCTTAATCGCTTAAAAAATCCTCAAATTGCCTGGCAATTTAAGGATTTTTTCGTTTAACGTTATTTCCCATATAAAGGCAAACGCGCAAAATCCTCAAAAGTCTCGTAAAGTATCGATAAATGTATATAAGTATATGAATGTAAAATTATTACAAGGGATTATATACATTATAAAATCTCTGTATTAAATTCAAAAAGGTGGTTGGCGAGCGAAGCGAGCTGGGTGGTATAAGCGAGAGTTGGAGACGGAGAGTCGGAGACGAAAAGACGAAGACGGCGACGGAGAGGAGATGGAGACGAAGAGACGGAGAGACCGAGACGGTGTGATGGAGATGGAGTGACGGAGACGGAGCAGCGGAGACAGAGTGACGGAAACGGGGAGAAGGGGAGGGAGAAACAGAGACAGAGGGACAGAGACGGAGTAACGGAAACGGAGAGACGGGGAGGAAGGAACTGAGACAGAGGAACATAGTGGGAAAGACGGAGATGAAGAGAAAGAGATGGAGAGACAGAGACAGAGATGGAGATATAAAGACGGTGAGACGGGAAGAAAAGATGGAGACAGAGAGACGTAGATGGAAGCACGGAAACGGAGAGACAGAGACGGAGTGGCAAAGAGGAAGAGACATAGACATAGGGACGGAGATAGAGAGATGGAGATAAAGAAACGAAGATGGAGAGACGAAGAGAAAAAAACAGAGACAGAAAGACGGAGTGACAGAGATGGAGAGACGGACACAAAAAGATGGAAATGGAGAGGTAAGTGTTCTGTATGTGTATGTGCATATGTATATATGTGTATATGTATGTGTTTATGTGACGTTTATATGTAAAAATGTACATGGGAATATCTATATATATATGTATACATATATGTATGTATATGTATGTTTATAGGTGTATGTGTGTATGTATGCATGTGAATGTGCGTATGTGTATATGTATGTGTGCATATGTGTAGGTGCAAGTGTGTGAATGCATGTGTATATATATGTGACAATTATGCAAACGATATTCCCTGGAGAAAAAAATGCTTAATTCTTCAGATTAATATAATGGTAGTAATGTAATATAAGTTCATATATAAGTAATATAATAAAGTAATAACGGAGTCAGAGAGACGGTGCCGGAGAGACAGAGACGGAGACTGAGCAACGGATTAGAAGAGATGGAGAACAAGAGACGGAGAACAAGAGATGGAGACGGAGAGACGAGAAGAAAATATGGAAACGGAGAGATGGAGATGGAGTGACGGATATTGTATATGTGTGTATGTGTATGGATACGTTCATATGTTTATATGTGTATGGATACGTTCATATGTTTATATGTGTATGGATACGTGTATATGTGTGTATGTGTATGGATACGTGTATATGTGTGTGTATGTGTATGTGTGTATGTATGTATGTGTTGTGACGTGGTACGCCACTATAAATAAATAATTGATATTTATTAATTCACTTTTCCCACTCTGCACTATGACACACCACCAACGAAAACTACCGACCCGGGCGCACGTTAAATTAATAAAAAAAATAGTTAATTAATGAGATTGTTTTTTTGTTTATTAGTATTACGAGACGACGACACATGTGTAGCAGACGCGCGCGGCGGCCATTACCAATATATCGAGAGCCTCTGTATATGAACGCTGGTGCTGCTAGTAGCAGCCTGTTAAGCGATAGTCCACATACTAACACATATGAGCAACCGCGCATGCCCTAGGAGTCACGGTACCATGAAGAAAACTTAGAAGAGAGAAGAGTGAAATAGCCATAATGAGCAAGAGAGATGGGAAGATTCACACGCTAAGAAAACGAATCTCAAGTGCTGGCGCGTCGATCTCTCGCGCATTAAGCGAAGAGAGAGAATGAAGGTAATGAAGAAAGATGGAGAGAGAGCATTAGAGAAGGGATCGTCACGATTCTTTTCTCTTAGCTGAGCCTCGATATCATGCATATACGTACACGTATGTATGTGTACATGTAAAATTTCTATGTGTAGCCGGTGACGACCAATCTACGCGTAAGAAGATAGAAAAGGACAGCGAATAAAGATAAATAAAGAGAATAAATTATTAAAGAAGAGAAAGAATAAAAATTGTTTTAACTAAAATTAAATTAAAAATTTAATTTAACACGTGTTATGATTTATAGACGTGTAATTTAGCTTAAAAAAGATAAAATAAAGTATACGCATTTTGAGCGTAATTGTGTGTCTGAAAAAGGAAGTAAGAGAAGACCAAGAAGAATCATCACAGAAGAAATGTAGAAGAGTGATTGGAGAAAAAGGGATTAGAAAAGGACACGCAATTATTACAAGCACGGAGAAGAAGGAAGTAGACTTGGAAGATTTCATTCGACTGTTGACCTCGTGCCACATCGGACTCTTTATAATCGCTGAATAAAATTTTAGTTTTATTTCTCATGTCGTCGCTGAAATTTAAAAAAGGATTTTTCTTTTTTGTGTGCTGCTGAGGAGAGAAATAATTGGGGAAAAATCAAGGAGTCCAGAGAGAGACGAGGTGGAGACGAAACCCCTTGACGTCGCCGGTAGCGACCAAGAGAGAGAAAGGAAGAAAGATCGAGAGACCGCCGCCATTATCGCCAGCACCAGCTCTTCACAGCTTTCTACACCTCATCATCGTCGACTGTATCGACCTAGGAGACTGCAGAATTCAGCGACGGTGAGTGGGCTGCGCCCAGAAATTTTTGCTCATTTCTTTATAAATCAACGGCTCTCGCCGATTGATTGTAGAGTCAGTGAAGTGGTTTTGCGAAAATTTTAGATAGTGCGCGAAGTGAGTAGTTAACGATTTTTCTTTCTCTGGGTCGAAATTTCTTTATATTAAAATTTGTAAATGGACGTAAAGAACTAAAACTTTCTTATTAAGCGTAAGAGTATATAAAATCCCGATCGATTTATTAAGTGTAAATTTTTGAATTTAACGTGCGTTTAAAATAAATTCTTTTTTTCATGTGTGTAAAACGTAATAGAATTAAAATAAAATTTTTAATATATTATTAAAATTTAAATTTAAAATTAAGGTTAGCCCGTGAGTGCCGGAGTGTGTGAGTTACGTGAGCACGTGTTACCAAAAAAAAATCTAGACCGGTGAGACGCGTTTTAAATTGCCGGTTGGGCAAACAATCCTAAATAGTGATAAAATAAAAAATTTTTCTTTCGTATGTAGTGAAAAATGTAAAATTAAAAATTTGTTTCTGGTAACACGTGGGCGCGTATTGAGCGCCAAGAGTGAGAGAGCGAGAGAGAGAGAGAGAGAGAGAGAGAGAGAGAGAGAGAGAGAGAGACGCGAAGCGAACCAAATGGCCACCGGAAGACCGCCATTTTAGATTATAAATTTTGTGATTTACTTGAATTTATAATTAAATTATTTCTTATTTCTTACACTAATAGAGGTTTTAAGTGAAAAGAAATTTTTTTTTAAATTAGAATAATGATTAATATAAAATTTTTTTATTAAAAGTAAAGTATAATTTTCTTTGTGTGTGGGATATGAGAGAGCGCGAATAGGTAGAAAATAAGCAAGATTATTAAGACCGAGTATAAACTAAATTAAAAGTTTTATATAAAATTAAGTGAATACAAGATAAAAGTTTTTTTTGTGTGTTCTCCCTCCCATTTCAGGCAAGAATTCTACACGAATCGAGCCGCCTCCCGATCCAAGGCAGCTTGAGATTCATGTTTACGGCTAGCTAGTTGGTGGTGTATCTGGCGCCCTTTTATACAAATAGATTAAAATTTTGATACACTGATTTTGCCTGTGAGAATCGGCTCACTAGTAAATTAATATATTTGTTCAAAAATATAAGTTATTACATTTACGGGAATTCTCACATCGCAGTGTATGTTAAAGGTGCACGTGCGTATGTGTATGTATGTATGTGTCAATAATGTAGAAGATATTCACGTAGAAACAAAGTCTTAATTTTCCACTTTAATATTATAAAAGTAATTGTAATTTTTTTTTTTATTTACTCTCTGGAACTGCAGTCAAGCTAATTTTGACAACATATAAAAGTTTTCGAATTATGCCGTAAATAATTATGTAGTTTCTTGAGTTGCTAGGTTCAATTGATGTCAATCAATATCGGTGACGATATTTTTCTATGTCAAAGCTATAGCATTTATTAAAAAATGGATTTTTGTTTTTCGTTTCCAATAAATAAAAGATGATTGGACTTTAATGTGTTAGAAATGATAATTCATCTCGTACAAAAATGAATTCTTTGCCTTTGGTAACCATCAATAAATTCATTGAAATAGTAATCGATATAAAATAGCCTAAAATTAAAATTTATTGATTTTAATTTTTAAATTGATCATAATTATTTTTTAGATCAACTATCAGTAATAGATTACAATGTTAACGTTTGAATAATTTTTTGAATAATTCTAGAGTAATTACTTTCTGTTTAACTACAAATACCTACATAAATATATATGATCAAATATGTATTTGTGTAAAGTGATTGTCAACTATTAATTCAATTATTATTTCATATATTAAATAAGAATAATTTTGTTTATTTTGATTCAGACATTTAAAAATACATCATCCATTGTGATTAATAACCGTTTTCACATAATTCAATTTATTAATATTACGTCTTAACATAATATCATTTAACAAAATTGAATTATAGTCAGAGTGTAAATGGGTTATTGGTGTGGGCGTGTATGGGTGTGTGTGTGTGTGTGTATGTGTGCGCGCGTACGTGCGTGTGTATGCGTGTCTGTGTGTGTGTGTGTGTGTGTGTGTGTTTATGTGTCTGTGTGTGTTTGCTTGTGTGCGTGTGTTTGTATGTCTTTGTGTGCGTGTGTGTTCATGTATCTTTGCGTGTGTGGGTATATGTATGTGTATGTGTTTGTAAATGTATGGTGTAAAAGTGTATATCAATAAAGTATTCATGTATGTTGAAAAGTATCTTGTATAGTATTTGTAGCTCAAGGTATATATTTTTGTGTGTGTAAGTGGGTTTGTCTATGTCAGTTAATATGTGTTCGTAGCAGAGTGAGAGTTTATGTTTGTTAAGTGCCTGTTTCTAAGTTAGTATGCATGTGTGTTCATTTAGGTTTGGGTTGTAGCGTATCAGTATGTGTGTGTTGATAAGTATGTGAATTATGATGGGTGAGTAAATTTTATTGTGAGTCTTTTGTGTATTTGTGTTTATGTATGTCAGTTTATTTCTCTGTGCTTTAGTGAGATTTTCAGTGTAATTGTCGGTGTATGTATATTGATGTATGTATGTGTGTATGTATGTGTATGTTTATATATGTGTCTGTATGTGCGTGCATGTGTGCGCGTGTGTATATGTGTGCATTCATGTGTGTCTATATTATGTAAGTGTGTGTGTGTATTTTTATGTATTATGTAAGTGTATGTCAGTTTGTGGTGTGTGTGTATGGTATGTGTGTCCATGCGTGCATATGTGTGCGTATGTATGGTGTGTATGTGTATTAGTAAAATGTTAACGTTAGTTAAAAAGCGTGTCATATTGTATTTGTGCCACTGTCTATGCTTTAGTGTGCGTATTGGTTGGTTTGTCTGTCTCTATAAGTGTATGTGTTGATAAGAGTGTCTATATGTTGTGTGCCTGTACGATTTTGTTTTAGTGAAAATGTTCATGTCAGCTAAAAAGTGAGTCGTATTTCATTATTAGCAGTATGTGTATGTTTTTTGTGTGTTGGTGGATGTATCAGTGTCCGTAAGTATACGTTCATTGCAGTGAAGAAGTTTATGTTGGTAAACTGTGTAAAAGTTTATGTGTGTGTGTGTGTGTGTGTGCACGTGTGTATGTGTGTGTGTGTGTATCGCGTGTGTGTGTGGAATAAAAAATACATATTCATCCAATGGTTTCAATTCTGTATTCTGAAACACTCATAGTTCGATTTAATTTTTTTCTTCATATCCATCCATTAACCTATAATTTTGCAGATCCTTATTGATAGGAATATACATTCCAAAAAATAAATGTTGAATAAATTTGAATGAGAACAATTATTATAAATTATAATTTAATACCAGTTTTTTAAGTGCTAACACATAACAAAATTTCACATTAATTGTAATGTTAAGTCCTGGCTTTCACCAGGACTAAATAAAATGAATAAGTTATTTATTTAATTTATATAAATTTATATATGAATTGCGTTCTCTTAAAATATTTGACTTATTTATAAAAATTTAGTAATCAGCAATTTAGCATCAAGGTCTGGTCCATCATTGGATTGTAATACAGAATTATCACTGTAAATAATTTGTGCTTCTTGTGCAAAATTAGTCTCTTGGATTATTTCAGAATTGTTCAGTTCTAGTAAGAAATTTTCAATTATGTTTTCGTATTCTATAAAGCCATTCATTAATGGGCCAATATTGTCGAAAATTATTGATTCGTCTTTTGCATTTTTTAAATTATTTTCGCATTCTTTATTTTGTTTGAGATCATTTGTATACGATTTTTCTTATTCTACACAATTTATTGTTTTTGTGCCATTTTTTACGGTCGGAACATATGAATGCACCGTTTCGAAATCTTCTAAAACTGGAACTTGATGTATTATAACTTGATTAAGTAGTGTTAGCTTGAACATTTTCTTGATGTTCTATGTTTGTTTTTTCATGATTTTCTTTTTCGTTAATTTTGATATTTGTTATATCAAAACGTGTAGATGTTTTATCGTCTATAATTAGATTGTTCATATTATGTGTTTTAAATTCTGCAGTTTTATGAGTTGACGATTCTGGTTCATTAACAGATGTATTATCACAGTATTCTTTATTTTTATCATACGATAGATCAAAAAGTCGTAAATCACCTATCTTCTTGCAATTTTTACGTGAGTGACCTGCAGTTTCACAATATATACAATAATTTTTTTGTTCATAGTCAGTAAGTTCATCATTTAGATACAGAACATTTAATGCTAATATGAAATCATCTATATTGTTGATTTTTGCTCGATGATTATAATAGAAAAGATGCTACCTCTAAGTTTCAACTTTGCAATTAAAAACAGTTTCCTTTGATTATTTGCTAAACTTTTTGCTAATTTTATTTCATTAATATATGAGGATATCCATGAAACTTTTAACAAATTTTTGAAAACAGTAAATTTAGGAGCTTATTTCCCATTTTTTAGTATAATGTTCGTTATGAACCACAAAACAATAATCAAAGGTTTTGCAGCTCAAATCTAAGACGTTATCAAAGTTACAGGGACATTAGTGTCCAAATAAGGTCGAAAAAATTTAAAACTTCAAAAAATCCTAAAAAAATTATCAAAGTTGCCTAATTATAAAAATTTTTGAAAAAAAAGACCAAATAATTTGGCAGTGTCTTGAAACTGAAGATTTTAGTAAGTAGCGCCAAATTTAGAGGGCCATAAGGGCCAAGTCACGGATGCTCTTAAAATTTTGGTCCCTTTATGGAAAATAAATAATTTGCAAAAATTACGAGGAAAAATAAGCGGGTGAGCTACAGCTGTTTGAAGATACTCCAAATAGTGGCTAAAAACGCGTTTCATAATTGGTGCAGTAGCTGTACGAAAATCCAATTTTTGGCTTATGAATATATTTTTATCAAAAAATTGAAGGTTTGACCAACGTTTTGAGACCAATGACGGCTCGCTACGTCAATTCGGCTTAGAGTTAGAATTTAAAAAAGAAAGGGCTAAAAATCGGCTCTTACAGTAGGTTTTAAGAGCCTAGCGTCGTCAAATGACTTCAAATGTAAAAAATAATAATTTTCTCGAAATCTGCACAAAATATTTTGTCAAAAAACATGTATTTAAAATTTTTTTAGGATTTTTTAAAGTTTAAAATTTTTTCGACCTTATTTGGACACTAATGTTTCTGTAACTTTGAGAACGTCTTAGATTTGAGCTGTAACACCCTTGATTATTGTTTTGTGGTTCATAACGAACATTATACTAAAAAATGGGAGGTGTGCTTCTAAATTTACTGTTTTCAGAAATTTGTTAAAAGTTTCACGGATATCCTCATATATCATCTGGGTGGCATATTTTTACCATCAAATATTGGTAAAACTTTAAAAAATAAAAAATTATCATCGTCATTCCACTCCATTATGATTTTTATCTTTTAATTTTTCATCAGGGAAATTTAATATGTTTAATTAATGTTAGCATTTTATTAAATTAATGTAAAAGATGATTTATTACTATGGATATTTTTAGGTTGATAGATATTCATTTTATTCTGTAACAAAATATATACTATTCTTATTTACCAAGGTATATGTAACTCACGTTGCATCCATAATGTTTAAATGATCTTATTAATATCATGTTTTTTTTCCTTTTCTTTTACACCGTTTACAATTGTGTTTGTAAACAGAAAATACTGCAAGTGTTATTTATTAAAATTCTTTGATACTGTCCTAATATTCTTGCATAAAAATTAAGAATATTGCTGATCTATGTTTTGAAATTTTATATCGACTCACTGCTATTAGACATACATGGGAGCGTACCGCAAAAAAAATTTTTGCTGAGCTTGTATTTTTGTAAGCTCAATACACTTGCAATGTTTTGATGACAACTGTCAATTTTTTAAATGCAGTCTATTTACTTTATTTTCGTATCTTTAAATTTTACTTTATATATAAATAAGTAAAGAATTATAAATTTTCTCTGATTATCTTTTAATATATCCAATACGATCCTTCAATCACAAATTTGTACCGGAACCAAAATGTTAAGTCCTGGCTTTCATCAGGATTAAATAAAATGTATAAGTTATTTATTTAATTTATATAAATTTATATATGAATTGCGTTCTCTTGAAATATTTGACTTATTTATAAAAATTTAGTAATAAAGATAAAGATGTATGAATATTAGTGGTGGAAAAGCTCCACTAATATTTGATTGAACGAAATCGCTCTCACTATTGGAAATGACTAAAGGATAAATTCAATAGTTTGAAATAAAGCGTTTATTAAATAATTATATATTCTTATCTTGTAGTACTTCTTAAGTAGATTGGTGCTGGGTACGGGCAGACAAATGAATAGGCACGATATGTAAATATATAGATCCTCGAGGTTTATTAATATCTTTTAACACTTTTAATACAATAGATTTTTATATGCGTATATATTTTAATAATCGATATATGTATATGTAGTATTAGCAATTGCTTCTGAAATATAGAATTTACGGGCAGTGTAAACTCGTTACCAATAAGAAACCCGGGGTAATGTCCCAATGTTATTTGTTTCATTCGGCTTTTATACTCATATGTTTCGTAATGATTTTAGGATTCGTTTGACGATTTCAAAATACACGTTGTCGATTTGAACTACTTAATTTTATAATTCTGCTAACTAAAGAGTTTTATTGACAAATATTAAACTTTGAGTTTTTTACTGTTTCGTTTTTTTTGTTTAGCTTGACAAATTCCTTCATTGTTTGATAACTGTTTTAATTAGTTCATAACGTGAAAAGATACTTTAAACTTATAAATGAAAGGAATAAAAGATACGTCGTAACGTTACAGTAATATTTTATATCTATATGTACAATATGATTCGATAAAAGGAAACTTCTTTTATATACATATAGATAGTATCATTTTATCAGAGATTAACAATTGATTATTAAATATAGTACAACAAATAACATATTTATGATTTCAACTTTTAAAGTTCGAAAAAAAATTAAATACATATTTTATAATGAAATACTATTGTCAAGAAAATTATCAAATTTATATATAATAATATAATATATGAAAATGCAACCAAGTGACGTTAGGTGCGAGGTAAATTTTGCTAGTATATATTAAATATAAGACTTTGATCCATTAATAATTTTGAAAAACCTCATCCGATGTTTTTTTGTTATATATATATATATATATATATATATATATATATGTATAATTACTGAAAATAACCATTTTTAAAACATTATATCGTTTTCACAAATTTTATTATAATTTTTTATCTCATTACAATTAATTCATAGTATTTTTCATAATTTCTTATATTTTTAAGCTTTTAAAAGTAAAAATACACTAAATTAAATTAGTTAATATAAAAGCAATTCTATTTTGTATATTTTTAAAAAAAGTTTATTTAAAATAAATAAAAATTTTTAAATGATTTTCAATTTTTAATAATGAGTTTGACTGAGAAATATAAATTGATTGTTAAAGGACAAGAAGTGTATAGTGAAATTGCTTACATGTTAACTGATATTCATATATTAGGATTTAATAATATTTTCAATTGGTACCCCTCATTTAATATGCAAACCACTTCACTAATTTAAATACTGCAATATATTAATTTAGTACCGACTGATAAAGAAGCATTGTTTTTCGGAAATTTTGAAGAAGGTCACTGGATTTGTATGTATTATAATAATAAAATGATTCATATATATAACAGTTTAAATCTTAAATATCTACGAGATGAGCATAAAATTTATATAAACAGATTATTCCCAAACCAATCAGAATTGAGCACAGTTTTCGAAACAGTACAATTACAAACAAATAATTATGATCGTGGGGTTTCTGCAATTGCTTTTGCTCTTGCAATACTTTATAATTTATGTCTATGTTCTTTAAGAGTTGATATTTCCCAAATGCGATTACATTTATTAGGAATTTTTGAAACGCAACAATTCAGAATATTTCCACTTTATATAATTATAATAATACAAATATTAATTACGATAATCCATCGGACATGATAAGAAGAAGTTTTTGTCATGAGTCATGTTTCAATAAAATACCATTAAATTAAGATATCACACGGTGCGCCCGAGGAAGTTTAAATATAAATTTAACGTAAGTTCAAAATTTCATCCGAGTATGATTTTAGGCCCATTACATAATTCAGGCATCACTTTTAATATCAATTTACATGATCAATTTGGAGACAAATAGGTAAGAATGAAAAAAAAATTCAAAACCAAACCATTTCATTTTATTTATAAAACAAATACTCAAAAATGTTTGGAACGTCAGTATAATAGTAAAAATATAATAAAATTTAAGAATATCTGGCTTATGTTATGGAGCTTTGAGCTCAAATATTTAATAAAATTAATGTCGAAAAGTAGTTCTATTGCTATTTACGTATAGATTCATAGTATTCAGAGAATGTAAATATTTACATCGATGACATCTGTTAATATACACTTTGAGTAGTAATTTGAAACTTGCATAACTAATAAGGAGAGGTCTCTATACCTCTGGGAAACCGATTTAGCTAATACTGCAGGTTATGATTCTTTGATGAAAAGAATGAATCCGTGTTGTTTCTTTTCCTATAATAAGCCCAGTGACAAAGATTAGGTTGTTTTTTTCGAAAATATTATAACAAGAAGTGCTTATAAGAACTTTAACAACCAAAAACTAAAACTCTTACAAAAAAATGCATGGAAGATAAAAAAGTACAAGTTGAACACTTTACTTTAAACCTTATTGTGTTAGAAAAGTTTTTGTTGTTCTGAAGTTTTGCTAAATTAAATATTACTACATATTTCCTTAAAATTTTTAGCATGTATCATATGATAAATTTTCACACTATTTAGTAAGCATATTTCAATCACCTCGTACACAGCATGGAATATTTATCGAAGATTTATGGACTAATGGCACAGAAGATTTGAAATATTTCAGGGATCTTCCATGGAATATTCCTGCAATATTCGTTGATTCTTCTTATATAAGAATATTCCATGGAATATTGTTCGGAGACTCCAAGAATATTTCCTTGGAAGATTCGGGTCATCTCAGATCTTTCATTAAAACATTTCAGCAATCTTACAGGAATATTTTATAGAATATTTCGTTGGAACATTCATGAAAGATTTTTTTAATTATTGAAACGGAAGATTTAAAATATTTCATAACACTTGGGGCGTAAAATGGTCATTTTATGCACTGCTTTACGGGCATTAAATGACCATTTTACGCCCCTCGTGTTATAAAATAGTACATGCACCGTGTGCACAATGTACTTTCGCTCGCACTCGCCGCGAAAGTACATTTTACGCACTTGGTGCATAAGGTACTATTATAAACCTTTTATATAATATGCATGGAAGATTTGAGGAAAATTTCATGAAATATTCCATAAAATATTTCTGGAATATTTTAGAAATCCATCGTAAAATATTCCATGGAATATTCATGAAAGATTCGTAGAATATTGGCACGGAATATTAGGGATATTTCAGAAATCTTCCATGAAATATTCCTCTAATATTCGTATATCCTTGATTCTTCTTATATTAGAATATTCCATGAAATATTCTTGAAAGATATCAAGAATATTCCAATGAAATGAATTTCAATTGGGTAATCTCACATCTTTCATAAAATATTCCTGAAAGATTTTTGGAAGATTCCGATGAAAGATTTAGGGTTTCAGATCTACCACAAAATATTTCTAGAATATTTCATAAATCGTTTAGAAATGCTGAAAAGGGATAGTTTATATATTATATAATAATATATTATACTCATATATCAATACATATATGCATACATAAACATTGACATTAAATAATAAAATCGCATTTACATAATCGCTTCGACTGTACGCAACAAAGCGCCGACTCTTTTGCTTACATAGTAAGGTATTGTCCAACCACTTGGGGACTAAACTCCCATTTAACGAACATCCTCCTATCGGCGTCACTGGAACTCTCCCGTAACATTCCGTGTAAGCTTCGAACGGAAACTTTATGGAATCCTTAAAGAATCTTTTATACAATATTCCACTGGAAGATTACTTAAATCTTTTTTTAAAATATTTCGTGAAATATTACTGGAAGATTTGTGTAAGATTCCGCTGTACGATTTTGAAGTTTTTCGGAATATTCCAGCGAAATATTTAAGAAATTTTCCTAAAATCTTTCATGAAATATTCCACCGGAAGATTACTTGAATATTTCTGTGAAATATCCCATGCAATATTCCACTGGAAGATTACTTAAATCATTCTGTGAAATATTTCAAGGAATATTTATGGAAGATTTATGTAATATTCTGCTGTACTATTTTAAAGTTTTTCGGAATCCTCTAGCGAAATATTTAAGAAATTTTCCTAAAATCTTTCATGAAATATTCCACCGAAAGATTACTTAAATATTTCTGTGAAATATTCTGTGAAATAGTTTTGGGAGATTAATGTAATAGTCCGCTTTATGATTTTGAAGTTTTTCGGAATCTTTTAGCAAAATATTTATGGAACCTTCCTGCAATCTCCTATGAAATATTCCACTGGAATATTTGATAAACATTAAATGTAATATTTCATGAAATATTCCAGAAATCTTACGTAAATATTTCATGGAATAATTTGAAAAAATTTTCGAACATTCCTTTGAATTATTCCATAAATATTCCTAGAAGCTTTTAATGGTAGATTTCAGTGGAATATTTCGAAACATTCCGTGAAAACTTTCTAGAATCTGCATGGAAGGTTCCATTAAGATATTCCAGTGGAAGGTTTCGCAATATTTCAGTGAAATTTTTCATACATTATGTGTGTGTATATCTGTGTATACATATACATGGGATATTCAATGTTAATTTACACGCGCGTTTTAGTTCTTTGGTTAATCAAGGTTTTATAAGCGCTTCTTCTTACTATGTTCTCAAAAAATGGCTTTATCTTAGCCTCTGGGTTTATTAGACGAAAAGAAAGAACCCGGGTTCATTTTTTTTATCAAAGAATTATAACCTGCAGTATCAGCCAAATCTGTTTCCTAGAGGTGAGGACCTCTCCTTGTTAGTTAAGCAAGTTTTAAATTACGACTGAATTGCGCAAATTCTTTCATGATATGAGCTTTAAAAAATTAGAGAATATAGTAGGGCATGGCATCGATGTAAATATTTACATTCTTTGAATACTATTTATTTATACGTAAGTAGCTATAGAATTATTTTTCGACAATATTTTGAATAATCGATCCCAATAGCTCCATAACATAAGGTCAATATTCTTCAATTTTGTTATATTTTTACTATCATACCTACGTTCCGATCACTTTTGGGCATTTTTTCATAAATAAAATAAAATTGTTTTGTTTTAAATTATTCTTTTTATTCCTATTTATTTTTCTCCAAATCGGACATGTAAACCGATTTTAAAAATGATGCCTAAATGTTCGTAAATCATTCTTAAAAAGAATTTTAAAAAGACATTGAATTTCCATTTAAATTTACTCCGAAGCACCGTGATTGCCAAGATTGAACTTCTTGAAAAAAAACTGACAAATACATTAATTAGCACAACAAAAAAATATCATGGAAATGTGTGATGATTAGAAGAATTCAAATCTTGAAATGATCCAGATGGAAATTGACAATGACATATCAGATACAATTTTTTTCAAATCAAATGATGAATTAATGGATTTTGATGATATCCACATGAATTATAACGATATTAAAATTAGGACTGATGAGATTAAATTAAATGAAGAAAAAAAAATAATTAAAAGAAATAGATAACAAAGGAGCTTTATGTACAACAGGATTTAATATGAAAATCGTAACAGTACTATTGAATAAAAATAAAGAAAATTCAGAAAAAGTCATGATTATGAAAATGCAGAAAAAAAGTAATGATAAATTAGAAGTAAGGCCTTAGTGTTTACGTAAAAGAAAATTATATGAAAATAAAAGAAGATCGACCATATAAATATGAAAAATATTAAATAATAATAAAATATTAAAAATGCAATTGAAAAAAAAATACTGATATATTAGAACAAATACGTGTAAATGAGACTTTACGTAAAAAAGAAGCTTATATAAAAATGCAAAAAGAACAACCAAATAAATATAAAGAGAAATTAGAAAATGCTAAGATATTAAAAATGGAACTCAAGAAAAAAAAGACTACTGATGAATTAGAACAAATAAGTGCAAATGAGGCTTCACAAAAAAACAAGCTTATATTAATATTAAAAAAGAACAATTAAATAAATATAAAGAAAAATTAGAGAATACTAACAAGGAGAGGTCCCCCCACCCATGGGAAACGGATTCGGCTGAAACTGCAGGACATGATTTTTTAATGAAAAAAAATGAACTTGTGTTTTCTCTTTTCGTCGAATAGGCCCCTTAGACGAGGATATAGATATTTTTTCAAAAATATAGTAAATAGGAGCTTTTATAAGAACTTAAATATCTAAACAACTAAGACTTTTACAAACAAATACATAATAAAACAAATAAAGTGCAAATTGAATGCATTAATTTAAGCTTTGTTGCATTACAGAAGCTTTAATGGTTTAAAGTTATGCTTTATTGAAAAATTACTACATATTTGTTAATTTTTTAAGCAAATAAAAAATCATCAATTTTTTATGCAATTTTATTAGCGTATTTTAATTACCTGTAACTTTCGAATAATTGAAGCTTTTTTAATGCAATAAAGTTGAAATCAAAGCATTTGATTTGCACTTCATTTCATCTTTTATGTATTTTTTTGTAAGAGTTTTAGTTGTTTGGATATTCTTATAAAGACTCCTTTTTTTCTATATTTTCGAAAAAAATATCTATATTTTTGTCTAGAAGGCCTGTTCGACGAAAGGAAAAAACACGGATTCATTTTTTTCATCAAAAAATCATATACTGCAGTTTCAGCCGAATCTATTTCATGGAGGTGGGGACCTCTCCTTGTAAGATAGCGAAAATGAAATTCAAGGAAAGAATGAGTAATGATAAATTGGAATAAAAACATATGAATGACGCTTTCCGTAAGAAAGTAGCTTATAGAGGAATTAAAGAAAAACAACCAAATAAATATAAAGAAAAATTAAATAATACTAGGATAACAAGAATAAATCAAAAAAAAGGGTACTGATAAATTGAAACAGCAAGAGAAGGTGAGAGAGGAAGAGAGACAGCAGGAGAGGGTGAAAGAGACATAGACAGAGACATACATTCTTTATTTGGTTTTGAGGTATATTAGTCTAGCACTATTAGGTAAAATACAACGACGTATAAAATTATTTATCAAACTAGCAAAATTCACCTCGCTCCTAACGTCGCTCGGTTGCATTTTCATATATTATATGAGTTTGCTAATTTCCTTGACAATATTATTTCAATATAAAATATGTATTTAATTTTTTTTCGAACTTTAAAAATTTAAATCATAAATATATGTTGTTCGTTGTACTAAATTTAACAAATATTTGCTAATCACTGATTAAATGGTAATATCTATAAGTATATAAAATGAGTTTCCTTTTATCAAATCATATCGTATATATAAATATAAAATATTACATTTAATATGAAATTTTGTTGTGTTCGCACTTAAAATCTGGTATCGAATTATGATTTATAATGATTGTTCTCATTTAAATTTATTTTATATTTATTTTTAAATATTTCCATCGATAAAGATCTGCAAAATTATAGGTAAATGGATAAATATAAAAAAAAAATTGAAGCGAACTGTGAGTGTTTCAGAAAACAGAAATAAAACCAATAATTGAATATATATTTTTCATTCTACACACGCACACGTACGCACACACACACATACACACACTCAAATGTACATGCGCGCATATACAGACACATATATGAACATACACATATACATACATAAATATACATACACCGACAATCACATTGAAAATCTCACTAAAGTTCAGAGAAATAAACTGATACACATACACACACATACACAAAAAACTTACGGTAAAATCTACACACCTATCATAATTCACATACTTATCAACACACACACATACCGGTATATACGCTACAACCTTGAACCCAAACCTAAACCTACACCTAAATGAACACACATGCATACTAACTTATAAACAGGCACTTAACAAACATAAACTTTTACCCCGTAAGAACACATATTAACTGACATAGACAAATCCACTTACACACACAAAAATATGCACCTAGAGCTACAAATAATATACAAGATACTTTTCAAGATACATGAACACTTAATCGATACACACTTTTACACCATACATTTACAAACACATACACATACATATGCCCACACACGCAAAAATACATGAACACACACGCACACAAAGACACACAAACAAACAAACACACACATACACATACATGCACACACACACACACACACACACACACACACACACACACACACACACACACACACACACACACACACACACACACACACGCACGCACGCACGCACGCACGCACGCACACACACACACACACAATTCTTAATACAGTCCAATCATTTTTTATTCATTAGAAATGAAAATCAAAAATCCATTTTTCAATAAACGCTATAGCTTTTACATAGAAAAAAATCGTCACAATATTAATGGACAACAATTGAATCCAGCAAAGTCTATACTCAATAAACTACATAATTTAAAAACTTTTATAATATGTTGTTAAAATTAGCTGGACAGCAGTTCCGAAAAAAAAAAAAATTAACTATTACTACTATTACATTAAAGTAAAAAAACAAGACTTTTTTTACGTGAATATCTTTTGCATTATTGTCACATACATACATACTCATACACACATGCACCTTTAACATACACATACGTATATACACATACATACATATACACGTATCCATACACATAGACTTACTCATATACACATATACACATACACAATATTCGTCATTAAATCTCCATCCCTCCGTCTCCATATTTCCTTTCCGTCTCTCTGTCTCTGTCTCTCCGTCTCCACCTCTCGTTCTCTATCTCTTTTACTCCGTCACCCCGACTCCATCCCCTAATCTCCGTCTTTACATTTCTGTCTCATACACACATATATACACGTATCCATAGACAAGACTTACTCATATACACATACACACATACATTATAACCGTCACTCCATCTCCATCTCTTTTTCTGCGTCTTCTCATCTCCGTCTTTCCGTCTCCGTCACCGTCTTTCCGTCTCCGTTATTACTTTATTGTATTACTTATATATATTCTTATATTATATTACTACCATTATATTGATATGAAGAATCAAGCCTTTTTTCTCCTGGGAATATCGTTTGCATATTTGTCATATATATATATATATATATATATATATATATATATATATATATATATATATATATATATATATATATATATACACACTTACACACTTGCACCTACACATATGCAAACATACACATACACATACGCATATTCACATGCATACATACAAATATACACGTACACACACATACATGTATATACACACACACACACACACACATATATATATATGTATATATATATATGTATATATATATATATATATATATATATATATATATATATATATTCCCATGTACATTTTCACATGCACATGTCACTTAAATACATACATAAATATTCACATATACACATACACATACAGAACATTTGCCTCTCCATCTCTGCCTCTCCGTCTCCTTTCTTCCATGTATGTCTTTTCGTCTCCATCTTCTCTTTTCGTCTCCATCTTCTCTTTCCGTCTCACCGTCTCTGTCTCTCCATCTCTTCTACTCTGTCGCTCCGTCTCTGTCTCTTCGTCACCGTCTCTCCATCTCTGTCTCTGTCTCTCCATCTTTCCCAGTACGTCCTTGTGTCTCCGTTCTTTTCTTTCTGTCTCTCTATTTCCGTTGCTCCGTCTCTCCATCTCTATCTTCAGATTAGTCCATGGCCATATTGGTTTGCGCAGCAATGTTACACCTTATCTTAGAGCATATACTACTGAAGGCAGCTCTAAATGCACCGTGCGCGTGGTTAGGCTAAGAAAGAGAAAAATATACTAAGGTTGATAGCTATCTCTATCTCTCAGTCATGTGATAAGGGGGTAGGGAACGAAACAAACCAATCACGTGCCGGAGAAAAAGAGATATCTGTCAACCTTAATATACCTTTCTCTCTCTCAACTTAACCACGCGCACGGCACATTTGAAGCTGCCCCCAGTAGTTTATGCTCTAAGCACCTTATAGGCTTGATTACCGGTGGTTGTCTGTTCAAAATAGACGCTTATATCTTAAGATATTTCTTGCTTTTAATGTGATTTCACACAATTCTCCATCTTACTTAGCCTCAAGGTTCATAAGGCAACATGTTGATGCATCAGTGCGTTCATCAACGAGACTACCACCCAGGCTGTTCATTTGTCCAAATGTACGTACTGCTGCTTTTCAACACTCATTTGCCTTCTCGGCAGCAGAGTATTTTAATAAGGAGTTATCCTCTTTGGAGTCGTTTTCTCTTGAGGCTTCACTTTCTTTTAAGCGTTTCTTGTATAATAGACTTTTATTGAGTGAATGTGAGTCGTGGCAACTGGAGATTGGTACAGGCTAAGTTTTAGTGTAGTTAAATTTGGTTGAAACTTAATTTTCAATTTCTTAATTTTGTTGATATACTATCGCATTAGACTTATTTTACTTTGAGCATGAGATTATCTAACAACAACTATACTCACTTAGTTAATTATAAATTGTTACTGCAAATAATAGTATATTTCGGTACTAGTGCGATAAAGTGATTTTTTACTCGTGTGGCGGTTTGCGCCCGAGCGAAGCGAGGGTGAAAAGGTCACACGAGCAAGAAATCACTTTCTCGTACGAGTATCGAACACTATTTTTTGACACGACGTGTGAGAAGCTCCATTTTCGCACGTGTCACTTTGTACAGCGTGCGTGAAATCGAGCTTCTCGCATGGAGTGTCAAAAAATTATTATTGCTATTGGCAAAATGATTATTTATTTTCTTATGTAATACTAGAAATATTACTTATTTGATTTGCGTTTGAATTATTTTGTAAAATAACTTTTGAAATCTCATTGTTTTGTTTTCTTATTTAGATACTATATTGTAATAATTATGCTATGTTGATATTGTTACTTATTTTATTATTGAAATTACAGCAGTTTATTATAGTGATTTTAAATAAAACACAGATTTTATAAAACACCTTATTAAGTATAGTTTATTTTAATCTAAAAGCAATCCGTCTAATTACAAACACAAAGATAATTCTAATTGCTGATCTAGTTAAGTATAATGAAATTATAATGTACTTTATTAAGTTGTTAATATAAAACAAAGAAAGGCTTTTATATAGGAAATACAAAATGTCAAAATCGCTGAACCAAACGGTTGAAGGTGCGCACTCAGACTGACTGACGAGAAACGACCAGAGACGAATTGAACGTCGAAGACTGACAAATGAAGGGAGGGGATGAATTTCATGGTTACATGAGATACAACCTCTACATATATACTGAGCGCCCTGCGCCATATCCAACATTTATACATAATATTCTATTTGATTTTCCATATGTTCATTATCAATATCATTGTTGTTTTTCATATTTTGAATATAACTAGAAAAATGTATTTTATGCTTTCAATTGGATCTCTTACTTGATATTATTATTATATAATGTAATACGTCATTCTAACTGATTCTGTAGTGCCAAACAGGGTTCTACCCCAAGGCCAAATAAAGAAGTCTAAGTCCAAGTCACCGTTTTGGTCTCTCCGTGTCCGTCTCTCCGTCTCCGTCTCTCCATCTTCCTCTGTCCGTCTCTGTTTCTCCGTCTCCGTTTTTCCATCTTCATCTGTTCCTCTCCACCTCTCCGTCTCCGTCTCTTCGACTCCGTTATTACTTTAATATATTACTTATATATAATTTTATATTATATTACTACCATTATTTCAATGTGAAGAATTAAACCTTTTTTCTCTCGGGAATATCGTTTGCATAATTGTCGCATATATATATATATATACATATATATATATATATATATATATATATATATTCCAATGTACATTTTCACATATACGTGTCACATAAACACATACACATACACATACATACTCATATGCACATACACATACAGAACACTTGCCTCTCAATTTCCATCTTTTTGTCTCCGTCTTTCTGTCTCTGTTTCTTTCTCTTTGTCTCTCTATCTCCGTCCCTATGTCTATGTCTCTCCGTCTCTGTCTCTCCGCCTCCGTCCTTCCATCTATGTCTCTCCGTCTATGTCTCTCTGTCTCCGTTCCTACAACTCCTTTTTTTCGTCTTTGTTTTTCTGTCTCTCCGTTTTTGTCTCTCCGTTCCTCTTTCTATGTCTCTCCGTCTTTGTCTCTCCGTTTCCGTCTTTCCGTCTATATTTCTCTGTTTGCGTCTCTCTGTCCTTCCGTCTCCGTCTCTGTGTCTTCGTTTCTACTTCTCCGTTTCTACATCTCCATTGTTTCATCTCTGTCTCTCTGTCTGAAACACATAAATAAGAAGAATGGATTCCTATCATATTTTTTCATTAATTTAAATGAAATCGAGTAAAACAAATTTTTAATTTATCATGATGATATGATTTGTATTTAAAAAATTTTTATGCATATTAGGACTTTAATTAATCCTTTTTTTCAAATATATAAAAACTAAATTTTAAACAGATCTGCAATATAAAAATTTATGAATTGAGTCAATTTTTTTGACTCTGACATTGGCTAATTTATACATATTAATATAATATATGAGAATTTAACCGAGCGACGTTAGGAGCGAGGTAAATTAAGCTCGTATAGATTAAAATCAAAAAGAAATTTCAGCGAAGAAAAGATTTTAATCAGATGTTTTATCATTAATAGATTCTATAAATATTCAATTTTATGTAAAATGGGTTCTAGAAGAAATGTTTATATAAAAAGAAAAAAATGAACAAACTAACAGAAAAACGTAAGTTTAAAACTTCAAATGAACAATGTTCAATGATAAACATTAAACTTTGTTTTTATGATGTTTATGTTTTTTTTATGTTTTTGTATTTAATAAATGGTAATTTATTAAAATTTTAAGAATATTTATCAATCAGAATTTTTAATTATCCATATAAATAACATTTAAAATTTTTATTTCAGGATTTTTCATAGTTCTTTCGAAGTATTTGAAATTTGTATATTAAATAATTTTAATTCAGAAGTACACATAAATTTATTATTTTCATAGAATGAATTTAACATTTAAAAAAGAAAAATCAATTATAATAGGTGAAGATGAATATGCTGGGCAATGGAGTATGTTAAATGATAAACACATTAAAAATTGTAATCAAATATTAATCGAAAATATTAATCCAGTTCCATTAAATCAAGATTACACACAAATACTTTTCTCTGGAAATCGGAATTTCGGTCGCTGGATTTGTATCCATTATTTACAAAATGTAATTCATATTTATAATAGTTTAAATAGTAATGGATTTAATGATGAACAAAAAATTTACATTAATAAACGATTTCCAATTCGTGAAAACTTACAAATATGATTTAAAAAAGTTCAATTTCAGATTAATCCTTTTGATTGTGGCATTTTTTCAATTGTGTTTGCAACAGCAATTGTTAATAATTTGTGTCCTTGTAAAATAGAATTTGACATCGAAAAAATGCGTGGACTTTCTAACTATGTATGAAACAAATTCAATTGTCGTGTTTCCATTAATAAAGAACAATTATACTAATATCAATTATAAAGCGATATCCAGAAATCGGCAAATTGTACTTCACAAGGAATTTCCAACGATGAAATTTAATTTTTAAAATATAAATTTAGAATATCTTAAAGAACAAAGTTACAAGAATTGGCACTACAATAATTACATTAGATAACATAAAATGTTTAGAGACAACAAATTATAAACCAAAAACTTATCTAAAGAAAATTTACCAAAACAGTAATAAAAAAAATATGAACAAACTAAAGAGAAAATTTCAAAAAGTAATTGTAAAAAAATTAAACACAATAACATTGAAGAATCTGAAAATGATATTGAACAAGAACCAATCCTGACATTTAAAAATAAATTTAATGATAAAAAATTATCAAAATTAACCAAAGTTCTGATTGAGAAATTGAAAAATTCAACGCTACATGAAAATCAGATTAATTCTTAAAACATTAATGTAATTGCGAAACTTGAAAATAATTTCAAGGGGGATAAAAAATGATGAAGTTGCAACTCAAAAATTAAAAATTGTTAATATATTGCAACAAAAAAGTCCGATTTATAACCGAAATGAATTTATAAAAAACAGTTAAGAATTCTCAAACAAAAATAAGAATTTAACATATTAACAAAATCACAAATATGATAGACGCATTCATGACAAATCATATTATAAATATAATAAAGATAAGGATTTAGTAAATAGAAAAAAATATTAATTGACAAACAAACAAAAAATATTGAAACGATTCAATGAATCTTATGAAAAAACATTTAAAAAAAAAGATGATAATTTAATTACTTCAGTAAAAAATAAAAATTATTATGAAAAAAAAAAGATAAATTCAAAACAAAGATAAATTATTACCAAATAGCTAAAGATACATTGACCAATAATAATGAAAATAATATCATGGAAAAGAATATTAGTGATTTAAATTTTATTTGTGATTTTTGTGGTGCTAGACATTTTGCATTCGAAATCTCAAGCAATAAGAAATTTACATCATGTTGTAAACAAGGAAATATAACATTAGAAGAAGACCCAAAATATCCTAATGAGGTTAAGAAATTTCTTATGGGAAATTCTATAATAAGTAATAATTTAAAAAAATGCATAAGATCATATAATAACGCCTTAGCATTTAATTACTTTTATTCTGATATGCCGCAACATTATGTTTTTAATCGAATACACAAAACATGGACAAAAAGAATAAAAACTATAAAAACTATTCTAACCAGAGTGTACTTAGTTAATCCAAAACAAAGAGAAAGATTCTTTTTAAGATTACCTCTGCTTCATGTTAAAGCTGGAACATCTCTTGAAAGCTTAGAAACTTTTGATGGAATTACATATTCAACATTCTTTGAAGCAGCAAAAGTTAGAAATTTAGTTGGAACAGATGATGAATGGGATAAATGTTTAGAAGAATCATGTGAATCTCGATTTCCAAAAGCTCTTTGACAATTATTTATTTAGATTTGTATATTTCACAATTCAATTAATGCTCGGGAATCATATGAAAAATATAAAATCTATTTTTATCTTATTACCAAAAATTAATCAACAAAAAGGTGAAGAATATGCATTAATCATAATTAATAATATTTTAACTAATTATGGATTCCAATCAAGTGACTTTAATTTACCTACTTTAGAATACTATATTGAAAATAACGAGATCGAATATAGCACAGTAAATAATATGAATAATATTTGGTCAAATATTAATAGCCTAACAAATGCTCAAACAGCTATTTTTAATACAGTAATAAATTCATTAAAGACAAACTGCACTGAAAAGTATATATATATATATATATATATATATATATATATATATATATAGACGGCTTAGGTAGAATTGGTAAAAGCTACTTAATGAATACAATTCTAACTTATCTAAAAATTCATGGAATCAATTATTTAGTTGTATCATGGACAGGTATAGTAGCGAATTTATTAAAAGACGGTGTGACAGTGCATACATTATTTTAATTACCGTTGATCATATCTACAGACACAATATGTAATATTAGTGCAAACAGCGAAATAGGTAAAAAAATGAAAAATGTATCAATTGTTATCTGGGATGAAATCACAATGACATCAAAACACACTTTTAAAGCCGTCGATCGCATGTTTAAAGATATATGTGATAATAATTACTTCACGGAAAAAAGTTTCCACCGGTAAAACTAATGCTAAATTCGATTAGATGTTTAAATTCCAATGCTAGTGTGTTCTAAAGTAATGAATGGCATTAATTTTTTTCGCTCTATTGACAGCACAAATAAAATTCATACCAGTGTCGTATTTTTTAGTGCTATAAATATTTATTTTCGATAACTGACGCGTGAATTTACAGTGCCACCTTTGGCACGGTTTTTTCGGGTGCCAAGCACGTTAAATAACGGCGCTGGTGTATGTTTGTGTATACGAATTTTCGATTGTAGCAGTGTGCACGATTGTGAAGTTTTACACAAAAGTTTTTCTATTTATTGCATAGGAAATAAGTGCCAAATGGATAATTTTATACAAAAAATATTAAATGTTAAATATTAAATATTCTTTGTTACTTTTATGAGAAGTTACATAAAAAAAATGAGAAAAAATTGCAAGTTTGTTTCGACCAGTTTTCACGTATAATTTCGTACTAAAATAACTAAATAACTTTTCTTGAAAAAGAAATCTTGTTGAACTTTGAACATAAAACTCTGTCATTATGTTATCACAGAAATGTATATATATATATAATATATATATACATACATACATACATGTATAAATAAATAAAATATAACTGACTTGAAAGATTATTTATGATAGCAATAAGTTGATTTTGTAAAAAAACTGATACCATGCATTAAGAATTTCTCTGTTAATGCGCAGAACTGAAATTTTGATGTTGGCACTGGAAAAAACCGTGCTAGTCGTTAGAATTTCTCTGCTAATGCGCAGAACTTAAATTTTGATGTTGGCACTGGAAAAAACCGTGCTAATCATTGAAAATCAATGTGCTGGACCTTAGAAGGTAAAATAGTAAAACTAGCATTGATTAAAATGATACTGTCATGGTTTTTTTTCATTATAAAACACGCAATTTTAACCTTCTATTATTTAGCACTAGTTTTTAAGGTGAAAACTCTTTTCCGTGTTGTTTGGAGGGAAAACATTTACCATATCAGGTGATTTTAGACAAACATTACCAATAGTAAAACATGGAAATAGAACAGAGATAGTAGAAAATTGTATCAAAAAAACCTATTTATGGGAACATTTTCAATGTATGTCTATGAAAGAAAATAAACGTTTATTGGAATCAGATGATAAATTTAAAAATTGGTTACTAAATATAGAAAATGGTAATTTCCATTCAAAATGTAGAAAAGGAAAATGAAGTTATAAAAATTCCAAAAGAAATATTGTCAGTGAACAATCTAATTAATGAAATTTACGAACATAATATAAATATTCAAAATTGCGACTATTATGAAAATATTTTATTAGCACTGAAAAACGTAGGTGTAACAGAAATGAATGAAAGAATTTCATTAAAAATAAATGAACCAGTAATAGAGTACTTAAGCATTGACTCTGCAAAAGATGAAAATATGGAAAGTTTAAACGCAATTTTGCCAGCAAAAATCTAAAATTCTTTAGCGCCCAACAGTTTACCTATGCATAGATTACAATTTAAAAAAGGAGCTATCGTAATGCTTCCCAGAAATGTTAATATGAATGAAGGACTTCGTAACGCAACCCGATTATCGAAAATAAAACAATTTACTATTATTGCACAAATATTAACAGGAAGTAAGAAAGGGAGCACTATATTCTTACCAGGTATGACCTTATCAGCGAATGATGAACTGCTATTCCAAATGAGCAGAAAACGATTTCCTGTAAAACTTGCTCATGCAATGACTATTAATAAGTCGCAAGGCCAATCATTTAGAAAAGTAGGAGTGTATTTACCAACACCAATTTTCAGTCATGGGCAGTTATACATCGCACTTTCAAGGACAACTAATAAAAAAGAATTGGAAATATTATTAATAGAAAAATCAAGAAAAGTTAAAGACGGAATGATCTCTACTAAAAACATCGTTTATAGAGAAGTATTATGAAACCACAATACAATAATTAAATATAATGAATTAGAATATAAAATCAAACATATTTAAAACTCTTATATAATATTAATATGAAAAAATTAAAAATTATGAAGTAGAATTTAGCGCTGTGTGGTTAAAAATCATGGCTGCTATTTTTAGTTCTGTGCCATTAAAAAAACGCGATTGCTATTTTAGATACTGTGTGGTTAAAAAAACGTTGCTGCTATTGTAAGTGCTACTATAAGAAAAAACGCTAAAACTACTGTAAGAGTTGTATAATTAGAAATTCGCGTTTGTTGTTCAGAGCACTATCTGGTTTAAAAAACGCAGCTGCTATTTTAAGAGCTAAAAATGAAAAACGCAATAATTTTTGTAAGCGTTGTGTAATTGAAAATTCGTGGCAGCTAGTTTGGGCCCTGTGTGGTTGAAAAAACCTGGCTGCTATTCTAAGCGTTGTGTAATTAAGAATTCACGGATGCAATTTTGAGCGCTGCGTAGTTACAAATTCGCGGCTGCTTTTTTGAGCGCTGTGTGGTTGAAGAACGCGGCTGCTATTGTAATTGTATGTGTTCATTTATGTATGATGATGCTGTGTAGGTAAATGAATTTAACATTGCGGCTGTTCGCACTATTAGGCATATAAGTAGACGAGGAGGTAGCCTACTTGACGACCTCACAGCTGCATCAACATTTGCACGAACAAATTTCGTAGCAAGGTATTGTGGATTTTGGTACGATATAATAGTATGTGCAAAAACTGTTGGGTTGAAAGATTAATTCTGGAGATATATTGCTCACTACCAAGAAATATAGTATGAATTTTCTGGGATTCAAGGATAATCGATTATCATTTGCCCATTTTACCACAGCAGCCACCTCGTGATTTATAAAATTAATCTCGTAGTCTAGATCAATTGGAAGAAAAGAGTAGTAGAGCTGTAGGTCGTCGACAAAAAGATGTGCTGGGTTCCGTTAAGTATCAATCGAAGGTCGTTTATGTATATCGAGAAGAGTAAAGGACCCAAGACACTTCCTTGTGATACACCAGCTGTACAAGAGACCCATTCACCCACCATGTTGTCAAGGTTAGGAACAGAGTAGTACCTGTCTCTCAAATAAGATGCAAACCAATTAAGAACAGTGTCAGAACAATTAAGAGCACGGAGCTTAAGAAGAAGTCTCGAATGAGGCACCGTATCAAATGCCTTCGAGAAATCGAATAGAAGCAAAACTGTTATCATCCTTTTATCGATAGCATGACGAGCATCATCAAGAAGTTTTAGAAGTGCTGTCTGTGTACTATTTGCCTTTCGAAAACCTGCCTAAAGAGGGTTAAGTAAGGCGTTTGTGTCAAAATGAGAATACAGTTGAGTGTGTACCACCCTCTCAACAACCTTTGATACCTCGCATAAATTGGCAATAGGTCGTGTTTGAGATGGTGAATCCATTTTGTTTGTCTTCGCCAAAGGCAGGAAAAGGCCCTTTCCCATACATCAGGAAATACTCTAGATGACAGGGATGAGTTGACAATATGAGTTAGGGAAGGCAGAATAGAATCCACAGTGATCTTCAACATATCAGTTGAGAGGTGGTCGGGTTCAACCGCCTTAGAGGAAGCTAATTGTAGCTATGAACCAACCATGGAGCAGTTGACCTTAGAGAAATCAAAAACTGGCAAATCATCATGTAATGGTAAAGAGAGCACTCTACGAATTTCTTCATCATTCAGAGCAGCTGATGATGAAGAAACAGACGTATAGTGATTTAATAAGGTCTCAGATGAGAAATACTGTAAAGGTGATGGTAATACTTTACTCGAGAGACCAATTTTTTTTAAATTGACCAACGGTTGGTTGAATTCAGCGAGATAGTTGAACGTTTAGAAATAAAATCATTCTTTGCCGAGTCAAGGGAGTTTGAAACCTCACTTCTGAGCTTTCTATAGTGAGCAATGCAGAGGATGGAAACAGAGCGAGCAGCACTTCTATAGGCCCTATCACGCTCACGCATCTTTGCTCGTATTTCAGAAGAAACCCAGGGCTTCTTTTTGATAAAGAGACTCTGACATTTAAGTGGTGCAATTTCATTAAAGGACGAGACAAGGACAGAATACAAACTATTTACAACATGGTTTATTTGATCAACAGTTGACCTAGGATCAGTATGGCTCTCTTGTATATAAGAAGAAAGGCGAGCCGGAATAGAACTATTCAAGCTAACTCTATTTATATTTTTAAGATCGGGAAAGTGAAATTTTCTAGCAGAATTGGGTGGTTTATACGCCCTATATGTGATCGTTATAAGATCATGACCTGCAATGAAAGGAGCTGAAGATTTGCTATATGAGAGCAACGAACTCTCATCATTGATGATAAATAGGTCGATCCATGAATGAGTAGAATAATCAGATGTAAGTGTATGATGAGTAGGACCAGAGAGCATAAGAAGAAATAAGTGATCGCAACGTATCAGAAGAATAATTTTTAGATAATAAATTGATATTACAGTCCCCAGTAATTATGACGTTCTTAAAAGAAGGTAAAAACGTAGAAAGATCACTGAAGAAGTCATCAGGAAAAAGCGCCTTAGGGCGTAAATAAACGACTGCAAAAATAAGTTTTTCACCACCAAAAGAGACTTCAGATATAATATATTCCGCAGTATTATCAAACAACGGATCAAATTGCGACAGAATCTTGATTTTGAGGAAATTACGGGCGTGAAAACCAACGCCACCACCCCCATTTTTGTCCAATCTATCTAATCTGAAAAAATTATAGTGTTCAATAGAAATAATAGCACTATCATCAAGATCTGTCAAAAATGTCTCTGTAACTGCAAAAATGTCAGGTTTATTGGAGGTTACGTGAAATTCAATTTCAGAAAAATGAGTTTTAGTACGGTTCACGTTCGAGTGAGAAATGATAAGATTTTGAAAATGGTTAATGTTAGATTTAGTAATGAAAAGGTTTGAACTTTGATTGAAGGTAAAATTAAGGTTTGCATTATTTAAGTTAGAATTAAAAGAAGAATCATTGAATAAACAGGAGTTCATTACAAGAGAGCCATGTAAACCTCATTTTTTAGCTTTGGAGGGTTTCAGCTCTGTTAACCGAGCCTCATTTGAGATCGGTATGAGCTCTTCTTTAGAAGGCTGCATACAAACTGTTAAGTTTCGAACTATCGGCCGAATGTAATTCAGCTCTGTGGCTCGTGGAATGGCCTTAGAAAGAAGTTTATAGACTGGTTTGGGCCAAATGGGTCTCACAAAGTTTTTTGTATTTCCACCAGAACCAGAGAGCTGTTGAGCAGTAAGCTGACGCAATTTAGGAGTCACCTCAACAATACTGTCACGCACAGCATCAGACAAAAATTTGCCAACAAAGGCACGAAATTTGTTGGACTGTAATCCCTCTGGTTGATCAACATTTATAGGAGGAGCAGGTAACCATTCACGAGTATCAATTATAAACCTGGTACCATAATCAAGCCCAATCCCCTTGAGCACAGAGACAATAATGTCCTCATTATTAAGCTCGACCCTGGATGGGATGCCAGAAAAAAGCATTTCATACGAATCACGCATTAATGATACTTCTGTTGAAGAACAAGAAGCAATGTGTTGATCAAGCTGATCAGATAAGGCCTCATGTTGCTTCTCAATATCAACAACAGAGCTTTTAACCTCTCTAATTTCAGAACGAAGTGAACTCAATCCAGTTAAAATGGTTTTATTAGACTCCACCAACTTATTATTTGACTCAAGCAATTTATTTGATACTTCTAGTCCTTGATCATATTTTTTGTCAAGGTTACCACAGAGCAATGTAAACCATTCAGGTGCCGACTCTGGAAAATCGGCTTTAGGATGGAGAGGTCCCGGCATAGTATCAGTAAGAAGAAGAGAATCTACGGGTGGGTCTGGAGAAGCTAGCGAACCAGTAGTAGTAAAAGAGAGCAAAGCAGAGGCGTTATACTGTAAGTAGTCGACACCTGAAGTGACTATGCTATCCACAGAGGAGGGGAAGGAGCTTGAGTCAGAATGACAGCGCCGTCTAGGCGACGGTTCAAGTGGATGGTCAGGTGAGGTCACGCCCCTCTTATGAGAGCGCTGATTATTTGGAGTCGAGACTAAAGGCCGATGAGAAGGCGAAACAATATCATCAGTGGTTACTGAACGCACACCACTATCAGAAGGCTTCCTAAGACGAATTCTATCTTTCGTACAACAAACTATGAATTTCTTATTTAGAAACCACGAGCTCTTATAGCAACTAAAATGATATAAAGATTTGCAGTTCGAGCAGAGAAGAGCCGCGTCAGTACGTAAGACAACTATTTTACAAAAAGAACAAAGCGCCATAATAACAGACGAACGCGCAGAGAAACATCTCACACCAAGCACTCACTTCGTATGATAAACTGTCACTGCGACGCTGTAGTGCGAACAGAAGGTCAAAAAGAAGTGCTGCCTCAGATAGTCGCTGTTGGTAAGATAGGGCGCGCCTTTCAGTTGCTATCCACTAGAGAAGGACAGGAGAACAGCCGTGTATAACCTTCAAAATGGCAAACTACCTAACCTCAAACCACCGGCACTATGGAAATCAACGAATGTGATTGCAGAAAAAATCTTGCAGATGTTGAATAATATCTACGAAGATTCTCTGCAATTTGTGCATGTAGAATCTCTGAAACAAAAAGCCCGTGGGCAAAATATGCAGAAACCAGAGACAAAAATAGCTGGAGTGAAGGAATGGTAGTGTTGATCTACTTACGTGAGAGAGAGTGAGAGAGAGACGGGGGAGAGACGGAGACTGACAGACTGAGACAGGCAGATGGAGACGAAGACACGGAGATGGAAAGACGAAAATAGCGAGACAAAGGTGGAGAGACGGAGGCGAAGAGATAGAGACGGAGAAACGGAGACGGAGAGACGAAGGAATGGAGGGACGGAAAGACGGAGACGGAGACAGAAAGGCGGAAACGGAGGGACGAAGACGAAGAGATGGAGACGGAAAGACAGAGAGGAAAAGAAGGAGACGAAGAGACGAAGACGGAGGCGGGGGCCGGAGAAACTGAGACAGACCGATGGAGACGGAGAAACGGAGATTGACAAACGGAGACAGATAGACGGAATCTGTGAATGAAGACGGAGTGACGGAGAGACAGAGATAAAGAGATAGAGATGGAGACATAAAGACAGAGTCGAAGGAACGGAGTCGGAGAAATAGAGACAAAGAGATGGAGAGATGGAGACGGAGACAGATAGACGGAGACTCAGAAGTGAAGACAGAGAGACAGAGGCGGGAAGACGAAGACGGATAGACGGAAACAGAGACTTAGAGACGGAGACGGAGAAACATAAACAGATGGACGGAATCAAAGAAACGGAGACGGAGTAACGGAAACGAAGGGAGGAAGACGGAGTGACGGAGACGAAGAGAGGAAGACGGAGTGACAGAGACGAAAAGACGGAGACGCATAATCTGAGACGGAGGGACGGAGACAAAGAGACGGAGATTGAGAGACAGAGACGAAAACATAGAGACGGAGGGACGGAGAGACTAAGACAGACAGACAGACTGAGACGGAGAAACGGAGACGCAGAGACAGACACACGAAGAGACGGAGATGGAGAGACGGAGACGGAGAGACGGAGAGACGGAGATGGAGAGACAGAGACGGAGAGACATAGACGGGGAGACGGATATTGTGTATGTGTGCACAAATAAGTGTATGTGTATGTATATGTGAATATGTGTTTATGTGTATGTGTGTATATGTGTATGTGTATGTATGTATGTATGTGCATGTGTGTACGTGTATGTTAAAGATGCACGTGTGTATGTGTATGTATGTATGTGCATGTGTGTACGTATATGTTAAAGATGCACGTGTGTATATGCATGTATGTATGTGCATCTGTGTACGTGTATGTTGAAGATGCACGTGTGTATGTGTATGTATGTATGTGACAATAATACAAAAGATATTCACGTATGAAAAAAAAGTATTAATTCTTCACTTTAATATAATAGTTATAATTGTAATTATTTATAATTATTGGGCCCCATAATAAGGAACGCACAAAATATGAAGCGTAAAGAAAATAGGACTCAGAGAAATGTAGGGCCCGAAAAATATATAGCCGAAAAAAATTAAGGACTTGAAAAAATTTAAGGACCAAAAAAATAAAGAACCCAAAAAATAAGACCCAGTCAAATATAGAGCCTGAGAAAATATGAAAATAAAAAAAAACGTTGGGCCTTCATGAATAAGAGGCCCAAAAAAATATAAGGCTCAAAGAAAAAAGGACTCGCACAAATGAAGCGCCCTAAAAATATAGAGCTCAAGAAAATATAAATATTAAAAAAATATTGGGCTAAAAAATAAGAGGTAAAAAAAAATAAGGCCAAAAGAAAATAGGACTCGGAAAAATGTAGGGCCCTAAAAATATAAGGCCCAGAAAAATATAGAGCCCATGAAAATATAAGAATTAAAAAAAAGTTGTGCCGAAAAAAAATAATAGGCCCAAAAAATAAGATTCAGAAAAATAAAAGGCTCGAAAACATATAAAGCCCAAAAAAATATAGACACCAATAAAATATTTGGCCAAAAATATATAAGGCCCGAAAAGATAAGGCTCAGAAAAATATAGAACCCAAGAAAATATAAGAATAATAAAAAGAAAGGTCCAAAATAATATAAGTCTATATATAAAGTATGGCCCAAAAAAAGCTTTTGACTAATGAGTACTAATTATACAGGACCCAATAAAAAATTTCCACTTTAATTATAAAAAGATTAAACACATTTTTAAAATGCGGAGAACCGGAGAACCGTAGAACTAAA
The DNA here is from genome assembly GCA_017163975.1 of Anastatus disparis. NCBI lineage: Eukaryota > Metazoa > Arthropoda > Insecta > Hymenoptera > Eupelmidae > Anastatus > Anastatus disparis. The sequence continues at coordinate 2,206,232 of JAFFSR010000027.1, forward strand.
GAACCTGAGGAACGAAAAAAATGTGGTTTCACTTTAATATAATATAAGATAACTACTAATTATATAGGAACCAATAGAAAAAGCAAATCTTATTGGAAGAAAAATTACACATACCCTTAGAGCATATATACTATGGAGGAAGCATGCCGTGTTAAAAAGTGGTGACAACTTAAGCTGAAAAAGAAAATATTAACTTAAATCCTATCTCTCGCGTAACGCTCTCGTAAGCGCTGCTCCAGAGAGAGTATGTAAGTAGTTATTTTCTTTCTCTCTCATATCATCGTTAAAATAGCTGCTACTTTCCCATGTATCATACTGCCTCCATGTATATGCTCGAAGCACATACCTAAAAAATGCACGAATCCGAAGAACCGGAGATTCGTAGAAAAAGGTGGTAAATATTTTAATTACAATAATATTTAAAATTTACTGTAGAGTAAATTAATTTTGAATATTAAATTTAAACATACGTTGTCGTACATGTAAATAAACATTAAATAAAAGCTTAAGTTTATTATATATACAATATAAGGCTAAGTTTAAATATGTTATATATGGAATGTCATGTAGTTCTGTTCGATTACATGTATATAACTTCACCGATTTTTAATAAAGAGCAAATATATGTAGTTTAATATTTAAAATAAAAGTAGCAAAAACAACGACAAACAATTCATTTCGAACATAAATTTACTTTATACTAAAAATCAGTGAAACTAAATAATGTAAAGTAATGGAACGTAACGAGGAACATTAAAAAAAATTAGAATACTTAAGGGGACTTCGGAATTCAGGTTAGGTTTTATTTTTTAATTTACAAATCATGCTTTCAAGAGCATGACAAAGCTGCCCGCCTTCTAATAATATTTCCAATCCTAACTTAGGAATTAACGATGCGTTTAATCGAGTTTTTTTACTATAAAGAAAAAATTTGTAAGATTAAACTCTAGTGCAGACAACTCAAGAAATCCACCAAAATACTATACATAATAAGTTATAATAAAAACTTTCAATGTATCGTATTTTAAGGTTAGGTTTGTCGAGCTTCATATCTAATTTCCAATCCAAGCTCATAAAAAAATAACAAGTCCAAATTATTTTTTATTTTTACAAAAATTATTGTATTAACATAGTTTTAGTGCAGACAAGTCATTATATTTGTTTAATTAATGAATTTATAAACATATTGATAAAATAAAAAAAAGCAAAACTTGATTGCTTCAGCTCTGACATCCAGTTAATATATGAAATGTTTTGAATTTTCAATTTTCCACCATTTTCTGATACCCACAGAATGGTGGAAAATTTATAAATCCAAAAAACTTGACAAACTAAAAGCGTAATTTGTAAACTATGAAATGAAAATTCAGCCTAACCTCCGTAATCGCCTTAAGCTTTATTTCTGAGAATATTTCACTTTAGATAGTATATTTTTCACCTAGGGAAAAAAGTAAAGAATGTCCCAAATCTTATGTAAATTGTAAGGCACAATTTACAAAAGTCGAAAATTAAGCTCGACTTCATAGGTGATCGTGAGTATCTCGTATAATTTCGAACTTGAGTATCGTTTGAATATTGAACTCAGTAAACATCGGATAAAAAAATTCTAAAGCGTGTAACAAGTTATGTGTAACGTATAATATCATTAAAGAACGGCTTTTATGTTTAGATTCTTGACCTTAAGAGGCGGCCATATAGTTCTGTCCTTGTCTAATTTAAATTGTCGTTACTAATAATCAATTAAATATTCTTATAGAAAAGTATATAATATTCTTATGAAACGAAAAAACAAGAACTTTATTGAAGTTAAGTTTAACTGTTTTTCCGTTTCGGACTTTACTCAAAAACTAATGAAAATTTTATATTTTTTCATTGAATAGAGTCGTTTTCTCGTCCTTAAATCTATTGCGCTTCTTTACTTTTGTATAAAAATAGTTAATTTATTAATAACAAAAATTTAGTTTGGACAAGGACAGAACTATACAGCTGCCTCTTAATATATGACTATGAATTTGAACGATGAAATTAAAATTAACCTTTTTAAGTAAAACATGCTTAAAAACAAATTAGTTATTTTAGAATTCGGATACTTCAAAATAAAAAAACTTTCAAAAAATAAACAATTTTTCATAAATAACATTCATGTAACCTTAATTACATATTCATATGTACACTTAGCGCAAAGGATATTTTTCCGAATGTTAACCTCAAATGGCAACATCGCATATTTTACCACAGACATAAGACAATTCCAAATTATGGAACAAATTTCACATCATCGTTACTTATTACTTAATGACATAATTGTAATAAAAAAACAATATTACTTTCTTTCTTCACGATCTGAATTATAATTTTATGAAATAAAATTTGTATTTCTCAGTTCAATAATCATATAGAATATAATATTATGAATTTAAATTATCTTTGTAATAAAATTTTAGTTGTTATCATTTGAATTTTGCATAAATAACCTATATGAAAAAACAAAATAATCATGATGCGAAACTTACTGCATGATTCGAAATTTTTTTACGTCTGTGGTAAAATATGCAGCGCTGCCATGTGAGGTACACATTCAGAAAAATATCCTTTCCGCTAAGTGCATGTGTGTTCGTATTCATATGAATAGTCATTTATTTAAAAATTGTTAAGATTTTAATGCATTAATAATAATTTCATTAAAGCAATAATATTTTTATTCAGAGAAACATTAATTTTTAGAATATATCTAATGACCTCATTTTAAATATTATCATAACATAATATAAAAGTATTCTTTTTAGTATCTTTTTAATACACATTTTATAAAATAAAATCTTAACTTGTTAAACCTGAGAGGGCCCTGGAGGCCTCCAGCCTCAACGGGTTAAAAAGTTATTTTTTTAATAGTTAATTATAAAGATAGGAAAATATATAAAATAAGAATAAATTTTCCTGATTATGTCTATAATTATGAATTCATATTTATGATCTGTCTAGATGAAAGTGAAATTTTCCATAATAAAGTAAACATTTCGAAGAAAATTCACTTATGATTTGCAAGACATTCATTAAAAAATTTTTAATAAACATAAAGATTGAAAAGTACAATTATTCTATTAGATTAGATTTATTTTCAAAGTTATATTATATTTAACTCTAAATAATTTATACTTATAAAATTTACATTATGTTTTAAATAAACTATGAAAATGATATTCACATATTTAATATTATTTTATAAAATACAATTTTAACTTAAACAATTAGCTTTATATTGAAACTTAATTTTATGAGTACACATTTCCACGAGTTGATATATCTTGAATATATACTATATATATTATTATTATTAACATAAATATATATTGAATATAAAACTTTGATCCATAAATAATTTTTTTAAATCTCAATCAATACTTTAAATTCTTTTGAGTAGTCAAAAACTTAATTTTCTAAATTTTGATACTTGGCACAAACTTTCTCAGCCAATTTTCAACCAATCAACCTCAAAATTTCCAAATTTCCTTAAGAATTTAGTTCAATAAGTTGCTAAAAATACATATTTTTGAGAATTTTATATAAGTAATTTAATTCAACATTTACTTTAACTTATCTTATCAAAACGAATTTAAAACATCGGATGAGGTTTCTTAAAATTATTAATGCATCAAAGTCTTACGATTATTCAACTATATTAATATATAGTTGCATTTAGAATAGTAATAAAATAAATATTTCGTTAAATTGCTTTTAAAAATTATAATATTATATAAATATGTATTTAATTATTCAGAAAGATTTATTGTAAATAAAACATAAATATCATTATTTTTAGTTATTTCTAATGATTGCATTATTTACAATTATTTATAGTTATTCACAGATATTTACAGTATTTACATTTAAAAACTGTTGAAGGTATCAGGACGGATTTTAAGCCCAAAAAAAAAAATTCAAATGTAGTCATAATTTTTTTTTCTCATGATATTAAATAATAAAAATTTTTCTTACCTTAAATAAATATTAAATATCAGACTTTTATCTATTAATGATTTTAAAAAACCTCATCCGATATTTTTTGTTATGTATATAAATGGATATATCTCTGGACCTTTCAATTTTGGAAACAAGGTTTTATAGAAATTTGGAAGTTTACAATTCAAGTTCCGAAAATGGCACAGGCTTTGACCAGTGCTTAAAATTTTCGTGTCAACGATATACAATTTCATACGTCAGAAATGATGCATTTTTCATAATTTTCTACACGTGTTTCTTACAATGTATAAAAAGTAACTTACTTTCGATCGTATTTTAATTTTCACATCATAATTTACATAATGAAAACGACAATTCAAGATTACGCCTATTGATGTGCTATCCTTTATTAATTAGTTTCACCATTTTTAAGGTATGTGTAATTTTGGCATGGATAATTACACGGTCCTTAAAAATGGTGAAACTTATTAATAAAGCATAGCACATCTATCGGTGTGATCTTAAATTGTCGTTTTTATTATGTAAATTATGATGTAAAAATTAAAATACGATTGAAAGGAAGTTACTTTTTGTACATCGTAAGAAACACGTGTAGAAAATTATGAAAAATGCATAATTTTTGACGTATAAAATTGTATATCGTTAGTAACTATTTTTCAATTGATACTCAAGTTCGAGTACATATTCTACTCCTTAAAACGAAAATTTTAAGCACTAGTCAAAGCCTGTGCCATTTTAGGAACTTGAATAATAAACTTTTAAAATTCTATAAAACCCTATTCCTAAAAAGTGAAAAGTTCCAGAGATATACCTATATATTATTATATAGAATATAAAATATATATATATATATATATATATATATATATATATATATATATATATATATATCGCCCATTCTCTGTGAAATTAGTGGACAAAAAATTTTTTTTCGCCAAAAATTTGTAAAATGCTTCTTTTTGTATTCTGAACTACTCAGAATTTTTTTAGATATTTTTAGGGACTAGTTTCAGAGCTACAAAGCTTCAAAGTTGGGCTAAAATCATATTTTTGACATTTTTGACTATTTTCAGGCTTAAATCACTCATTTGAGTTGCATTTAAGGAATACATTACTAAGAAACTTTTTTCTTCAATGTATTCTAGATTTTCAGAAAAAAAGTTATTCCAATGTGCTAATGTAGCTATCCGCTAAGCTAAAACTATTTAAATCATTGAAATACAAGTTTTGGGTTTTCGAACCAAGATATCTGGTCAGGGAAGATCATCGGAGTAGGTTATACATGTACAAATATACCTTAAAAATTTCAGAGTAGTGCGGCTTCTTATTTTTTTTTAAACAATGCAAATCCAACTAAAAATCATGAAAAATGTGATTTCTAGCTACAGTTACTCATTTAAATGTCAACTTGCACTTATCTGTTGCAGATGTCCCTTTGTAAGCATTCATAGAAATAGTTGTAAACTTAACAAATATTTTAAAATATGGAAAAATATCTTCTGAAAGGTTCAGAGTGGACCAAACTTTTGATATATGCCTATAACTTTTTTCTAAGATGTATTAGTTACACGATCAAAAACTAAAAATGCAGTTCTACCTATATGTAAGAACTTTTTGTATTAATTCATGAGAATCTTGTTAATTATTAGGTAATTCAAGTCCAACTGATTTCATCCACTGTGATATTGATTTCAAAATTGCACTATACTGATCTTCAACGAACTGACCAAGAGAGGCTACAAGCTTTGGGTCTCAGATCCTGCTGGAACTTCATGATAAGTTTTGGTTTGATATAACTAAAAGAAAGCTATAGCCTTAGAGTCTAATGCTGAGCAGTTTCCAAGTTAGAGCACATCACTTATTTCATATTTTTTTAAATTTTCAACCAACTCTTAAACAAAAACTTTTCACTTTGATACTAAAAAGTCTTTAAATGTAATTTATTTTTTTGCTATTGTTCTTCTTATTAATTATTAAATAACTGTACATGATTGACACAATGATTCATATAATAGCTTATATGATTTTTACATTGTTTGTTGGCAAATTTTTATAAAAAATTTGCCAACAGAATCATCATGTAAAAATCATGCAAGTTATTATATAAACCATTGTGTCATGTTTGTAAAGTTATTTAATAATTTGTCTAGAAAGTAAACTGTCAGGTAACTCGACCATTTTATTAAACTTTCTTGTTTAAAAATTTTGCATGAAATTGAATCTGTTCTTTTATTAATAAATTATGTTGATTTCAGGTATAAGAAGAATAGCAAGAAAATAAATTACATTTAAAGACTTTTTAGTATCAAAGTGAAAAATTTTTGTTCAAGAGTTTGTTAAAAATTTTAAAAAATATAAAATAAGTCAGCTGCTCTAACTAGGAAACTGCTCAGCGTTAGACTCTGAGGCTGGAGCTTTTTTTAGTTGTAACGAACTATAACTTATCATAAAGTTTCAGCCAGATCTAAGACCCAAAGCTTGTAGCCCCTCCCGGTGAGATACAAAGAGACACGAGTTCAGTTATATATCACTGACAATAAGAAAAATTAAATTAAATAATAATATATATCAATCTCTATTATATGTTGATAGTAAATATTTTTTAAAATTAATTCCAAGTTCCTATACACAATTAAATTTAATTATTGCTATCATATCATGAGATTCAATGACAAATTGTCTGAAAATGTAAATTATGATAATCAATTTTCATAGAATTTTGTTTGTGACTAATATAAAAATAATAAATTACATTTAAAAAATATAACAAGGATTAGAATTAATGATTTTCTGAAACTAAACTTAATAATATACATCAGTATAGATACTTTAATCTTAACGAATCTCATTGAATGGAATTTAAGTCAGTGTGTTATACACTGAATCTATAAAAGAATATTATCATTTACCTGTTATATACATCCATATTATATTATTATTCACCTGCATTGTTATAAAAAGAATGCGTGTTCACCCTGGACTTATACTAATTATTACCTGTAATTGAAAAAAAAATTATTACAAAGCATCAGTATTATTATTTAAAGAAATCTTTTTCAATTTGTGAACATGAAATAAAATAAAAACTTATCTGACTTATCGTCTCCATAGTCTGATATCCAATACAGGAACTACTTAGGTAAGGTAAGAATCATAAAATTGAAGATGAAAATGAAATTTTTAATAAACAATATAAGTATAATTATATTGAATAAATATTGTCTATATAATAAAAAATGAACTAAATTCACAAACTTAAACATTTTTCCTTAAGAGCATGACGGAGGTCCCCCCTTCTCAAATAGTCTAGTTATATTTTAATTCCAAGTATACGTGCAAACAGTACCCTATTGAAAATGTATACGTTTTTCCAATACGTATTTTTACTACGTATCATAATTACATAACAGAATTACGTAACTCCATACATAGCTAAGTGTTCGAATTTGTGACATAATTCTTATACGTATTTATTTAAAAAATACGTAACTTTGATACATTTTTATTGTAAAAGTACGTTATTTTTAGACCTATATATATTTAAAATATGTATCCTCTATTAGCGTATTTTAGAGAGCGCGGTGGCGTAATGGATAGAGCTCTTGCCTTCAACGCGGAGGGCATGGGTTCGAATCCTGGCCAGGTACCTCTAACTTTTTTTCAAAAGAAAATTTGTGTATGTGCCATTTATATCGCGACTCTTAAAAAATCCGACCTCATTGAGTATTGGTTGATTGTTGGTCACAAAAGTGGGTTGCCATCCATCGGTAGTCAAAGTTTTCGGTATGGTGGGTCTGACAGTCTAGCCTGATGTAATGTGTTAAACGGTTCCGGGCTGGACTCCCTCGACTTCACCATGGAAAAAGGTTAATCATATAGAGGACAATATCCTTTATATATTAATCTTTTTTCTTTTAAAAATAAAAAAAAAAAAAATTAGCGTATTTTAAGTGCATACAGGTCTAAAAATTACGTACTTTTACAAGAAAAACGTATCAAAGTTAAGTATTTTTTAAATAAATACGTATAAGAATCACGTCACAAATTCGAACACTTAGCTATGTATGGAGTTACGTAATTCTATTACGTAATTGAGATACGTAGTAAAATTACGTATTGGAAATACGTATATATTTTTAATAGGGTACGGTAAATCGAATTTTTTCATTACAGTAAGGAAATTTGTGAGTTTAAACTTGAGTGCGGAAAACTAAAGAAATTTACCAAAATACTAGGAATAAAAAGTTACTTGCAATCTTTTAATAAATAGTTTTTTGAGGTGAAGTTTATCGAGTTTTATGTCTCATTTCCATTCGAATCTTATAAAAAAATAAAAAACACAATTGATTTCTTATTTCACTAAAATAATTCTCTTAATATACTCTAGTGCGTACAAGTCATTATATTTGTTTAAATAATAAAATTAAAAAGTTATCAATAAAAAAAGCAAAAACTGTTTCCAACAGCTCCGACGACCCGTTAAAGGTTTTAAATATATTAAAAAAATTTGCATGTTATAATTAAAATATAGACAGGATTATTGAATTCTTTATTTACAGTATATTTAAAAATTCAACATCGATATAAAAAAATGTAAAAACATAGATATAATAATTAATCAATTACTGTTACTTCAATGGAGTCTACTGAACTAGAAAATAATTTGCATTTTACTTTGCCATTTGTTATTGGACTAATAAAATGTTGCTTTTGTAAGTTTTTCACCCTGTTTCTATTTTTAAAACGATTCTGCAGTTTTTTAAAATTTTTATTGTAATCTGATTCTGGCGAGTAAGCAAAATCAACATTTGTATAGTTTCCTTTATTTTTCAATCACTTTTACAATGTAATTGCATCCAAAATTTGTTGCGTTGCTGGAAGTGAGACTTGCTTTAGCTGCAGCTCTTTTAACAGAACCACCTACTCCGTCACATGCACCTTTACCATGTGCAGTAGGAAAAAAATGCCACTCTGCAGATATCCCAAAATCATCACTATGATAATAAATATTTAAAATGTTTTTAAAATTCTTAAACTGCTGAGGGGCTTCGTCAGTAAAATAGTAAATATTTTTCAATCCTTTGAAATTTTCTTTTAAATATAGAATTAGTAGTTGCTGATAAGTATAAACTGCTACAGTATCGTGACTTAAATTATTTGAAATTACTAAAAATGCTTTGCCTGATAATTGAGTATGTTCCACATAATAAATATATGTAACGAATACTGTCGCCTGGTCGTTATTCCAGTGAAACCCAGGTGGAGCGTTTTGAGCAACAAAAGCATAATTCTCTGAAAAATCTAGGCATACCATAATTTCATCCTCTTTCAATTCATTTTTTAATTTTTTAAAATATTCAGATTGTGGTATTGAAATAAAAGCATGTGGCTGTAAAGCTTTAATTTTATCACAAAATGATGGAATGAAATCATTTACGTCCTCTACAATATTTTTTAAAATGGCTCTAGGAGTTAACACCCATTGTGCATAGATAACTTCTTCAATTTCTTTTTCATCAAAAATCATGGTCAAGTAAGACTCTAAGCGTTGAACACCAGGACATTTGTCGCAGTCACCAAAATAACATTTGTATGCCATCGACATTTTATTTTTATTACAAATGATAAATTGCAAAATATCTTTATATGTCTTAAACTGGTGAGAATAGCCTTCTGTCATTTTTTCTAAATTACAACCTACAAAAGTGTTTTTTTTCTTTTAATTAATATTATAAAAATTTATCCGAGTAAAAAATGTTGAAAATAAATTGAAAATACCTGATATCATCAACTTGACATTTTGATGAATTGAACAAACACATACAGAATGTGTACCACTGCTACCAGCTAATACACAACATTTAGGTTTCAATTTGGCAAATGTAGAAAATCCTATTTGAATATCAGATGAAAATTGATTACAAAATAATCTGTACAACTCTTTAATGTACAAAGCAGAAGACGTTTTTGATCATAAACAATTTTGCCCTCCTCATCCTTGTACTTAACACAGTCTTTTTTCCAGGTAATATATAGGTATTTTCTTCACTTGTATAAAAATTCATTACATTTTGCTTAGTTGTTTCAGAAACAAAATTTGCTAAAATTATTTTTAATTGATATTAATTTTTACCAGGATAATATTCAACCAATCATATTTTATTTTAATAATTATTGCCAAAATTTAATTGTACTTCATTTATATAACAAATTGAAAGGTTCTATTAAATTTATTTAAATTATGTTTCATTTTTTCACCTTTTATTTTTTTATGAATATTTTTAATTACCTTTTTTTATAGATGGTTTTGCTAGAGGACCTGCTTCAGTTTGCAATTTTTTTGACATGTTAATCAAATAATTTGTAGTACCAAAATGTTTTTTTATTTCATCATATGACCAAGTTAATAGTAGCAGGGTCAGTATTTGGACTTTTTCTATTTTATGTGTATCTGTACTGTGGTATTTCATCTTTAAATTCTCTAATAAATCTACAAACATCTTAAAATCTTTTACAGAAACCTCTACTTCATCTTCGTTGTCATGTAAAAGTTGTTCTACAAGCATTGGAATATCTGATGTATCTTCTGGTGATTCTGTATTTTGGGTGCTATCTATAGAACAATTAAAAGATATAGAGAAGTATTTGAATAAAAATATTAAAATTGTAAAAATATTTTATATAAAGAACATTACATGATGATGTTTCAGTTGAAACGCAGACAGTATACACGGAGAGAAAAATCAGGTTATTTTCTCATGATAAATTTAACACGTTAAAATTATATGATTCTTCATGTAAGATTCTCATGAAATGAAGTTAATTTAATCAGAATAGCATCTAACTTAAAATGCTATAGGTGCCATGTTATTATTACTTGGACGCTCACGGGATTTTCACGTGGAACTCAAGTGAATTTAACGGTGGTAGGGCCGATCTAGTAGCATGGGCTTTGAAAGAGAGAGAGAGAGAGAGAGGGTAAAGAATATGTGTATATTCGTAGCAGCAGTCAGTTAGAATACACATACTGTGCGAGTAGAGTGGGGGTATGTCGATTTTTATAAGCTAAACCCTTTGGTTACTTTGTTTCTCTCTCTCTCCCTCTCTATCTCCTTTCAAAGTCCGTGCTACTGGGTCGGCCGCACCACTGATGAATTCACTCGAGTGCCACGTGAAAATCCCGTGGGCCTCAAGTAATTTTAACATGATGCACCGCCATCTATTAAAAACATGGATATCATCTAAAAATCACTTGTTTCTTCGATAATATTAGGTGAAAAAATATCGTGTGATAATCACTTGAAATTTCATGGAATAATAACCTGATTTTTCTCTCCGTGTACATTTTTATCCTACATTTATAACAAATTCTATCATAAGGTTTTAATGGAGGTTCACAAGAAAATTTTTTAGTGAATTTCTCCAAGACTTGTTCTGATATTTTACGCAATGACTTTGCTGAACAAATCTCTTCACTGGCGAATGGCTTTCTGCATCTATTATAAGCTATACGTCTTTTCTTTTCTACATGGACGATTTCGGTTTCGTCAAGTGACATTTCCTCGCTCGACATTGTTTTGTAACCAATAATTAAAATCAATTATAAAGAAGTGAATAAACGAAGTCGAATATCGGACAGATCTACATCAATTTCATTAAGACGAGTATTTGTAAGATATGTAATATTTGACTATTTATAAAATTAAAAAGAATGCTCACTCAATTTTTAAATTAAAAAAAGCATAAATAAAATATTGATGATTACATTAACTTATATGAATTTAATTAAAAAAATAATACCGTTAATACTGTTTATATAAAAACTGTTTACAAACATTTATTTTAAATGATAACGGCGCGATCGTACCTACCAGTCTTAAAACTCCCGTGGGCTCGAATTTGTAATCAACATTCAGTAATCGAACAGCATTATAACTTACTCTCTTATAAGAGAAATAAAGACAAAATGATGTTTAATAACTGAGTATCAACTTGTATGCACCGTTATCATTTAAAATATACGTTTGTAAACAGTTTTTATATAATAGTATTAACAGGGGCCTAAGGCTCGAATTTATAGTCGACACTCAACACTCAGCACTCCTATCTCAACTCTCAGATCTCAAACTTTCCTTGTTCCGTGTTCCCTATAAAACATGTCTACGTGTATAGGACATACAAAACAAGGGAAGTTTGAAATCTGAGGATTGATATCTGAGTGCTGAGTGTTGAGTGTCGACTATAAATTCGAGCCTTATTCTGAAACTTTTCTTTTCGAGCAATAGGTTCGTGTGTAAGTGGAACTGTATACTCATTAGAAGGAGAAAGAATACTATGAGACCCTTTGTCTATCTGTTTGTAATTACACTTGCGCATATGCAAGTAAAAAGAGATAGAGAAAGGTCCCATTGCATTCTTTCTCTTTCTAACGAGTATACAGTTTTTTACTTAATATTTATTATATTGACAACAAATTTCTGTTAGTAATTGTGGATTATGTAAAATTCCTGTTATTAACAGCCTGCTTTTTAATCTTGGTATTCGTTATTTATATCAATAATGTATAAAAAAATTCCCAAAATAAATATAATATGTAAATAAACAATAACAGCCAATTATCGTTTATTGTAAATATGTCTTTGTAAGTATTGCTTGTTATTTTTAATTTAAAATAATACAGTATCCAATAATTAAGTAATTATACTAATATAAATTTTCTCAGATATACTTTAAATTACCTAAAATCTTAAGAGAAGATTTATTTATAAGTTATTTTCAAGAAAATTATACATATTGACATAACTGTAAGTCATTTGAAGCGGGTTCTGGGAGTTTAAAAAAAACATAAAAAAAGGAAGTTACATAGAAAAAATTCGTGCAGCTATTACTAATGAAGTGGATGGAAGTAGTTTCTGTATTGGATATTAGACTATGAAGACGATGAGTCAGATGAGTTTTTATTTTATTTCATGTTCACAAATTGAAACAGATTTCTTTAAATAATAAAACTGATGCTTTGTAATAATTTTTTTTTCAATTACAGGTAATAATTAGTATAAGTCCAGGGTGAACGAGCATTCTTTTTATAACAACGCAGGTGAATAATATTATAATATGGATGTATATAACAGGTAAATGATAATATTCTTTTATAGATTCAGTGTATAACACACACTGACTTAAATTCCATTCAATGAGATTCGTTAAGTTTAAAGTATCTATACTGATGTATATTATTGAGTTTAGTTTCAGAAAATCATTAATTCTAATCCTTGTTATATTTTTTAAATGTGTTTTATTATTTTTATATTAGTAACAAACGAAATTCTATGAAAATTGATTATCATAATTTACATTTTCAGACAATTTATCATTGAATCTCATGATGTGATAGCAATAATTAAATGTAATTGTGTATAGAAACTTGGAATTAATTTGAATAAATATTTACAATCAACATATAATAGAGATTGATGAATATTATTATTTAATTTAATTTTTCTTATTGTCAGTGATACATAACTGAACTCGTGTCTCTTTGTATCTCACCAGAAGGGGCTACGAGCTTTGGGTCTCAGATCTGGCTGGAACTTTATGATAAGTTTTAGTTTCCAAGTTAGAGCAGATGACTTATTTCATATTTTTTAAAATTTTCAACAAACCCTTGAACAAAAATTCTTCACTTTGATTCTAAAAAGTCTTTAAATGTAATTTATTTTCTTGCTATTCTTTTTATACCTGAAATTAACATAATTTATTAATAAAAGAACAGATTCAATTTCATGCAAAATTTTTAAACAAGAAAGTTTAATAAAATTGTCGAGTTACCTGACAGTTTACTTTCTAGACAAATTATTAAATAACTTTACAAATATGACACAATGATTTATATGATAACTTACATGATTTTTACATGATGATTCTGTTGGCAAATTTTTTACAAAAATTTGCCAACAAATAATGTAAAAATCATAAGCGATGCGCTCTAACTTGGAAACTACTCAGCGTTAGACTCTGAGGCTATAGCTTTCTTTTAGTTATATCAAACCAAAACTTATCATAAAGTTCCAGCAGGATCTGAGATCCAAAGCTTGTAGCCTCTCTTGGTCAGTTCGTTGAAGATCAGTATAGTGCAATTTTGAAATCAATATCACAGTGGACGAAATCAGTTGGACTTGAATTACCTAATAATCAACAAGATTCTCATGAATTAACACAAAAAGTTCTGACATATAGGTAGAACTGCATTTTTCGTTTTTGATCGTGTAACTGATACATCTTAGAAAAAAGTTATAGGCATATATCAAAGGTTTGGTCCACTCTGAACCTTTGCATTGTTTGAAAAAAAATAAGAAGCCGCACCACTCTGAAATTTTTAAGGTATATTTGTACATGTATAACCTACTCCGATGATCTTCCCTGACCAGATATCTTGGTTCGAAAACCCAAAACTTGTATTTCAATGATTTAAATAGTTTTAGCTCAGCGGATAGCTACATTAGCACATTGGAATAACTTTTTTCTGGAAATCTAGAATACATTAAAGAAAAAAGTTTTTTAGTAATGTATTCCTTAAATGCGACCCAAATGAGTGATTTAAGCCTGAAAATAGTCAAAAATGTCAAAAATATGATTTTAGCCCAACTTTGAAGCTTTGTAGCTCTGAAACTAGTCCCTAAAAATATCTAAAAAAATTCTGAGTAGTTCAGAATACAAAAAGAAGCATTTTACAAATTTTTAGCGAAAAAAAATTTTTTGTCCACTAATTTCACAGAGAATGGGCGATATATATATATATATATATATATATATATATATATATATATATATATATATATATATATAATTGCCGAAAATGATCATTTTTAAACCGTCATATCCTTTTACAAATTTTATTATAATTTTTCATCTTATTACAATTGATTCATAGAATTTTTTATAATTTCTTATATTTCTCAGCTTTTGAAAGTAATAATCTTATATTATATTAAAGTGAAATCACTTTTTTCCGTTTCTCCAGTTCTCTGGTTCTCCGGTTCTCCGCATTTTGCTTTCTCATAGAGAAAGCATTGTATCGATAAAAAAATTTTTTTCTATTTTTTCATTAATTTGTACATATTTGAACTCGGTCAGTCGAAAAAGTGGTTTCCAGAAAATGTCTGTATGTATGTGTGTGTGTGGATGTATGAATTCAGTTAGTAAACTGTATCTCGAGAACTACCCGATGAATTTGCTTCTAATTTTGCACGGAATTTAGTTTTGTGACTAACTTGCTGGGAAGCTATTGATAATTGGTTCTTCTAGTGTAGTTTTCATTTTAAAGTTTAAAAAAAAAAAAAAAAAAAAATTCGATTTTTCGTTTTTTGGTTTTTTTTTGTTTACTACTCGATGAATTTGCTTCAAAATTTGCATGGAATTTATTTGTGATTGCCCGGATAAAATAAATTTTTAAAAACCGATTTTCTTAGCTTAGTTTTAATTTTAGAACATTTTGAAATTTAAAAAAAAAATGTTTCTATTTATTAAGCCAATAAAATCTTAAAAACTACTCGATGAATTTACTTCAAATTTTCCATACAATTCAATTTTCTGATGAACTGGTGCGGAAGCTATTAAGAATTAGTTTTCTTAGCGTAGTTTTTTCTTTAGAATCATTTTAAGAATTTTAAAAAAATTTCGTTTTTTCATTTTTTTTGTATTTTACGTAAACTACTCAAAGAATTTGTTCGAAAATTTGTATAAAACTTAATTTCGACTGCCAAAAGTATAAAAAATTTTGAAAACTAATTTTCTTAGCGCACTTTTAATTTTAGAGCATTTTTAAAATTTTTTAAAAAATTTTTATTTTTAATTTTTCTCTATTTTACGAAAACCATTTGATAGATTTGCTCCAAAATTTGTATGCAATTAATTCGCTACTGTCTGAAGAAAACAAGCTTTGGAAAACTAATTTTCTCAGCGCAGTTTTAATTTCAGAGCACTTCGAAAATTTTCAAAAAAATTTTTATTCTTCATTTATTTTTTTTTGTGTTAACCATACTATAAATTTTCTCCAAAATTTTTATACAATTAATTCGCTATTGTCTGAAAAAAATAAGCTTTTGAAAACTAATTTTCTTAGCGTGGTTACAATTTTAGAGAATTTTAAAGATTTAAAAAAAAATTTTGATTCTTCTTTTCTTATTTTTTTTATTCTACGTAAAGTACTCGATAGATTTGTTCTTGAGTAGTTTTAATTTTAGAGCATTTTTAAAATTTCGAAAAAGAAATTTTGAAATGAAAATGTTATTTATTTAACCAGTTAGATCTCGAAAATTACTCGATGGATTTGCTTCAAATTTTGTATACCATCTATGTTTTTGTATAACTAGGCGGGAAGCTATTGAAAATTTGTATTCATAGTGTATTTTTTTTTATAGAGTCATTTTAAGAATTTGAAAAAATTTTCGATTTTTAATTTTTTTTTTGTATTTTATGTAAGTTAATTGATGAATTTGCTTTGAAATTTCCATGGGAATAATTTGCATCTGTCAAAAGAAGGATAACTTTTATAAACCGATCTTTTTAGCGTAGTTTTCATTTTACAAAATTTTAAAAATTTTCTTAAAAAATTTTCATATTTCAGTTTTTTCCATTTTATGTAAAGTACTCGATAGAATTGCTCTAAAATTTGTATACAAGTTATTTGCTACTGTCTTTATAAACCAAGTTTAAAAAAAATAATTTTATTAGCGTAGCTTTTTGATCACTTCTTTTGATTTCTGAGTTACTCTTGAAAATTTATCATAGTACTACTGATTTAGATGTTGACTTGTATTATTACATTCAATAAAGTATTTAAATATAATCATTATTAAATATTATAAATTAAATTGTTTTTTAATATATGGAAAAATATATGGAGAGAAAGAAGAAAATTAGAAGAAGAAGAAGAAAAAATTACAGATATTAATAATTACGAAGTTGAACAAGTAAAAAAAACGCTCACTCAAATATATCTATAATACATTTCTCTCTCTCGCGATTAACGTAATAATAAATCTATCAGTTTATTTTAATTATCATCTTGTTAATTTAATTACCGTCACTAAAATTGAAAACTTGGATTTACTAAGCTTAGTCGTGATAAAAAGATATCCACAAGATAATAAATCATTAACGTGAAAACGTAACTATATATTAAAAAATGAATTTTTTAATTTTATTTTAATAAGTCAGAAAAGGTTTTGTAATATTTATAGGATATAATGTTATCGATGATAATACTTGTATTTCATTGGATAAAATGTAGTGGTTAACATTCAAATTAACCTTATTAAATTATAATTTTAGTGATACAGAAAGAGTACCAGCATTATGCCAATATGCTCATTTATTGGCATTCACCTATTTAAAATTTAGTTAAAAAATTTTTTTCAATGTTGAAAGCAATTTGTTGTAAAGTTGCTATAAACATGAACTGTAAGTTTAAAGAATTACCTTGATAAAATAATAATTCATAGTGATATTGCTGAAGAAGAAAAAATTACAGATATTAATAACTACGATGTTGAACAAGTGAAAATAACGCTCATTCAAATGTGCAAATGTAATAGAAGAAGTGAAAAAGGTTGCCATCTTTTGGAAAATAAACGAATTAAGTTGAATTATTAATAATTTTTTTGCGACTGAAACGTGCGACAGATTTGTAACAGATTGCCAATCGAAACGTGCGATTCAAAGATAAGAATAAATGCGCAAACTTGCAGCAAAATCGAAGCAGTCTTCCGTAAGAATATTACAGCAGCAATTTACTACAGAATTATATAAGAAAGACATAAGTTAAGTGCAATTATATGACGAGAATAAACACGCAAACTTGCAGCAGTATCGAAGCAGCACTTTACCCCAGAATTAGATAAGAATTACATAAGTCAAGTGTAAATATATGCCTACTAGTTATATATTAAAATCACATTTGAATAAATATAAAAAAATTAATGAAACTCAAAGAGCTCTATGAGAAAGCATTCCGCCAAAGCACTTGGCAGCGTTTTTTAAATATGTCTAATTTTTTCATAATAAAAGTAGAAATTTTTTATTGGGTCCTATATAATTAGTACTCATTAGTCGAAAGCTTTTTTTTAGGCCATATTTTTTTGGGCCTTATATTATTTTGGACCCTATATTCTTATTCAATGCCCATTTTTTTGGGCCTGTTAGCCTCTACGCCTTGTAGAAGCTACGCTGTCGAGTTGATATTCGAGAAAGGAGCAGGTTGATGGTAGGTGCTCGAAAGAAAGAAAGAGATTTCTTTTATTATAATAGAATATGCGTTTATTACCTGAGGATGACAGGCTACTTATCTTACGATAAGTCAAGAACGCTCTTATGACTCTCTTCGCTCTCGCGTAACACATAGCTTACGCTTTTAGTCGCTTGCTTGCGCACCGCAGGTTGCGCGTGACACTTACATGCCTACCTACTCATACACACACACTCTCTATGCCTGTGTACCCACAGTACTCCCCCCTAAATAACCATTCATGGTTATTTACATCAAAAGGAATTAATTTTTATTTTACATAAACAGTGGGTACTTTTTATTTTACATATGATCTCTTTTACATTTTTGTATATAATTACTCGCGCAATTACATTTGTTCTTATGCGATTATTCTCGCCCATACAATTCACACATGCGGTCATTCCATACCTACATTTCTACATGCATTTACAAGCTCGTTTTTACTTTACAATTTATATGCGTTTATTCTCACACATGCGCTCATATGATTGTATTCATTCCACAATTAAATTATGCAATTATTTTTACACATACACTTGCGTGCTTATGTTATTTTACATTTGTGTAATTACTCACACAATTACTCATACTTTTCGCTTACGCAATTACTCATGCTACACTTTTACCTAATTGTATTTATACATACGTAGTTCTAGTTACGTTTACATCAGCATACATTATTTACATATGTGTTCTTGTGCGTTCTTCATTGCGTTCTTCTCACCGGCTCTGCTGGCAGCATTAATCTTACCCATACATTGCTGTGTATATGGATCTATGAACTCATACAGATAAACCTCCGCTAATCTGTACTCAGTTTTCCTTGTGAGATCATGCGTCTCATTGATTTTATATAATAGGCCTCTGGCCAATTCTTTCAAGAAAAACATTCTGGCTCGGCTGACGGTACTCTTTAGCGATATAAATATCAGAGGAGAGCCCAGTCAGCTCCACCTATATATAACAAAAAAACCAACATTATTATTATAACGCATTACAATATTGCCTAAAATTAATCACATTTCTCTTTAAAGTGAGACACTGTTGTACAAAATCTAACTTTCTTAATACCCTTCTCATTCTTTTTACAATTATCTTTTTTATTTAACATTATGCTATCTATTTTTCTACGCCTCAAAATGTTGGGTATAAACCTCTCTCTCTTTTTACCATTCCCCTTATCTTTTTCGCTACCTATTGTTTCGTGCTCTACCCTGTTGCCGGTTTCTATTTCTTTGTCATTTGTTACGTTACCTGTTTCATTACACGTATCCGTAATGTCTACTTGCTCATTATTGAGCTCGTCGAATTCGCTATTATCTGCCTCGTTACGGTTATATTCTGGTACCTCCTGTGTCGGGTTACCTTCGTCCAATGCTTCATATTCCTCACCACTTGCGGGTGGAACTTCGTCATGAATCTGAGCTTCCGTTACTATGACGTTTTCTTCCTCTATTCTATTATTATTCTTGCTCAGTTCTCTGTTGCTACTATTCGTTTGGCTACTACTCTGAGGTGCCACTCCCCTGCGTACTTCGCTTTCTTGTGGCTCAATTTCATTAGCTAGAAAATAGGCTGGTTTTAACCTTTCTACATTCACTGTTACATCTTTATCTCCTTTCCTTATGACGTAATTACGGCCATGTTCATGCCTAGAGACGACCTTATATGGCCCTGAATACGGTTGCACAAGAGGTGGTTTAACTGCTTTTATCTTTTCTAACACATGAGTACAGTTTGCCAAATCCTTGAATACAAATGTTTTCCCTGAGTGGTTATGTACCACAGGTAGGGGTTTGACCTGCCTCATATACTCCCTAAACTCTGCCAAAAATAAATCTTGTTCTCTAGCATCTCTCTCTCTGAACTCGCACATGTCACCTGGTATGGTGAGCGTTGTTCCGTAAAGAAATTCCGCTGGGCTCGCCTTCGTGTCTTTTCTTAAACGCGTTCTTAACCCTAATAAAACAGTCGAGAGGGTTCTAGTCCAATCCCGACCTTCCATATGGCACATCAATGCTGCCTTAAGATCACGGTGCCATCGCTCAACCATGCCGTTCGCGGCTGGATGGTATGCCGTAGTACGTATTCTCTTACATCCTATCAGCTGCAGTAGTGCCTGAAACATGCTGGACTCAAACTGTCTGCCTTGATCTGTAGTGATGATGACAGGTGCACCAAAACGAGACACCCACGTGTTATAAAAAGCGCGTGCGACAGAAGGAGCCGATGCATCGTATACGGGCACCGCCTCCGGTCACCTAGTATACCTGTCTATCATGGTCACAAGATATCTGTAACCTTCGCTAGGCGGCAACGGGCCAACTAAGTCGACATGCACGTGGGCGAACCGTCCATCTGGTTCGCTAAACTTCATAGGCAAAAACTTGTTTTTCCTAGTAACTTTCGATCGTTGGCACTCCATGCATGCTCTGCACCAAGATGTTATCTGTCTGTTCAAATTTGGCCATACGTACTGCTTTCTTATCATCTTACTAGTTGACCTAGCAGATGGATGTGCTTTGCTGTGGAAGAGTTCAAAGATGACTGCTCTCAGCGCCTCCGGTATATACGGCCTGAGGGAGTCTTGTGCTATTTCGCAATAAAATGGCGTGTTTTCTACACCATATTGCAATTTTACCAGCTTAAGTTGATGCTGCGGATTACTTATTATGTCCTGCAGCTGTTGATCTTCCCTTTGTTGTCTAGCTATCTCATCTAGTGAGAATATTGTCGGAAATTGGAAGTCATCAACTCTTGATAGTGCATCAGCCACCACGTTATTCTCTCCTGGTAAATAGCATATTTTCAAGTTATATTCCGCAATATACGTCAACTTCCTTGCTTGCAGTGCTGTGCAACTATCTAAGCTTTTGCCTAGCGCATACACCAATGGTTTATGGTCTGTGCATACCGTAAACTCTTTACCTTCCAAGTAGTAACCAAAATATTTGATAGCCTCGTAAATAGCCATCAATTCACGATCGTACGTGCCGTAATTCGATTGTGCGGGGGTAAATTTTTTTGAAAAGAAAGCCAGTGGCTTCCACTCATTTCCTATTCTCTGTTCTAACGCTGCATCCATCGCGAAATTCGACGCATCCGTAACTAACCTAATCTCCGCATTTTTAGCCGGAAATGCAAGATACGCAATATTCGCTAATTCTTCTTTTACTGTCTTGAATGCTCGTTCTGCTTCTTCGGTCCATTCCACGGGTCTTTTATCCTTTTTCCTAATATCCTTTATCATAGCTACTAGGTGTCTCTGTACCTCCGCGGCTCTTGGTATGCTTTTTCTATAAAAGTTTACTATTCCCAGAAATCGACGCATCTCGTCTTTTGTCTGGGGCTTCTTAAATGCTTGTATCGCCTCGACCTTAGATGGATCTGGTTTGAATCCATTTCTGTCGATGAGATGGCCCAAGAAGATAAGTTTATCGACTCCAAACTGACATTTATCTATGTTCAGTTTGAGGTGAAACTTCTCCAACCTCTCTAGGATGACTCTAAGATGTTCTTGGTGCTCCTCGTCTGATGAAGATGCAACCAAGATATCATCAACGAATGCGAACACAAGGTCCAGGTCGCCCACGGCCTGGTTTATGTATCGCTGAAATGTCTGCGCAACATTTCGAAATCCGAATGTCATCACTAGGAACACATAAAGTCCGAATTCAGTCGTCACCGCTGTCTTTGGTACATCCTCTGGGAATATAGGAATCTGCAGAAATGCCTTTTCTAAATCGAGTGCGGAAAAAATAGTTTTTTCTTCTAAATTATATGCGAAGTCCTGGAGATTGGGAATTGAGTACTTATCTGGCACCGTGACTGTGTTCAACTTTCTATAGTCGCCACAGATCCTCCACTCACCATTTTTCTTGGGGACCATATGGATAGGTGTAGCCCAAGGGCTTTTTGAAGGTTGGCAAATGCCTGCCTTACACCATCTCTTAAACTCCTGCTTTGCCGCCTGCAGCTTATCAGGTGCCAATCTGCGCGGTTTCTGCGCTACTGGCGGTCCCACTGTGGTGAGGTGATGGTACACATCTATTTTTCTTTTAATTTTTGGCTTTTCAAGGCCAAGCATAGATGGAAATTCTTTTATTATATGTGCGTACTTATTCCTCGGGTCTATTAACGACACTTGCACATACGTTACTTTCTTTGCCGTGCCTGCGACTGACTCACCAGTTTTTGCATCCACGAGCTCCCGTCGGGTTAGATCTGGGAGTAAATGGTAGTGCTAAATGACGTCGCCACCTAGTATCGCATATGGTACGTCTGCTACAATGAACGTCCATTTGATCTTATTCTGAAACCCGAAGTCTAATTCCCTATATATTACGCCATATGTGTTTATTTGCGTATTATTTGCTGCGTATAATTTAACGCGCGTTGCTTTCTTTTTACTATTCTTTCCTTTCGGAACTAATGATACTTCCGCACCCATATTTACCAAAAAGGTTTCGTTTACTAATTTATCTATGACGTGGAGGCGTATTCCTTCCGTGTCCGACGAGGTTGCCCCCTCTACCCGCCGGTTCGAGAGTTTAAATGTTCTCTATCTCTACTATTACTTTGCGTTTGGTTCTTTTCTTTTCCAACGCTATTGCTTCTTGCTACTCCGCGGTTGGGTGATTTAGACCCTTGCCTTTTTCTATCAATAGTAGGTGGAACGGACTCCTGCCTCTTTTCGTAATTAATCCAATCACAGGGCTCTAAACATCTATACGCGTTTTTTCCGTATTTCGCATGGTATACGCAATGTTTACTGTTATTTAGATTGTTGGTTCGCGAGCGTACTTCACCTCTAAACTCGTTCCCTACTTTACCGAGCGTCTTTTTGATAACTGCTTCGATATGAGCTTTGATACCTACATTATCCGTGTACGGTCTATCATTTTCTTTTTTACCATGATTTACTATGCTAACCATTTTACCGACCTCTTCTTCACATTTATTCTTATATATTTTGTCCGCGTTTTTTACCACGATTCCTTCGTTCCTTAAATTTATTTCTCCCACCAGGTGCGATTTAATGCCGGGTGGAAGATTATATTTCCATACCCTTAAGATAACTTCGCGTTCTATTATACCGTTTGCCACGTCGAGCAATTCTCTTAAATATTCCGATGGCTTTTCTCCATGCGCCCGACATTTTCTGAATAATTTATTAAACCTCTCTTCTTGTAACTGTCCATAAGTCTCCATGAGGTATTTCTTCAACCCGTTATATCTATTTCCCGGCTTTAATGTTTTTACTAAATTCGATGTTTCGCGAATTACGTCACTATCTAAATTATTTATAAGTAATACGAACACTACGCTCTCGTCCGTAACATTTTGCATTTTAGCCTGGGCTTCGAATGAGTCAAACCACGTTTCCGGATTATGCTTCCAGAAGGGAAAATTAACTTGACGGTTTTGCATGAGGTTACTGGGTACTACTATGTTACCGTGTTGTCCACCTAACCTAAAATTATTTTGCGCGTCGTCAGTATTCTCTTTATTTGCGTGCGTCGGTATTTGCTCATTGTTATGCACATAGTGTGCTTCTAACCTTTCTCCCGGTTTATTTCGGTCTAACTCGAGCATTTCTATTCTTTTTATTAAAAATCCCATATTCGTTTCATAATCTTTCTTTATTTCTAATAACTGTTTTTTATAATATTCTTCTACTTTTCTCGTACCGCTCGCTCCTAGTATACTACTACTATTCATTGTCTCTTGATCCGCAAGAGCTCTGTTATTATCTACCTTATTCCTAAACGCGTCTCGTTCTCTATTATTAGGCGTGCTATTATATACACTAGCTACGGCGTCGTCAGTTCCGCCATTTAACGTTACGTTCTGTAGCGTATTACCGGTAGCCATTTTGTGATTCGAGGTTTTATACAATACAAAACAATCCTCGCTATAAATTTTAACCGACCTTGATCGATATTACTCAGTCTTACGCTGACTAGATTCAATAAATACAACACGCAATGAATAAATAATTAAATTAATAAGACATTAAAATAAATAAATAAATAGCTTACACGAACGATCAAATAAATGTTCACGATAATACAAACATTTAAAATAAATAAATAAATAAACAAATAATACACGTTACACGACCGTTAAAATAAATAATCACGAAACACAATGTTTAAATACGTAAATAAACAATTGCTTAAAATTATCGACTAAGGTTGATTGCGATAGGTGTAAAAGGCCTACGCAAAATACAACACCAATAAAATCACAGAAAACTATTTACAATTTTAAAATCGTCGTTAATTCGTCCCGTGTGCACGGGCAATACAATTCTTATTTACTTTTCGTGTCTTACCGACATGCACGACCTCCACATGACCCTTTGAGAACACCTAAGAGCTACACAAATGTAAGGGTTAGAATGTATCTCTCAAGGTCATACATCGGCCCATAACATGCCAGCAATCATACTTTTAAATCTTTGTTCGTTATACTTACGAAAATTTTTGTTCCTCACGCGCACACGCGACTCACCCACGAATCACCTCTATCTAACCTTAAAATAACCATCGCGTCTCTACGTTTCTACGCGTTTCTCGCTAACCGCTTTACTTTACCCCCACAACCGAATCACTTTTTTTCTTTTGCACCTTTATTTTCTTCTTACTCTGTTTTTTTTCTTCGTTATTAACAGTTTTACCCTTTTCTAATTTTTTTTTTTACTTATATTCGCGTGTTTGCACAGATTTTCTTATTTCTTATTTTCTTACGTATAGCTTCCCCCTTTTTTTCTATGAAAGAAGAGAGAGAGAGATTTCCTATACTCCCCCCAGTCTGCACGTTCTATCTCTTATTACAAAAAAAGAAAAAGAACAATTTATAAAAGGCATATGACTGCCGGCAACCGACGCAGCCACGACTCGTGGACAAAGAGACGAACAAATTCGATGGTTTGCACCACGTGCCGAGTCTACGCCGGCACCAACCGTCCCCTTAAGAACATTATAACCCTCAAAAGAAAAAAAAATCCACTATTCTCTCTCCCACGTGCAGCTGGAGAAAGCCAGTCTCTCACTTACTGTGCTATATTTATTCTGTTAGTACATGTATATATATATATATATATCTTTCCGAGCGAACAATTACTTTACTTTATGTTAGTACTATATGTGTAGAGAAGAAAAATAATCTCTGCTGTAATTTTCAAGATAAATTTTTGTTAGTTATAATTCAATATATGCTATAAAATTTTTGTTTTTACTTTAAGATAAGTATTTACAACGCGCTCGCGAAATTCTAATTCTAACCTTTAAAATGTATTTCCGGCGAGACGATAGCAACCTTTGCTCGGACCCTTGCTGGCCAATGACTTTTGCTGAGGCGTCCTGCTAGCTGCTGCGTTGTCCTGTCTCCCCTAACGGTTGTCGGAGTCACCAATGTTAGCCTCTACGCCTCGTAGAAGCTACGCTGTCGAGTTGATATTCGAGAAAGGAGCAGGTTGATGGTAGGTGCTCAAAAGAAAGAAAGAAATTTCTTTTATTATAATAGAATGTGCGTTTATTACCTGAGAATGGCAGGCTACTTATCTTACGAGAAGTCAAGAACGCTCTGATGACTCTCTTCGCTCTCGCGTAACTCATAGCTTACGCTTTTAGTCGCTTGCTTGCGCACCGCAGGTTGCGCGTGACACTTACATGCCTACCTACTCATACACACACACTCACTATGCCTGTGTACTCACATACTAAATAAAAGATATTAAAGATTGAAAAAAAAATTATTTAAAATTATAGTTGTTTTTTCATTCTCACTCAATTGCAAATAATAAAACCTTTTTTGTTCCTTAAAAAAAGGACCTTTTCTGAATTTATATAAATTTATGACATTTTTAACTAATTTAATAAAAACAGAAAATAAATATAAATAATTCTAATTTTATTTCAGATAAGTAAAATAATAAATTTACCTGAAAAAATGAATAATTTTACGAATTTAAACTCCATTAAAGCGCATTTAAAATAAAAATTACATGGAATATCATTAATATTTTTAAAAATTGGACTTTTTCTCTATCTTTTATTAAATATATTTTTATAATATTATCAATTATTATTTCCAAAACAAAAAAATTGATAATTCTCTTTAACGAACGGAATAATTTTTAGTTCTTATTAAGAGCAGGTCGAACTATCTGTCTTTGTCTAATAGAGTTTTTTATTGTTTTTCGAAACACCATCTGTTGTATCAAGAAAAAAATATCAGCCCCCGCTAGATATTAGTATGATAAGTAAATTTTGTAATAACAATCAAATAATTTTATCGAGTAGTTTTTGAATAATATGAGACCTACTAACAAACTAGAATATAACTTATCTTTTTTGGTAGGTCACGTATTCAATAACTACGCGATAAAATAATTTGATTGTTATTACAAAATTTACTTATTATACTAATATCTAGCGGGGGCTGCTATTTATTTCTTGATACAAAGGATGGTGTTTATGTAAATGATGGAAAACGCTATTAGACAAAGACAGATTGTTCAGCCCCCTGTTAAACAAAATTTTGACTGAACTTTGAATGGTTGAATTATTTTTGTCCGTTAAAAAGTGACATTTTCTAAAGTTATATAGGGGCATAATATTTTTTTAAATTAATTTAAAAAAAAATAACATTTAATTTTAACAGTTACAAAATTTAAAAGATGAAAAATCTTAATTTTTTAAAAATCACATAAGCATAAAATTTAAGTTACACAGAGATTAATTATTTAAGAAAAATTGAAAATTCTTCCGGAACAATAACTAATTTGCATCTTATCTGACTGCTCGTTCTGTTAATTACTTTTTTTTGTAATAAAATTACTTTAAAAAATTTAAGATGTCATGCAAATTAGTATTTTAATAATAAAGAGCTCAACGGTTCTTTAAGCTGAAATTATATGAATTTTAAATAAACGAACAATACTGATTTTATTAATTAGCAGTTTATTGAAACCCAAAGTGATCATACTTTAAATGAGGTTATCTTAAAGAAATCGGCAAGGCTATTCGAAAATTTACAGTAAACACATTCAAAACAAAAACCTATTTAAAGTTTGAAAAGATTATCCGCCTTTTTAATAAAACTTATTTAATACTATTAACAAAATGTATATGATTTTTAAATCTTTGAAACTTTATGAGAAAAATATTGAGAATGACAGATAAAGGGAAACATCTCTCCCAATTAAAAAATATTAAAGAATTATGAAATGTATCTTAAAAAATCAATTTCAAATTGTTTATTATATGTTTAAATGGTTTATTATGGTTATGTAAACTAAATATTTTTATTATTATATTTTTTATTGATTTAACAAAAATTTGACTTACAATGAATAAAAGAATAATAAAAGAATAAATAAAGGAATTAAGAAATGTGCTTTAATAAGGCAAATTTTTTTAAAAGTGTTGTCAATTTCATTAAAGCGCATTAAATAAAAATCACGTTAAATACCATTGGTGTTAAAAAAATATTTATTAAAAAAATGGTTTAATTTTTATAGTTACAAAGTAATTTAATTATAATGCTGCTCATAAATTCGCTTTGTGTTATCGAACTAGATGAAAAACTAAAAAAAAACCTGATGCAAAAAAACTATCGTATATTTAGAAAGAAATATTGTAGGAAAATTAAATAAAAGTAGGTATTTTAAAGTATTCACTAAAAAGAATGCATTACATTTTTTCAAAGCTTCTTATCATATTATAAAGTTAACTGAAAAATAAAATGTATTCATTTAAATTTAAAAAAATGTATTTGTTTAGTTACTTTTTAAGTATGATTCAATAAAATTTGAAAAGTAATATATTTGATAGTATTGCATTGTTTTGTGTAATTTGTGAAAATTATTTTCATAGGAAATCGTATCAAAATTTTACTCATAAGTACGGAAAATTAACGTAAAATTTTTTTATGCTTTGAAAAAAAAAATTTTTTTTGTCAAATTTACATCAAATATATGTACTTCATTATTCAAATTGTCTCATTACATATACATTTCATTATCCAAAAAATTAATATCCTTTATAAATTTTTTAACCGACTTCAAAAAGGAAAAGGTTCTCAATTCGACTGAATTTTTTTTTTTTTTTATGTCTGTTACCTCATAACTCCGTCATTTTCCGTCATATTTTTTTATTCCGCCATTTTTTTTTATGTCTGTTACCTCATAACTCCGTCATTCGAAAAAACTTTTTCTTATCTGATAGAGAATGTCTTCAGGAAGGTCTTATACGTGTCTTATAATTATTGGGCCAATATTCGGTTTGTATGACCCAATTATCAAATTAAGAAAACTGGGAGTTTTGTTTTCTCTTTCTCTCTCTCTCTCTCTCCCTCCCTCTCTCTCTCTCTCTCTCTCTCTCTTACCTGAGCTTGAATATGTATGCATGCACACATAACGAAACTGTGCTGTTGAGCCTTCTTTCTTTCCTGCTATATATTGCTTGGTGGTGTACTAATGCATGCGTTATGAATTAATAATAAAAGTTTAATGTAATTAGTGGGTCTACCTATATTTGCGTTTTTAGTAAAGGGATTCACTAGAAGATAGAAAATAAAAATTTTTCAACAAAATCAAACAATTTAAAAAAAATTTTTTAACAAAAAACAAAACCGACTTCAAAAAAATGCACTAAACAGTTACAAATAATTTTTGATCTTCAATAATTATACGCATACTACGCATCTAACTCAACACATGTGTAGCAAACATTTTATAGATTATTTAATCATTTGTAAACAGCACAAGCAAATTATATTTTTTTTAATTCACAAAAAAATATTTCCGAAGTCGGCGTCAAGTTGTTGAATCGTTCTGCACAGATGTAGAATTTGACGCCGACTTCGAAAATATTTTTTTGTGAATTAAAAAAAAATATAATTTGCTTGTGCTGTTTACAAATGATTAGATAATCTATAAAATGTTTGCTACACATGTGTTGAGTTAGATGCGTAGTATGCGTATAATTATTGAAGATCAAAAATTATTTGTAACTGTTTAGTGCATTTTTTTGAAGTCGGTTTTGTTTTTTGTTAAAAAATTTTTTTTATTGAAATTTTCATTTTAAAATTTACACGAAAACTTTTTTGAAGTAGCCAAATTGTAGTGCAAGCCAACGATGTATAAAAAAAATAATTTCTTAATAATTTTATTATTAAAACAGTTTTAAATGTATGTGGTAAAAGTTATTTTGTTGTATTTTTTATAATAAAATGTTAATTTTATTGATATAGTACCTAAAAATTAACTAAATTTGAAATTTTTCCAACACTACAAATTTTTGTTAACAAATATGATACCGAAAAAAAAAATTTGAAATTTTAAACTCAAAGTTCATTTAAAGTACTTGTAATAGTTAATTAGACAATCATATCTTGAGTATAAATATTTTTTTCATATATAACTAATGATCAAAGCCCACTTATAAGGAAAAATCATCTCCACCTTCGAGAAACAAATTTGGTTAAAACTACAAGATATGATTTGGTGGACAAATTTATACATATTACTTTAATTTAAACCTTATTAGCTTAAAAAAGCTCAATGCTGTTAAAAAGTTATGCTTAATTAAAAATTATTACATATTTGTTAATAGTTTTAGCATATAATATCCTTCTTAAAAAAATGATGAGCCGCCATGTTGAAGCATCTAAAGATCGAATCCTGATTGGTCGATATAGAATAGGCGCCAAAAATTAAATTTTAAAGAGTTTAGATTTTTTAAATAAATAAAAATTAATTTCTAGGCATTGTTATTTAAATATAATAGAAGTAACTCAATTAAAATAGAATAAGAATATTTTATTTTAAACCAAGCAATATTATTTATGTATATAACCAATGTATAGTTTAATGATAAAATATATAACTATGAGCACAAGCAAGGTGACTACCTTTTATTTAAAAATTCCAGTAAAATTGTAAAGACATCAAATAATATAACAATTCAGATAAGTAATTTATTCCTTTATTGCATAAGTATTGCTTAATGCAGGTACAATATGTATATATTTTTAATTGTTTTTCATTTAAAAATAAGTATAGTAACAGCAATTAATGAAGGTTTGAGGTTATGAAAGTTTTATTATTTTATATTTCTATTACTCAGATTAAAAATCATCAAAGTACCAAAAAAAAGTAATATATTTAAGTAATGTTTTAAAGATAAATTTGTGCACATTTTAATAAAAAAAATAAGGTTAGAATGAATCAAGATCAAAATTTACTGATAACAATGGATGATACAATTGACGAACAAACTGTATGTCTATTTTTAATGAAAATTTAAAGAATCTACTTATACGAGTGTGCTATTTCATAATATACAATACTATTTAGTTAAACTTAGTATATTAAATATTAATACATAAATAAATAGAAGTATAAAATGTGTGTTTTCAGTAAATTTAGTTTGAAAATAATTTGCACACTGATAAAAGTATGACTACGATAGGCAGCTTTGTTATAGATTAACATAAAATTTGTGTTACAGTTGACGAACAAGCTATATGTCTATTTTTAATGAAAATTTGAATAATTTACTTATTCATTTTATATAAGTGTGCTATTTTATGATATACGATGAATTAATATTTAATATAATGTATTTAACTGAATAGTTTGCTTATACGAGTGAGTTATTTTATTATATACATTACTATTTAACTAAATATTAATACATGAAATTAAAAAATGAAAAAACAATTTATGTTTTAATGAATAAAGCTTAAAAATAATTAACATGTTGATAAAATTATAACTATAGTAAGCATCCTTTTTATATATTTGTATATATAAAATTTGCATTACAGTTGACAAACAAGCCATATGACTATATTTTCAATAAAAATTTGAATATTTACTAATATAGATGTGTTATATTTTATAATATAAAATGAATTAATATTTAATATAATATATTTAACTGATTACTTTACTTATACAGATGGGTTATTTTATAATATACAGACATAAGCTGAAATAACTTGGGCGCCTATGCACTTTCTACTCAACTGTAGTTATTTGAGCTATCAGACCTGAGTTTCAGTCTGAAAAAAAATCAGATTTAAATGTAATTGATAATTTTTTGTTATTATAATATTAACTAATAAAACTTCGTTTTAGCTTAAATATACATTAAATAAAAAAGTTTGATCCATGAATAGTTTTAAAAACCCTTATCTGATGCTTAATATCCTTTTGATTAGTTAAAAACTTGATTTTGTTTATTTAATAACACTATTTAAAATGAAATAATGTTGTATGTGTATCATGTCTTAAGATTTATGAGTTATAAATATATTTTAATACACTTCTACTTTCTCATAAAGAAAACATTGTATCAATAAAAAAATTTGTTCTATTTTTTTATTAATTTGTACATATTCAGACTCGTGGAAAAAAGTGGTTTCCACCCTGTTAAAAAAAATCAGGCGAGAAATCACCTGATTTCTTAGGTGATTTATCATGCCAAAATCTCATGTAATGATCTCTCACCTGATTTTTTTTTTGTAGGGCAGAAAATGTCCGTATGTATGCGTGTGTGTATGTACTCATTACGTCAATTAGATCTCGAAAAGTACTCGACAGATTTCCTTCAAATTTTGCATACAATTTATTTTTTTGTCTAACTGGTACGGGAGCTATTGAAAACTGGTTTTCTTGGCATAGTTTTAATTTTATAACAATTCAAAACATTTTTTTTCAATTCTAATTTTTAATTTTTTTTTGTATTTTACTTTAAGTACTCGATGGATTTGCTCTAAAATTTGCTTGGAAATTATTTGAGACTACCAAAAGAAAAACTTCTGAAAACTGATGGGTGGGGCTTGAACATTAGAATGTTTTTTATTTAATTAACATTTATTTAGAAGTTCATATAAATTATGTGCATATCGAGACTCTTCATTTGTTCATTTTAGAAGTTTTAATTTTAGATAATTTTGTAAAATTTGAAAAAAAAAATTCATTTTTCTTTTATTTTACGTAAATTACTCTATAGATTTGCCCCAAAATTCGCATGCAAGTTATCCGCTATTGTCGGAAGAAAAAAATTTTTTTAAACTAATTTTCTTAGCGCAGTTTTAATTTTAGAGCATTTTGAAAATTTTGAAAAAATTTTTATTTGAAACCACTTTTTTCGACTCCCGGAGTCTAAATATGTACAAATTAACGAAAAAATAGAAAAAATTTTTTCATCGATACAATAATTTTTCTTTGAGAAAGTAAAATGAAATCAAAATACTCTAACACAATGAGCTCTATGAGAAAGCATTACACCAAAGCACTTGGCAGCATTTTTGTAAATGCTTAAGTTCAAATAAATGTAATAGATATATTTATTATTACCTATAATGCGATTATGAAGTAGCTAAGTAAAGTCATTTATTTAATAGTCATTAAATATATAAAGATGAAAAAGATGCTTTTGTAATTTTAAATAATGAGGGATTTTTAAACTCTTATTACCAATAATAGTATTTAAAAATTTAATTTACTGCAATATTTAATTTAATTTAATGCTATCCAAACTAAAGATGTAACGCATATAATAATTAGTGAAAACAATTTTATATGAATGAGTTGAAACAAAATTTAATGCAAGTAAAAAATAAAATGTTTTTTTTGTGAAAAACTTTTTGATTCTTTATTGCAAAATTTATATTATTTTCATACATTATTTTAAAACTCGAAAATTGATAGTGATGAAAATCATTAATGAATCAGATGAAATGTTTCTTCTAGAATATTTAAATTCTTTTAATCCTTCCAGTAAATTACATTTAAGAGAAAAATTTATTGTAATGCTTATAAGAAATATAAGTATTAATAAAGGTTCATGCAATAGTGCGAGATTGCAAATCTTAGAATTTTCTAATCATTTATTAAAATGTAAAATTTTGACGGGTGGTATAAGATAATATTTTTCCAAACCGTAGTAGATTATATTGTGAAAATGAATATTCCTTTTACATTTAAAAGAACGTAATTTTCATGTGAATTATCTTTTGCTATGACGATTAATAAATTACGTGGACAAACGTTTGATAATATAATTATTGTTTTAAGGAACTGAACACGGTTAAAAACAATTGTGTAGTCTGTTAACTTTTATTTTCTGTTACTTAATTGTCTGTTGAAGTAACAAACAAGGATGTGACGATTTAACAGACTTTATGTCAGTTGATTCTGAAAATGTCCGTAACAAACGACTAAAACAGATAGTCCAGGGGCAAACTACATAAGTCTTGGTCGATCGAGGTCCTCAATTCTACCCAGGTTTTTTTTATGTATTTTTGACCTGCTGAATCCGAAGTTTTTGGGTAGAATGTCTGAAAATGGCGCATTTAATAATTATTAACAATTTTCATAAACAAATTATAAAAATACACTTTAAAAAAAAATTTTATCATATTTTTTTAGTTCATTTTGAGTAAAAAAGGTTCTCATGAACATATGTCTAAAATGCACTGAATCGACAGAAAACAAATTGCAAAGTTTGAAAAAACGCGATTTTTTATAAATACGGTCGCTAACTACTGTAATCTTTAAGTTTATATTTCAACAAACAATTTGAGCTATTGTGAGTTAAAATGAAATCAGTAGAAGCTGAGCTATAGGCTGTCAAAGTTTTGAAAAATCGCGTTTTTTCAAACTGCGATTTTTTTTTGCTGATTCAGTTCATTTTAGCAATATGTTCATGAGAACCTTTTTTACTCAAAATGACCTAAAAAATATCATAATTTTTTTTTTTTCGAAAAAACGTATTATTATAATTTGTTTATAAAAATTGTTAATAATTATTAAAATTATATCATTGTAAATGCCACGAAAGCTATTCATTAGACAACGAATATCATATTATAAACGAATATAATATTGTATAAGATATAATAAAAAACGTTCTTTCTAATATTTCTTGAGTTCTTGTACATTTATTAATTTAAACGTGAATTTAAAAAAATAAAACTATATATAAAACGTGTATGTATGTGTACGGAAAACAAGACCAAAAAAAGTTTTAGTACATTGACAGACAATGTCTGTAATTGATAAGTAAAATTTTAACAGACATTTGTTTGTTAAATCCTTTAAAGACATTTTGTTTGTTAAAGTAACACACATTTTTGTCTATTAACTGGTTTTAACAGACTTTGTCTTTGATATTTCTAACTGTGAATAAACTAATAGCAGCAGCTGTTTCAATTTTTCTTTATTTCTATAAGAGAAAAAACAACTTTTCTCCTCTATTTTTTAGAGAGGCCACTTCAGGTGCTAAAACATAAAATTTAATAACAACTGATAACAGTTTCTTAATGATTAAAAATTTCTAAATTCATCAACAATCCATTAAAAAAACATCACCTAAAACAATACATTTTAGGCGTAACAATAAAAATAAAAAATGAAACTTACAAGTATTAAACATGTGGTATTACATAACTATTTTTGTTTTATAAAAATATATAATAATAGATATTTCTATTAATAATAAAAATTTTCGCAATCTAATATGCGTCGTCATGATCTACGTGACATTATGAAGTGAAGCGTGTAGCTGCAAAGGTGGCTATCTCCATTTTTTCCGAATTCATTTTTATTGCATTTTCGTATACAGAACATTAAAATTTATCATGAAAAAATCATATGGGACCAAAATATAGGTATAGTCTTTTTTTATGAAATGAAAAAAATATGGTGTATTGCAAAATACACTGACTTTTAAGTATAAGTACAGCAGAAAATGTTATTTCTTGAAAAAAATTTTTTTGAAGATAACTACTTTTGCCGCTATACGCTTCAAGTATAAGTTATTCCAACGAATATAGACGCTGATAGAAGCGTACTCTTAAATGGGAAATTTCTGCCAAAAATGAGTTGATTCTGTTACCCAGCTACTTGGGGACGCCATCAAATCCCATGTATTTTTATATCTATATATATCATATATATAGCACATTTTTCATATGTATAGATATACAAACAATGTTGAAGTGTTACCCAGGCTTTCGGACGTAACCCAGAAGAATCCTTCTATAAGCGTCTATCTTCTTTGGTTATACAAATCTTTAACATAGGTAATTTAGGTGAGTTACGTATGTACAAAGTGACTAGCAAGTGTTTTCTTTCATGTACTTGGTATTTGATTCAAGATTTTGACTCACATGAATGAATTTGATTTAATTATATTTAATCTAATTTAACAATTATTGCGTTTTATTGTAAATAATTTATTCTTGAAACCGTTTTATCAAAAAAATTAATTTCTTTTTAATAATTCAATTATGTATTTATTATATAAGTTGTTTAATTTTTCAGTGTCGTGTATAATTGCAATTTTCATATTTTTTAATATGTATCATTTCTGATAGCAATCTTTTTTGATAGTTGCATTCAATGTCTAATATGTTTGAGGTTCCTATGTTTGTATCAAAGCTATGGCTAGAATTTTTACAGTGTGTAACCAACGCAGATTTGTCTCTATTATGTTTCAAATTACTCATATGTTGTAAATAAAGAAAAATTGAAACAGATACTGCTATTAGTTTATTCAGTTGCTTAAAAAAAATTTTAGCTGTTGTTAGCTGCTTAAAAGAATAATATAATTATTGATTGATGAAGAGAAGTTTTTGATCATGGTCAGTTGTATGCTACGGTATCTAGAGTTTGATCTTATATCCTACATGCCAAAAAACTAATATAAATATTGAAAATTATGTATGTAAAAAATTATATTAAAAATTTCTTTTAATTTAATTTTGTTATTTTTTGATGACATATTAAAGGCACTTCGTACTGTTTGATTTTAAGGTTCATAATTTTAGTTTTTATTTAAAATTAATTTTTGATAGATGACCACTCATCATTTTTTTAAAAACAATAAAATTGCTACTAAAATAATT
Organism: Anastatus disparis; assembly: GCA_017163975.1. Taxonomy (NCBI): domain Eukaryota; kingdom Metazoa; phylum Arthropoda; class Insecta; order Hymenoptera; family Eupelmidae; genus Anastatus; species Anastatus disparis. Next base: position 2,242,431 of record JAFFSR010000027.1, read on the forward strand.
TCGTTCATTAAAATTACTTATTATGTTTATAGATGTTATTATATCTATAGTTGACCCTGGAGTATAAATTTGTTGCGCGCTTCGCGCGCATGAATGTAACTAGTATAATAAATTTTTTATTCTATTTCTACTTGTATATTTAAACTTTATATAATGTTTATTCAAAACATATTATCCCTTTCGTTAAAAATTGCCAAATTTTGAACTTTATTTTGAACTTTCAAGAATATTTATTTATTTTATGATATTTTAGATTTATTATTAATGTCTCAAACATTTTTATCTTATTATTATGTTTTAATACCTTCCATTTAACATTTTCTATTATCAAACATATTTCTCATAAGGTTTTAAACAATTTTAAAATGATATACTCTTTTTAAGTACATTTTGAATTTATTTATGTTCAAAGTTTAATTAATATTTTATCAATTCTTTTTAAATGTTATGCATAAATTTATTTGATCTATTTATAAATTATATTTATAAACGTATTATCTTTGAAATATATAAAATACAATAATATTATTACTTCATAAAAATCAAAATAAATGAGCTTTGGCTACAATTATTAAAAAAAATCTGTCAGAATAATTAATTTTACAAATTACTTATATAAAATAGATGTATAAAGTAAAGAAGAATTTAAAAAAAGAAGACTAAATATCAAATAATTTTCATTACATTCAAATTAAGAAAATAATATATAAATAAAAAAAAAATGTTTTTAAAATTTTAATTCCCAATATTTCTTATTAAAAAAATTTTTTTATTTTAAATTATTTTTTGTATACAAATTCTGCATTAAACTGCGTTTGAGGATTTGAAAAAAGTTTTAATTTTTTTATACTAGCGATGCAAAGAACAGAAAGTCTGAATTAAAAATTTTATATTTAAAAAAGTATTAATTAGCATATGCTTAGAAAATGCTTGCACAGTTAACGGTTATTTTATTTTAAATGGCTGTATTGTAGGTCAATATTTTTTGTCAAAAATTTTTCTTATTGTATTGTAACAAATTTTATTTGTGAACATATTAGTAAAAGATAAAGCATAAGATTTGAACTTGAAAAATTTTTTAATTGCTTTAACGGAGGTAGTATGGTTTATGCACATAAGAATTGTACACATTAACATTATGCACAGAAAAATAAAAACAAAATTTGATACACAGTACATATTTAATCATGCACAAAATAAAAAAAAATCTATTATTTAAAATATATTTTTTGTACATAATTTTTTGTGCACCTAGAATTTATGTGAGATTCTCAAGCTAAACAATTGTACACATTAACGTTATGCACCGAAAACGATGTGCACAAAAAATTGTGTACAAAAAATATATATTTTAAATAATAGATTTTTTTTAAATCTTGTGCATAATTAAATATGTACTGTGTATCAAATTTTGTTTTTATTTTTCTGTGCATAATGTTAATGTGTACAATTCTTATGTGCATAAACTATACTACCTCCTGCAACGTACCCTTAAAATTAGCCAACACAGCTATTGTACGTTTTTTATTTAAACTAAATTACATATTTTTATTGCTTCCTCACCCCAAACTTAATTTTTTGTAATTATCTCAACAATTTTCATTATTAAATAACAAAATTAATAAAATTAGCATTTTCAGGACAAATACTTTGCATGCTGCACATCGTTTTTATGATTGAATTCTTTTTATTTGAAAAATAAATTTCTTCATTGTTTTTTGAAATATTGTATTTAAATACATTTTTTATGAAAAATAAAGTATTCACACATTTTATTACATTCATCCCAAATAACAGTAAAAAATATACTTTAAAAAGATATAATAAACGTCAAAAGATAAAAAAATATGTACTTCATACATAAACTGCTATTTTTTAAAATTAACAATATGAATAAAATTTTTTCCTAATTAATTGTCAAACTGAAAAAAATTTTAAATGCTTTTCATATCATGGTTCAAGCTTTGGAACCATTGTAATAATTACAAAGAAAACATTGAAATCTATTTTTTTTAAATTTTTGACAATGTTAAAATTCTATGTAAATTTTTAATATATAAAATAGAATTTAAAGTCATTTTCATTGAAAACACGCTTTTGTGTGCAAGGTTTCGTGAAGCTTCATTTTTCTTAAATCGAATCATCGACATTATAAATTTATATTAAGTTAATTCAATAAAAAAAAATTTAAAACCTGATATCAAGATATTTGCTACTATATTACTGATATTAAAAAGGATATACTTTTAATAAAAGTATTTTTCATTCTTTTATGTGTCTAAAATAAAATGAAGTTTATCAACATTTTCTGTAGAATTTTTATTAAATGAATTAAAAATAATATTCTCAACCTCCTATATGGGTGATTCTATTCTAACGGGTAATCACATGTAATCTTTTAATAAACTATCAATACAAGGTTCAAATATTATTAACTAAAAATTTTTCATATACTTTCAGCTTGTAAATTTATGATTCGTTGACTTTTTAATCGCTAATTTCAATGTAGCTTTTGTAGGGACCCTTAGAAAGTATAAAAAGTAATCTCCCCTGTCTGTAATCATATATAAAATTTTTTTTAAATGTTGTAGAGATACAGGATAGATGAATTAATACTTCTGAAAGATCAAAAAATATCTTTTTCCATCCATACATACATTTCAGCAGAATGGTTGAAAAAAAAAATATTTTCTTTGACCCTCTGTTATTATAAAAAAATGTATATTTTTTCATAGATAAAAAGCAATAATAATAAAAAATGTTATATTTAAATCTTATGAAAATATAAGCTATTCCTATCACATGGAAATATTGTTATTGTATGTTTATTTCGCTAAAAAATTGCTCAATCGATTATAGAATACATTTTTGTTTACGTGTAAACATCATTTCACTTATGAAAGCTAAGTTACCTTTTCTACGATAATTCCCCTGACTCTAAACATTTAACTGTCACAGATGATATAAGCGCATATTCAAATACGTAATAGACGTTTAAGAAAGTAGTAATGTACAACCAAAAAAGTTTGTATAGCAGTGAATGTTGGAGACCGTTTACTCGGTAAAAATTCCATTTAAATTATCAGGTTATCTCCCCTGGCATATGATTCCCCTGCCTTTTTTGAGATGCACTCACAAAATTCTAATTAAATAATAAAGTTAACAATTTTATTCATGAATTCCATACCATGAAGTGTTAAATTATTTGTACACTTGAAATTTGATACATATTATACTGCTTATAATTTTTATATATTCAAAATTGAATATATATATATATATATATATATATATATATATATATATATATATATATATATATATATATATATATTTGTGAAGAATTTCCAAGTAAGCACATTCTCAAATCTTTTTGTAAACAATCACTGTAGTCATATTTATATACTACACTATATACTACGTACATACTACAAATAAATAAAGCGAAATCAAAGGTTATACGTAGTATTCAGAAAATAAAAATATCAGTATGTCATTAGCCTTTATGAAGAGTTTGTCGTTGATATCAGAGTAAGTATATAATTATTTTAATTTAAATGAAAGTCTTTGAAAAATCTGAATTGGAAAATCTATAAATTGATAATATATTATTTTAGATTGTATTGGTAATAAAATGGTTTCTACACGTGGACGTGGCGAACTTCCTACTAATCCTTCATCATCAAGTACACTTAACTCCACTCCCAAACACAAAAATAATGTTATTATATATTTTGAAAAAGCAAACTTTCTCTAGTATGGATATATTTGTTCCTTAACTTTCTTCTATTAATGTTTAAAAATACATGTTTTTGCTGGAACTCGTCGTTTTTTATTTTTAAAAATTCATCCATATATGGTAATAGCTAATTCTAAGGTATTTCAGATAGTTTAGAATCTTTGTTCGACATAAATATTATTAGAAAATAGTATATCAAGTGATGGTAATAAAAATAGTAATTCCTCTGGAATGAAAGTAATTCCTCTGTATCAGTATATTTTTTATCCATCAGTTTTTCTGGGAATAACCTATGGACATCTTGGCTACTTTGGGATATTGTTCTATTAGATATAACCATAAAAAAACCCAAGTAAAATTTTTCAAATGAACACCTTTATTTTCTATTATTTCAAAATTTAAATTTGACCCGTTCGAATAGAATCACCCATATAGGTTTAGAAAATGTCAGTTTTTGAGAGATTAACAGAATTTAGGCTATTTAAAATATAGCGAAAATTGTATTTGATATGTCATGTGAGAACTTAAATTATTATATTTGTTGAATCATTTTTTTCGTTTTAAAAATAATAATTGATAATATTATAAAAATATATTAAATAAAAGAAGAAGAAAAAGTCCAATTTTTAAAAATATTAATGATATTCAATGTAATTTTTATTTTAAATGCGCAATGAAGTTTAAATTCGTAAAATTATTTATTTTTTTAAGTAAATTTATTATTTTACTTATCTAAAATAAAATTAGAATTATTTATATTTATTTTTTGTTTTTATTAAATTAGTTAAAAATGTCATAAATTTATATAAATTTAGAAAAGGTCCTTTTTTTAAGGAACAAAAAAGATTTTATTATTTGCAATTGAGTGAGAATGAAAAAACAACTATAATTTTAAATAATTTTATTTTTAATCTTTAATATCTTTTATTTAGTAGGAAAAAATTACAGAACTAGCTTCGTTTTTATTTCATATTATTATAAGTTATATAGCCATGTAATATTGACATTAAAACTTTTTTCTATCCCTATCCGTAAATATATTTTTTTGTTTTCGAAATAAAATAAAATTTAAGGTGTTAAATAAATTTTTTATTCTTTTTTTTCCGCTATGAAAATTTATAACAAAAATATATAATATTTAAAAATAAAACAAAATAAAAAAAATAAAAAAAAAATAGGTGGAACATCGGGTTTGAACTTGGCGAAAGTAGAGAGTGAGGTGCGTATAAACTTAGTGACCACAGCCACCGCATTCGTTTCTTGAATAGGATAAAAAGTTACATATGTTCATCGCCCCTCAAAAGATTTTATTTATTATTATTTATTTGTTCGATTACTTTAATAATTTTGATTATTAAAATATGTATCTATTTTAAATAAAAATATGTAATTAATGAACAAATTTTCGGGACGGTTAATCGCATTAAAATAAAGCTATAAAGTATCGCAGCGAAAACAAGCTAAAGGGGGTTTGCCGCAAGTTAACCTACGCCACTGGAAGCCGCGTGTTTCGTGTGTTTGTCTCCTCCCCTTTCGCTTGCTTCTCTGCGCGCGTGTAGACGTGGAGGGGTTTTGCGCGTATAGTTCGGGCATTTGTCCATGTAGTGGCAGTAGTTTACATTGTATCTTAACCGGCACGCTCTTGCCTATGCTCATTGGCCATCTCTACTTATCTCTGGTTAAATCCATAACTCATTTTAGATGTTTAATTTAACACACGTAAACGCGTAAATTCAAACGTATAAAACTCGTAATGGATTGAAAAACATTAAAAATTAAAAATTATTTTTATGGGCGTTTCAATTTTTGTGTTGGAATTTTTTAATTTTAATGTGCAATTACTTTAAGAATCAACCTATTAAAATTATATCGCCTATAAAAACGCTTAAAAAATTTTTGACTTGACTCGGGCGCGAACTCACGACCTACGGGCATCGACGCTACCTGTTACGCTGCAGAACGCTTGTTGTGAATCATGATAATTTCTTATATTTATGGTTTATTAATATGAAAATTTCATTATTTTTAAACACTTCTCAATTTAAATGAAATAAATAATAATAATCATGAGTAATTAAAACTAATTAAAAAAAAATTAAGATCAGTAGAATAATTTTTCTTGTATGATTAAAATAATTTTTTATCAAAAGAATATCCAATTCCTTATTTATTTAAAATTTAATTTTTCACAAAATTTAATTTCTTACAAAAAAATAAACGTATATGAGAAATTTATTATTAAATAATTTATTTGATAAGGTTAATATTGATAATGAATTTTATATTATTAATTTAATAGATGCATTCGATTCAATAAAATTATTTTTTTTTTATATGAAAAATTCCAATTAAACTTCTTATTAAATAATAAAATATCATCATCAATTACTTAAGGTAATTAAAATAAAAGACTATATAAAATTTGAAATAATGAATATTGTAGTTCTAATACAATTTAATATTAAAATATATATTTTCAGAAAGACTTTGATTAAAAATTATTAATGTTGTACTGTAATTACCTGAAAATTTATCTACTTTACTAATGTAAAATAAAAATGAATCACAGTAAATGTATTAATGCACAAATATAAATTTTAAACACATAGATGTGTAGATTTACGCATTTATGTGTGTAAATTTTCACCCTAAACTGATCATGTGTGTAAAATTACACATAAAATGTGTATACTGATACTTTTACGCACATAAGTGCGTTTTCTTACACACATAATAGAATTTACACACTAAAACGTGTAAAAATATTCACTATCAGTGTGTGAATTAACACACATGAATTTGCAGTGTGTACCAGTGCCGTCTTTCCCAATAGGCATTATAGGCTCGTGCCTAGGGCCCCCTTGTTTTAAGGGCCCCGCATCAGCGAAATTTTTTTTTAATTTTTAAAAAATATGAAGTATTGTTTTTAAATATTCTAATTTTCTTAATAAGACTTAAAATAATTACTTTCGATACATGTGCCAGGAAGTGATTTAAACCTTACGAGAGCGTTTGCGTCCGAGCGAAGCGAATGTGAAAAGTTCCCATGAGATTAAAATCATTTTCTCTAACAATTATTGAACGAAACTTTTTCATATGACGTGCAAAAAGCTTGTTTTTTGACACGCATTTTTATAAAAGCGTGCGCCGAAACAAATTTTACACATGGAGTGCGAAAAAATAATTTATAAAATTCACAGTATACATTAAAAAAAAAAACGAAATGTTTAAATTATAAAGCGTCATCTATTATTTATTAACTGATTATTATTAGTGATAGTAAAGAAAATGATTATAAATAAAATAGTAGCACCTTCATTAAATTGTTAAAAATTAATTATTTGCAATAAATAAAATATTATTGAATTTTCCATCTTTCTCTTGTATCAAATTTTGCAAAGAAAAAGTTTTCTTTGCAAAATTTGTAAAGGGAATGAACAAGGAAACTAGAATGAAGAATGTTATTTAGAGTTCTTTTGAGTATAAAAAATATACTGTAACTTTAATATATAAATTTATATATTATATGCATTTGTAAAATATTTCATTATTCCATTATTCCAAGTGTGCGTATGGGAGTGCATGCATTTGAATTCAAAGATCGTGTATTTTTATTTTAAATATAGTCTCATGTTTAAATATAAATAAATTCAACAAAATAATGTAAGTTACGAACCATTAAAACATTAAATTATAATAAAATAAACATGAAAATAAAAATAAATTCATTTTATGTTTAATACGTAATATATAAATTTGATATTTCCTTTGTTATTTTAAATTATTTAAGATTCTACCAGTCATATGAAATCAATTTTTCAAAAAATAACTTTCAAAAAGAATTTTATGATATTTTAGTTGATTTGTATTTTTGACAGACGAAAAACCAAAACTAAAGACAAAGAAATTAACTTTAAGAGGAATAATAAAAAATGTAAAAACATAGGCTTCTTAGTCGAGCCTATTCTTTAAGAAAATCAGGAATCAGATAAAAATCCCACTTTCAATGCCCTTACATGGGCCCCCATCACTGTTATGTCTAGGACCCCATAGCGTTATAAGACGGCACTGGTGTGTACACAGCAAAGAACCTACCCTTTCGCTTATATAGTAAGTGAGGTATCGTCCAACCACTTGGGAATAAAACTCCCATTCAAGAAACATCCTCCTATCGGCGTCACTGGAAATCTCCCGTAACATTCCGCGCAAGCTTCCGACGAAAACTTTATGAAACCCTTCTAGAATCTTTCATACAATATTTCACTGGGAAATTACTTGAATCGTTCTATGAACTATTTCGTGGAATATTTCTCGAAGATTTATGTAATATTCCGCTGTACGATTTCAAAGTTTTTTGGAATCTTCCTGCAAAATATTTATTAAATCTTCCTAAAATCTTTCATGTGATATTCCAGTGGAAGATTACTTAAATCTTTCTGTGAAATATTCCGTGAAATATTTCTGAAAGATTTGTGTAATATTCTGCCTTACGGCTTTGAAATTTCGGAATTTTCCAGCGAAATATTTATGGAATCTTCCTAAAATCTTTCATGAAATATTTCACTGGAGGATTACTTCAATCTTTCTGTGAATTATATCATGGAATACTTATGGAAAATTTATGTAATATTCCGCTGTACGATTTTAACCCTTTCAGAACCAATGTACATTACAATGTACATTGACATTTTTTGGTTTTTTTGAAATTGTGCAAAAGTGGCTTCAAATTTTGTAAAAAAAATATGTGTATTAGATTGAAGTGAACTATTTCCGATCTCAAACTGAGGGCCTAAGTTATTATATCTTTGATAGAAACTGAGAAAACTTGAAAAGAGAAAAAAAAAAAAATTTTTTTTCATCGCAAAAATTGCTTAATAAATGAACACTTATCATCGCTGAATGGTTATCAGAACTTTTCATGATGAAATAATAATTCCGTTCTGAAAGGGTTAAAGTTTTTCTTAATCTTCCAGAGAAATGTTCATGGAATCTTCCTAAAATCTTCCATGAAATATTCCAGTAGACGATTACTCTAATATTTCTGTATAATATTCCTTGGAATATTTCTGGAAGATTTCTGTAATATACTGCTGTACGATTTTAAAGTTTTTCGGAATCTTCCAGCGAAATATTTTTGGAACCTTCCTGGAATCTTCTATGAAATATTCAACTAGAATATTTGATAAATATTACATGTTGTTATGTCCGGTCACCTTAAATAGGTTTACTCGGACATGTGTTTGTTTGGGATATTTCTTGTTGGTATTGTTAAATATTTTTTATTTTTAAAAGACTGCGGAATAGAGGAGCTTAATCACTTACCTTGTCTTAACTGCTGGCTGCGTGGTCGAAAGTAAAGGAGTTTATCTACTTAATAAACTTTACACTGAAGGGCGCAGGGCTCCTCTCTGGTTGCCCGCTTGTTAATTATTTAGGAACTGGATTAATGGTACTTATGTTCGCAGAGATTATTTTTGTATATTTTTGTAAATGATATTTATTTAATTTTATTACAAATGTTATACAAGCTATTGATAAGTGAATCGCGCAGATTTACAATAATAAATCGGAAGAAACCTCGTTAGTATTTTTATTTATTTTTATTTGAAAATAAAATAGGAAATATTCTTTTTATTAACACACTTTTTCCCCTAGCAGTAAGTTGTATAAAAATCGCGTTTTTATTGGACTGACTTGTTAAAATAAGCGCGCGACTAAATTAAGTTATTTCGCTTGTAATTAAATTTAAGAAGGAAATAAAGCGCGAGTTACAAATTTTTATTGTTACGATTTTACACTTGATTTATGTGCAAGTCGAAAAAAGGTGTTACCCTTGCGAGGTCTAACTGCGGACTGACTGACAATAAATCTTTTTTGTTGCAAGGTAGATGCAAATTTTGAAGAAGAAAAGAGACAAAAAATATAACTTACTTGAATTTTAAAAGAGTCCCATTGGCCAATTCGGCCGTGAGAAGCTCTCCAAAGTCTCAGATTTTTTGACAGAGGATATCTTCTTATCGCGCCTAAAAATGCTGAATAGCATTCGCGCCTCGCTAACTGACTTGGTTTTACGAATATAAAGAGACTTCAAATTATTTCTTAATACTAACCATCCAATATAAAATTTATTTTATTTTATTTTTATTAATACATGTTTAAAAAAATATATGTTATCGGGAGAATAAACTGCAAATATTGCATGTTTATATCCATGCATAATGTATATGCGTATATATAATTATATATACGTACGCACAATTATATGTATAACAAAAGGTTAAAAAAAAATTAAAATGAAAAATGATTCTTCGTACATCCGTGATTATGCGGATGTAACACACCCACCGTGAAAACAAAGCAATGAGATTTTAATTGTCTTGCTTCGGGGTTCCCAACAGTTTGAGCTCGATGTCTTGGATGGTTTTTCTTGATGGTGGCATAGAGTTAGATATGCTGAGTCCTCTTCTTGGCGGATTCAATGATTTCGTTGACCCGGTGGCTGTTCCGTGTTCTGATGTTTTATCCTTCTCTGTACGCTCGGGCTTAGCCAGGCTCGTAAGCAAATGTGTTATCGAGCCGAAAATGGCTCCCAGGAGTCTTGTACTCCATCCATATACCGTGTATAGAGTGTATCCGCGGATTATGGTGTCGAAGATTAGTTTGATTACTTGGCATATCAGGATAATCATTAATATTCCTGCCGAGATTTGGCCAAATTTTTGAAACCCGTTCCACATTTTGTTAAGTGTGGATTCCATCATTGTTTCCATTTCTTCTGGCGTTAACAGGTTGTTAAACTTTACAGAGCGCGTTCTTGCTTCTCTGTCGTTAAGCTGTCTCGCTATTGCTTCTAGCATTGCAGGCTTTTCGGCTGGGAAGATCGAATGTTCGCGTAGATTTTGCAGGTCTTCCGGTGTGTATATTCCATTTTCCAAGACTTCTGAGATGCTGGCGTGTTTCTAGGTCGGTTGGACAAATGGTTTTAGGATTCGCGGTAGGTTTACCTCCGTTGCTGTAAGGTGAATCTTGAACCATTTCTCGCTGATTTTGAAGATACTTGGTATAAGTGTGTTGCAACCTCTAACCGTTCCTATTTGTGCTAGCACCTTGCTGATAGGTTTGGCGAAGTAAGCTTCGTCATCGCAAGTCACTGGCGCTTCGTAGTAGCATTGTTCCGTTTTTCTTATTTTGCAGGATCGTGGTACACATTGAATGATGTGGGCGACTTCTCCAGCTGCTATGGCTAAATAACCTTGCTTCTTTATGACTTTCATCGCAAAAAGGTCTGGGTTTGAGAACGCCAGTGGTAGGGCATTTTCTATGATTTGCTTCTCCAATATACATCGGTGCAGGACTATGTCACGATATAGTGATCCTAGTTGTTTATCGAGATGTCTTCCAAGATTTATTATTTTTGCGTTGAAATATGTAGTAAGGATGATATCTGGTACCTCTAAGCTTTTTCGGGTTGTAAATGATTTGCCTCTTGTGGTTTCTAAAATGAATAGCTACGTTTGGTCCGTTTTAATTAATTTATATCCGCATAGCATCTCTTCTCCAGTTTTGGTTAGACCAAAATTTATCTTTCTAGTTGAATTACCAAAGTAGATAATGGGAGCGTTCGAATTGTTATCAACCATACGTGTCCCTATACCTTCATATAGGATGGTGAATTCATCGAACTTACATGTGGATCCCATTACTGGGGTCCAGAAAATGCAGCTTTCTTCCTCATCAATGCATCTATCGCTGGTGTAGCTGCATCGAGTTCCGGTGCTTAGGATCACCATATTTTTTTTTTATCTACGGTGACCTTGTAGTCTGTTGCTTTGATCTCCAGCTTCGCAGTTACGACTACTTTTTCGTATTCATATCCATTATCATTGTAAGTTGTACCCTCACAATATCCGTTTGCATCCAATCTTCCGGCGACTGTGACAGTCCTTCTATTGGTCGCGTTCACCAATAGATTATTTATTACGGAGCGTCCATATTTATATTGGCCATACCTAACGAGATCTTAGCATGCTTCTCTCGTTGCCAACTCCATGAATGTGGTAGAGCCTCCTTTTACTATTGAGTTGTTCAAATGCATACCGCAATACGTAATTTCCTGCTCTACCTTTATTCTATATTGGTAAGCTCGGACCTTGAAATATTGAGTATGTTGTAGCAGCTGGAGGTATATTTCTTCTTCAGCAGGTTCTGCGTCGGATAGAACGCAGTCTCCGACTTCTGTTAGTGCTATAGTTGTTATGTTGGGGGTGGCAGATCCGCATTCATATGTCGTAAAAGTGATGGCGACTCGAATATAAGTGTACAAAAAGAACATTAATTTGCAGTTCATCCTCCTATAACAAAGAAAAATAGCTTAAGATTATTCGCAGACTCATTATGCTGATACAGGTATGGTTATTATGTTGCGTAGTTACAGTTGATTGAGGTTATAAGCATTTGTACCCAATTACTAAGATAAATTTTAAAGATGCGTGATTAGGTAAAGTGAATTCATCAACTTGCTTAAGTTTTTCATTCGTTATTACATCCAAAGAAAAGAAAAATTTGGATATGCATACGTATCACAAAGCAAAGAAATTGGATGATAAAAAAAAAAAAAAAAAAAAGCAGATTTACGTTAATTATCGTTATGTGTATTCACTTTAAAAAATCTTTAGTTAAATGTAGAATTCTGATCATTATCGATCAAGCTTTCAGATCTTAGTTTCGTTAAGCGCAATTTATTTGGATGTACAATTTTTGTAGTGTTTTTAAAAGAAATTTTAATATTTCTACCATTTTCTAATATTTCGATAATTCTATGTGGCTCGGTATACTGTGGTTCAAATTTTCCTTTTCTAGGTTCTATTAATAGCATTATGTGGTCATTAACCTTAAAATTACACGGGTTTAACTTCCTATCGTAATATTCCTTGGAACGTCTTTTTGCGTTATTTAGGTTTTCTTTAGCTAATTTGTGTATTTCTAACAATTTTGATCTTAATCTAGTCAAATAGTCATAATAAGTATCGGTAGTATTTTCCCCCAATACCGCCCTCGCTGATGGAACGCGAGCTATCTTCCCATATACGCATTCGTATGGGGTGAGCTTCGTCCCTTCATGAACGCTGGTATTGTAGAAAAATGTCACACATTCACACCATTCATCCCATTGTCGTATATTTGATACATAGTTCATTAACCATTCCTTTAACGAGTGATGCATTCGCTCAATAGATCCATTGGATTGAGGGTGAAATGCGGTGGTAGTACATGTTTTAATTTTACACATTTTCGCGACGTTTTTCATTAATGAACTGATAAAATTTGCACCTTGATCCGTCAGGACTATCCTTGGTGACCCATGAATAAAAACAAATCGTTTCAGAGTTTTGAAACAAATCGTTCCGTTTCAAAAGCATCAGCAATTGCCGTTGACGTAGTTGAATCTAAAAGGACAGCTATACAAAATTTTTTTAGCAAATCTTGCATCGTCAAAATGTACATGTTCCCATTTCTGGTTCTATCCAATGGACCTACGATATCTAACGAAATCTTTTCGAAGCTAGCACCCGGTGTGTCTGTTAACACCATAGGTTGCCTAACCTTATTTCTAACTAGTTTATTTAGTTGACAAGTGCAACAAGCGTTGACAAAATTTTAGATTCCCGCTTTTATATTTGGCCAAAAATAGTGTTGTCTAACTCGGTTATGTGTCTTTGTTATACCTTTATGGCCGTTTATTGGTGACTCGTGAATTTCGCGTATAATTTGTTCACGCAGATCTATTTCTGGTATTTGCATCAAGTTTTTACAGATTATTATCTTAGTTTGAGAATCTGAAAATAATCTTTCAACAGATCGACAATTTCACTCCACGTGATATCGTCTATCTGGTCTGTTTTTGAAATTCTCAAGGATACCAGAGACGTTGTTTGGCATACGTCTAGCAGTGAAAAAATAGCATCCTTGAAAATTTCTCTATCTGTTTGTATATGCAGATTTTCTTTAATTGGCAAAGCTATCAGAATCTTTTTGTCATTTTCAATGACTTTTGCTCTTGCAAGGACAATATCTTGCAGGGGCGGAAGTCTTTGTTCTTGTTGCAGAAAAAGTGCTCCTGAATCGAGAGGTTGATTTTTTTGTGTTATGAAATAGGTCAGATTGTCTTTTGCTATGAGAAAGTTATCCCTCGTTTCGATTATATTTCGTGATGGTCGAGGTCGATTTGATTCGTCTCGACCTATCTCATACTCAACAGATAGAGGAGCTTCATTCGCCCGGGACGGATTTGAATGTAATTCGTCCCTGAGCGATTGATGATCCTCAGAAATATTTGTATTTTCATTCATAGCATCGTCAGTCAGGTGAGCGTCTTCGGGTGGTTTATTTGCTGTGGCTTCTAAAGATTCCTTAAGGATGTCTAGCGTCCGTGACAGTTCGTCTGCTGGCATTTGATATCTGTCTTGCTCGGTTTTAGTCAATTTTACGCTTGTTAGTATGCTGTCGAAGGGTATCTTGTCGTCATATTCAAAAGAATATATATGCTCGTCTCCGTCTTGGCGCGTTAACCAACGTATAGATATTACTTTATTATTTGATTTAATGTACTGTTTGCTTCGGCGCAAATAAAAACTGTCCTTACTGTTTCTTACTGCTGAGAAGTCATTCTTTTTAAACAGTGTCTCAGTTGTGATTGACTCTATAGCGTATATTTCATAGACCGGTTTACAAGTGTTTTCCTCGCACGTTATCTTAATGATTTCTTTAGTTTCCGATTCGCGTATATTTTGCACTTCGTTATCCAGAGGGTTACGTGATAGCGCGTCGGCCACGAATTTACTTTTCCTGGAAGATGTCTGATTGTAAAGTCAAATTTGTCTCTTAATTCAAAATACCATTTTTTTAATTTAGATGTACAGTCCTTTATTTTGTGCAGCCAAACGAGAGGTTGGTGGTCAGTTATAAAGGTGAAATGTCGACCAATCAGACAATAGTCGAATTGGTCACCGCAAAATCGCATTGTGAGTAGTTCCTTTTTGATAGTGCTATAATTTATCTCGGTTTTCGTAAGCAATCGGCTTGCGTAAGCTACAGGTAAATCTGAATTTTCCTTCCTTTGCCATAGGACACCACCGACTGCGTAGTCTGAGGCGTCTGTTGTTTCAAAGAATTCCTCTTAGAAGTTTGGATGTTGCAAAATTGGTTCATTAATTAGGCAGTTTTTGAGCGTCTCAAAAGCTATTTCCTGTTCATCTGCCCAATTGAAAGCTACTGCTTTCTTCAAAAGGTTTGTCAATGGCTTTGCGATCGTTGCAAAATTTGGGATGAAACGTCGATAATATCCGCACAGACCAAGAAATTGGTGTATTCCCTTGACATTTCATGGACGAGGGAATTTTTCGACAGCTTGGGTCTTACTTGGGTCTGGTCTCATGCCTTTATGACTAATCTCGTGACCAAGAAATGTCACTGATGTTTCGTAAAATTGGCACTTTAAGGGATTTAACTTTAGGTTAGATTTTCTTAAAGTCTCTGTAAATTCCAGAAATAATTCGTCTAGATCGTTTAGATTTTCCGCAAACAGTATGTCGTCATCAATATATCCTAGCTTTCCTTTTCCTTTCGAGCTTAGATCTAACGGTTTATGCCCTAATATTTTATTGGTTAATTCTTGAAAAGTACTTGCCGCTGTTCGAATTCCGAAAGGCATTCTTTTGAAGTGAAAGTGATCATAAGGAGTAGAAAAGGCGGTTTTCTCTCGGTCTTCTTCTCTTATCATTACCTGATGGAAACCTGAATACATATCCACGACGATAAAATAGCGAGCCCCGCCGAGCTGCTCGACTAAATGTGTAATATATGGGATTGGATGTGGATATGGCTTGATCTTTTCATTTAATTTTCGGAAATCGACTACAACTCTCCACTGTGGCTTCCTTTCAATATCGTCTTTCTTTTTGACAACCCAGAGAGGGCTGTTAAATGGCAATTCACTTCTTTCGACTATATCTGATTCTAACAATTTACTTATTTGCTCGTAAACAACTTCTTGCAATTTTTGAGGTATTGGATACTGTCTTACGTTCACTGGTTCTTCGTCGTAGGTTTCGATTTTATGTTCGATTATGTTAGTGGCAGAAAGGGGTTCTCCTTTCAAATGAAAAACATCAGCAGTTTTTTCAATGAGCTTCTGTAGTCTTGCTTCGTTTTCTTCCGCTATATGGTTTTTAGGTATGTCGTTTAATATACATTCTGTTCTGTTTTTGACGTTAGCATTGTATACTCGCTCAAAATTTTTGTGTTTTGAACTTCGATTATCCTTACTAATATGGCTTGACGTAGAATTCAGTGACAGTATTTATGTCTAAAATAGTTTTGTTGATGCATGGTTCTATAGCAGAGTAATTTACATAAGTTTCTATCGATTGATTCACCTGATTTATTTCGATATAGTCTAGCAAATTTGCACCTGGAAGGAAATCTCGAATTATTATATCTTCTTCGGTGGTTTCTGTGCTTTCGTTATCTGATATTTCAATTTCCCCTTTGGTTAGACTTGTGCTTACCGTGTTGCGCGGAGCTTCTTCGGGCTTAGCATAAGTCTCGTAGGTGCTATGTCGCACATAATCACCGTCGCTTACCGTGTTGCGCAGGACATTTTCGGGCTTTGCGTACGATGATTTTGGATTTCGGCTGGGGGATTCGATTAATTTTGCGATAGAGTTTGGAGCGTCATCGTCTACCGTGTCACGCGAAGCATTTTCGGACTCAACGCATGACGTTGCAGAATTGGGTAACACCTGCACAGGAACCTTAGATTTAGGAATTATATTTTCTTGAATTTGAAGGTCTTCTTCGGAAGATGAGCAAATAGTACTGTCTGAGTAGCGTCTCTGAAAGACTCGATCGTATTCTTCACCATATTCGAAAGTAATTAAGTCATTGATTAGTTCATCGGCTGACCTTGAATCATCTACGTTGGCCTGCATAGAAACAAGAGAAGTTTAAAATGATTTCAAAATGATTTCAAATGATTTCAAATGATTTCAAAATGATTTCAGAAATATATTTTTATACTTGTAATTTTAAACATTTTCAAAACAGCCTATAGTAGGCAGTGATTTCAAATGATTTCAAATGATTTCAAGCAAATTTTTTATGATTTCAAATAATTCCGAAATCATTCCAAGATAATTAAAATTAATATTTATGAAGGTTAAGCTTACTTTAAATTATAATCCCTAAATCGTCATTATTGAATCATATAAAAATTAAAATAATACCTATATTTAAAAAAATTCAATTAAGAATAACTAAATTTTACATTTATTTATTCAAAAAAATTCTTTATTTTTTTATACAGCTCATCATTAACTACAATCCCACTTTCAGTTGTTGTAGATGTTGATATAGTCGATACATAATTTTCAATATTCATATATCCATGCTTTTCCATGGGGACTGAGGAGAAGTTTTTAGTTTTATTGTCTGGTTCATACCAATGACATAAAACTCCTATATCTTTAGTGTTATTTTTGACACATGCATAAGAAGCTGAGTATTCCAAACTTTCATTCGCTGGCTCTTTCAAATATCCAAAATTAAGTACATGTCCAAGATAGCATTTTTTTCTATTTAATCTTCTAAAGAGACACCATTCGCCAATGTGAATTTCGGAGCATTTTTTGTTATAAGCTATTTCCGTTGTAGTATTTAGTTTACTGATATTTTTATATTTTTGCAACTCGGAGTCTCTTACTCTCTGTAATTTTAAACACAAAGTTAGTTTAAAAAATTGACCACCATAAGAGCTATGATCGAAAAACTTATCAGCCGTGTGCGACAGATACAAAGAGAGAAATTCAAACATAAGTAAATAATGCTTATTTACTTATTTATAGATCTTATTTAAATTTTTTGTTAGTATTTCTTTTTTTCATTTTTCACATATATTCTTTTTTATTTGTTTTGATATAAATTATCTTTCACATAACAATTTTTTGTGCGATGCGTTTTGCTTATGATTAAAATCATTCATTTTTTTTCAATTCCAGAAAAAAATTCTTATAAATATTTATATATTGTATATCGATACTATTCCCCAAAAATAAAAAATAATTTTATTTATCAGAGCAGCTATATTAATCTGGTATTTAAATAATATTTAGTATTATATTTCTGGTAATATTTGAAATTGTAAACTAAATAAAAAAATATTCATTGATTTCAATGATTTCAAATGATTTCAATGATTTCAATTTGAATAGTTTTGATTTCGGTAATCATATTGTGCACATAAAATTTAATAAAATATTTCAATGATTTAAAATGATTTCAATGATTTCAAATGATTTCAATAATGATTTCAAATGATTTCAATAATGATTTCAAATGATTTCAATAATGATTTCAAATGATTTCATCTGAAGGTGGTCAATGATTTCTTATAGTGAATAGCCCCTCGAGTTGTCCCTATCAATCTGCTTATCTACCGCGATGGCGTCGTCGAATACTTCGTTCAGAGTCAAGTTTGCTGGGTTTTTAAGCCTTCGCCTAAATTCCGGCGGTAAGCCGTCTCGAAATCCTTCGATTATATCTCCTTCGATTTCAGAAAGTTCGTCATGAGTTAATTCATTGCTGATATCGAAACGTTTTCGATCGATAATAGCTTCTTTAAGGTCAACGATTCGTGTAATAAAATTAAGCAGTGACTTGTTCCTTCATTTATAAATTTGATCAAGTTTACCTCTTAGATTGTTTAGAGTTTTTGTGGGGGCAAAAACGGATTTTAGTCCAACGACGAATTCGTCCAATATTCCGAAATTATTGTGCTTGAACGCGATATACGCTTTGTCTTCGAGTTTATTTTTCACTAACTTTATTAACTCTTTCTCAAGGTGCTGAGGAACTATTTGAGTTGCGCGTTTGCATGCTCTGACAAAAGGTATTAAATTTGTTCCGTCAAATTTTGGTATGCTGTTTAAGGCCTACTTTATGTAAATGCTTAGTGGCACAGTCCAGGAATTCTGTGGTTCTGCTAGGTTATTATAAAGTCTTGATGCTGGGTCTGGTGGTAATGTTTGCTGTGCTTGCGGTACGGGGAACGTTGAGCGAGTTGCACGCATTCGATCTATGTCACGGCGCATTTTTGCTAATTGAGTTATCACGTCCTCTGTCGACTCCTCGGTTTCGTCTATTGGCTTTAACTTCAAATTCGTTTTATTTTGAGATCCCAGATCTATTTTATTAGTTTGTGCTAAGGGAAAATTTGATACACTAGAGGCAGTGTCCGATATGGTAATTTCAAGATTTTCGCGGCGTTTTCTTTTTTTTTGAGTTCCTTTTCAAGCATTTGAACGCGTTCCTTTTCTACATTTAACGAGTCCATCGCGTCCGGCTTTAACTGTTCTGCCTCACTTAGGACTTTCTTCTCACGATTCTTAAGCGCTTGTTCTAAATCCTTAATTCTTTTTTCGCGTTCTTTTAGGTTGTTAGCGTATAGTCTTAACTCCTCTTCAGTGAGCGGCAAATTTTTTTCTTACTCTCCACCAGAAATTTTTAAATGCTGTTAAGCATGAAAAAATAATTTACGAGTTTTATGCCGTGAGGCTCAAAAACTGTAAACTGTCAGAGAGAGGAAAAAAAGAGAAAGAAGAAGAGAAAGAAAAAAAACAAAAACAACAAAAAAAATGAAAAAAAAGAAAGAAGAAAGAAAAAAAAACGAAAAAAAAAATATTAATTTTCAACTCAGTTAGTGCAGATTTACATTTGCAAAGAAAGAAAAATGATTCACTTCATATTAACATAAGAAAAAGTAGCAAAGGAAAAATTAAAAGCAAATGTATAAGCGTTAGTTTAATCTTACGCCTTGCTTTAGATAAGCTAATTGACTAAGTTTTTATTTTAGCTATTTGTAAGGCAAAGATTGTTATTTCCGAAAAATTTTAGTTATAGAAACAGAAAGAAGTAAAGTATTTACTTTCACTTAATGTTAGATTTATTGATTTGTTTGTTAATTTATGTATAAATAAATAAGAATTGAAATAAATGTTCTATGCTCATCTAAAGCAAGTATTTTGTCTAGTTATCTAGCGTTTCCCTGCGATAGATAACGTTTTGAACAATTTATTTAGTATTCTTTCTTTTTCTTTTTTATTCTTCTCCAAGTAATTGATTTATAAATAAATTAATATCTCAAACGTTGGTTCTGCACTTATCTAAGACAAGTATTTTGTCTTGCGTTTCCCTGTGATAGAGAACGCTTTGAATATTTGGTTTTCGAGTAATTAATTTATAAACAAATTAAGAATTGAAAATATTAGTTCTACGCTCATCTAAAGCAAGTATTTTGTCTAGTTACCTAGCGTTTCCCTGCGATAGAGAACGTTTTGAACAATGTATTTCAAATAAGAAAGGCGTTATTAGATTTTATTTTTGATTTATCAACTTATAAATAAGTTAACAGATCGAAAAAAAAAATCTTTACTCTATGCTCATCCAAAACAAGTATTTTGTCTAATATTATTTAGCGTTTCCCTGTGATAGAGAGCATTTCGAGTGTAATTAATTAGTATAAAAAAAGCAGATTGTTAGTAATAAAAAAAATTTGTTAGTGTTTATTAGTTATTTGACAAGAAATATCCCACCGCTGTCACCATTTGTTATGTCCAGTCACCTTAAATAGGTTTTCTCGGACATGTGTTTGTTTGGGATATTTCTTGTTGGTATTGTTAAATATTTTTTATTTTTAAAAGACTGCGGGATAGAGGAGCTTAATCACTTACCTTGTCTTAATTGCTGGCTGCGTGGTCGAAAGCAAAGGAGTTTATCTACTTAATAAACTTTACACTGAAGGGCGCAGTGCTCCTCTCTGGTTGCCCGCTTGTTAATTATTTAGGAACTGGATTAATGGCACTTATGTTCGCAGAGATTATTCTTGTATATTTTTGTAAATGATATTTATTTAATTTTATTACAAATGTTATACAAGCTATTGATAAGTGAATCGCGCAGATTTACAATAATAAATCGGAAGAAACCTCGTTAGTATTTTTATTTATTTTTATTTGAAAATAAAATAGGAAATATTCTTTTTATTAACACACTTTTTCCCCTAGCAATAAGTTGTATAAAAATCGCGTTTTTATTGGACTGACTTGTTAAAATAAGCGCGCGACTAAATTAAGTTATTTCGCTTGTAATTAAATTTAAGAAGGAAATAAAGCGCGAGTTACAAATTTTTATTGTTACGATTTTACACTTGATTTATGTGCAAGTCGAAAAAAGGTGTTACCCTTGCGAGGTCTAACTGCGGACTGACTGACAATAAATCTTTTTTGTTGCAAGGTAGATGCAAATTTTGAAGAAGAAAAGAGACAAAAAATATAACTTACTAAAATTTTAAAAGAGTCTTATTGGCCGATTCGGCCGTGAGAAGCTCTCCAAAGTCTCAGATTTTTTGACAGAGGATATCTTCTTATCGCGCCTAAAAATGCTGAATAGCATTCGCGCCTCGCTAACTGACTTGGTTCTACGAACATAAAGAGACTTAAAATTATTCCTTAATACTAACCATCCAATATAAAATTTATTTTATTTTATTTTTATTAATACATGTTTAAAAAAATATATGTTATCGGGAGAATGAACTGCAAATATTGCATGTTTATATCCATGCATAATGTATATGCGTATATATAATTATATATACGTACGCACATTTGTATGTATAACAAAAGGTTAAAAAAAAATTAAAATGAAAAATGATTTTTCGTACATCCGTGATTATGCGGATGTAACACATGTAATATTTAATTAAATATTCCAGAAATTTTTCGTGAATATTTAATGGAATATTTCGAAAAAGTTTTTAAACATTTCTTTGAAATATTCAATAAATATTCCTGGAAACTTTTGATGGAAGATTCCAGTGAAATATTTCAAAATATTTTAGTGAAATCTTTCATGCTGTGTGAGCTAAAACTTTTGAACTAGGTAAGACTTTTGGATACAATAAAGCTTAAATTAAAGTATTAAACTTATATTCTCTTTTATCTTTTTTATATTTTGCTGTGAGAGTTTTTATTTTTTTTTTTGTCATCCGAGTTTCTATAAGCGTTTCTTTTTATTATATTTTCAAAAAATGGCTTTATCTTAGTCTCTGGGTTTATTAGACAAGAAGAAAGAACCCAAATTCATTTTTTTATCAAAAAATCATAGCATGCAGTATTAGTCAAATCTGTTTCCTAGAGGTGAGGACCTCTCCTTATTAGTTAAGCAAGTTTCCTATCACGACTGAATTGCTCAAAATCTGACATATGATATGAAC
The DNA here is from genome assembly GCA_017163975.1 of Anastatus disparis. Classification (NCBI taxonomy): domain Eukaryota; kingdom Metazoa; phylum Arthropoda; class Insecta; order Hymenoptera; family Eupelmidae; genus Anastatus; species Anastatus disparis. The sequence continues at coordinate 2,264,498 of JAFFSR010000027.1, forward strand.
TTTAACAAACTAAAGAATGTATTAGAAGATGGCATTGATGTAAATACTTACATTCTTCGAATACTATGTGTCCATACGTAAGTAGCTATAGAATTATTTTATGACAATATTTCTAATATTTGAGCCCAATAACTCCATAACATAAAGCTAATATTCTTTAATTTCGTAATGTTTTCGCTATTATACCTACGTTCCGATGACTTTTGAGCATTTTTTTTTAATAAATGAAATAAAATTGTTTGGTTTTGAATTATTTTTTTCATTTTTATCTATTTTTCTCCAAATCGGCCATGTAAACCGATTTTGTAAATGATGTCTGAATGTTCATAATGGGCCTAGAAATCATTCTCATAAGAAATCTTGAAGTAACATTAAATTTTTATTCAAATTTACTTCAAAGCACCGTGATCGCCAAGATTGAACTTCTTGAAAAAACTGACAAATGCATTTATTAGCATAACAAAGAAAAGTCATGGAAATGCATCGTGAACAGAAGAATTTACATCCGTAAATGATCCAAATGGAAATTGACAATGAGATTTCAGATACAATTTTTTTTAAACTAAATGATGATTTAATGGATTTCAATTATATTTACATAAATTATAACGATATTAAACTGCAGGCGGCCGGGGTGATGCCGATCGACATCACCTTAAGGTCGGTCCACATTGCTTGTCCATTGGGAACTTTTTGTATGTAAAAATTTTTAAAGTATCACTTTTGGACATTCTGAAATGCCGGTCGCCTGAATGTTAAAATTAAGACTGGTGAGATCAAATTGAATGAAGGAAAAAAAAGAATTAAAAGAAATAGACGACAAAGAAGCCTTATGCTAACAGTATTTAATATGAAAATGGTAACAGAGCAATCAAATTAATATAGAAATCAAATTAAATATAAATTAGAATTAAGGCATGTTCGTAATGTTTACGTAAAATGAAATCATATGAGAATAAAAAAAGATCGATCATATAAATATGAAAAAATATTAAATATTAATAAGATAATAAAAATGAAATTTTTTTTATTCTTTCTTTCAAAAATGGAATTGAAAAAAAATACTGATAAATTAAAGCAAATACGTGCAAATGAGACTTAACGAAAAAAGAAGCTTATATTTAAATGAAAGAAAAAACAACCAGGTATAAAAAAAGTAAAAAAATACAAAGATAATTAAAATTCAAGAAAAAAGGCATACTCATGAATTGGAAGAAATGCGTGAAAATGAGGCTTTACGTAAGGGGTCGTAGCCAAATGCCGTTGACAATTTTTTCGATATTTCGACCCCCCGGTCCCCTTTCCGTGACATGTGTAAACTATCAAAGTACCCTCCCCCCTGTAACGTAAACTAACTTTTTTATTTTTTATTAAACTTTTGAAAAAAATTTTAATTATATTAATTACTTTTTAAATATTGAACATATTTTTATTTTTTTTATTTTATTAAAATAGCATTTTCACAAAACAACAGAATTCTAAACATTGCATATAATAAATATTCATAAGATATTAAATATATTAATCGTCGATAAACTTTTCCACTTTAATTTTATCGAAAAAGATCATAAAACTATGAACCTTTTAAAATACGTTATAAAAATAGAACACGATTCAACAGGCACAAATATAAATGCTGCAATCGGCTTGAAAATTTTTCGTTTGTTTTGACAGCTCACTCGCTAAAAGAAACGGCTTATGCTTTGCACCGTATAGCGGCGCCCGCGTACATGTAAAAGAAAGTAATATACTGTGTTTTAGTGGACAGACTGCGAAACTGCTTGACTTTGCAGTTTTCGGATGAAAAATCTGCTCCAAATTGCTAATATTATGCAATGATCTTTTTGATAAAAAAAAAAAAAAAAATAGCCAACGTAGGAGTAAATAACTAACCCCCCCTCCCGTAGCGTTACTTTTCGTAGATTTTGATCGACCCCTCCCTCCCAAAAAACTGTCAACGGCATTTGGGTACGACCCCTAAGGAAGAAGCTTATACAAAAATTGAAAAAGAACAACTGAATAAATATAAAGAAAAATTAGAGAATATTAAGATAGCGAAAATGAAATTCAAGGAAGAAATGAGTACTGATGAATTGTAACAAAAACATGCGAATGAGGCTTTAGTAAGAAAGAAGCTTCCATAAAAATGAAAGATAAACATCAAAATAAATATAAAGAAAAATTAAATAATACTAGGATAACAATAATGAAATTGAAGAAAAAAGAGAACTAATAAATTGAAAGAACAAGAGACAGCAAGAGAGGGTTAGAAAGACATAGACATAGATATTCACATTCTATATTCAGCGTTGGGATATATACCCTGTCTGGCACTATTACGTAAAATACAACGACCTATAAAATTATTTATAGAATTATTTATAAATATTGGGCCCAAAAAAATGAGAAACCCAAAAAAATATTGGGCCCAAAGAAAATAGAAGTCAGATAAATGTAGTACCCGAAAAATATAAGGCCCAGAAAAATATAGGACCCAAAAAAATTTTAGGCTTAAAAAAATAAAGGACCCAAAAAATATGGCCCAAATAAATATAGAGCCTAAAAAAATATGAGAATTAAAAAAATATTGGGTCAAAAAAAATAGGCATTGAATAAAAATATAGGGCCCGAAATCATATAAGGTCAAAACATATGGCCGAAAAAAAATCTTTTGAATAATGAGAACTAATTATATAAAATTAAAACTACACTAACAAGGAGAGTGTTTCACTTTCGGGTCACCGATTTTACTCAAATTTCAAGAATGTTTTCTAAATGCAAAAACATAAAGAAACCCTAAATTTTAGAGGCCAACGTTCAATATTTCCCTAATTACAAGCAACTGAAAAAAATCACTAAAGAAGTTACTAGATTTTCAAACGCTCATAACTATATTCCTCAGCAGTGTTAGCTAGAAGCTTATACCTTTTTCTTAAATGAAAACTAAAGATCTAAAATCTTTTCGAAATATCTCAAGATGTTATTTTTTCCTAAAGTTATAGCGTAATAAAAATTGGACTCAATTTCAACTTTTATTATTTATTATTGTTTTAAACAGAAATTCATATCCAATCTTCATTACGCTCTAAATTTAGAAAAAAATAATATATTGAGATACTGTAGGTGCTATTTTGAAAGGATTTTAGCTTAGTTTTCATTTACAAAAAAGTATAAGCTTCTAGCTAACAGTGCTGAGGAATTATAAGCGTTTGAAAATCTAGTAACTTTTTTAGTGATTTTTCTCAATTGCTTGTAATTAGAGGAATATTGAGCGTTGGTCTCTAAAATTTAAGTTTTCTTTATGTTTTTGTATCTAGAAAACATTCCTGAAATTTGAGCCAAATCGGTGACCCGAAAGTGAAACACCCTCCTTGTAAAAAAATCAATTTTCAATAGCTTCCCGCCTAGTTAAACAAAAAAATCGATTGTATGTGAAATTTAAAACACATTTATCAAGAAGTTTTCAAAATCTAATTGGGTCAATAAATAAAATTTTATTTTCCAAATTTTTTTAAATTTTATGTTAAAATTAGCGAGGGTTAACTTGAATGAAATGAACACAATTAATTCGGAATAAATAATTTATTAGAAAACACACGCTACCTTAATATATCTTAACTGCCTAACTGTGGACCACAGAATGAAAAAACGCACCTCGCGTTCATCAAAGATTCTCCGCTTCATGGAGCACAGTGGCCCTTTTGCAGATTTTTTTTTCAAAATCAAAGAACTTTGACTAGACTTGAGATAATTTAATGCATCTTGTTGGAGGTTGAAACTGAGATGATCTGGATAATAAGGAAAAAAATACGGTGGTAGCGAAATATCCACTGTTCTTTTTACAAATGAAGGCTTAACTTGGACATTTTTGTAAAAGTAGGATATTATTGCTTACTACAATGATCTAAAGTATCACGTTAAGTTCCAATACCAATTTTCTTTAAGTTTTTTGAATGCTGAATCCAAATCCGCTTTTTAAAGTTCTGTACGACAACCTGATTTTGAAATATAACTACTTAAAGTTGGTATTTCGATATTTTTGCATGAGTTATGAAAAAAACCGGAATGTTTTGTAAAACATTGTAATGAAAAACATAAAATTAAATCCCTTGAAGCATAAAACTCATAAACCCTCAACCCCTCAAGAGCAGACCGGATTCGCTGTCCTTGTCTCATTGAGATTCTTGTGATTTACTCAAGAATTAATCGGTGTATATGCAAACTGAAGATTAAGCGCACTAGATATTATTATTATTACAAATATTTATGCACAAGAAAAAAAATCTACCGCTTTCTTTTTGAGAAAAGTAAAGAACGCGAAAATATCATGAACATAAACTTTTACTTCGGCGTTCCTTACTTTTCTCAAAAACAAAGCGGTAGAATTATTTTCTTGTGCATAGATGTTCATAATAATAATATCTATTGCACTCAACCTTCAATTTGGAGATACAGCGCTTAATATTTGAGTAAATAACAAGAAACTCAATTGTTACTCGGTCGGTATCAGATTCTACTTCAGCCTGGTCTTAAGCCCTAAAGCCCATTATCCATTAAACATAAACTTATATATCTAAATCCTTAAACCCATAAACTCTAAAATCCATAAATTTTGAATTTTCAACTCATAAATCTAATACCATAGACCTTTAGGTCCCATTAACCCTGAGTCCATAAGCCCAGTAGCTCCAAACTTATAAGTTTAAACATATAAACGTTAAAACCGTAGAACCCTAATCAGCGAAGCCTAGACCCATAACCTCTAAAATCACAAACCCCTAACCCAATAACCCAATAACCCATGAATTATAACATAATAATTCTTAAACTCCAAACCAATTAACTCTACACCCTCAAACCCTTAACTCTTAAATCTTAATATACACACCCTTAAGCCCCAAACCTTAATTCTTAAAATTCTAACCTACATATCATAAAACCACATATCCTAAAGCCACAAGCTCTAAACTCTTAACTATTAACGTAAAAACCCTTGACTCCTGAATTCTAATAATACCTTAATCCCCTTGAACCCTTAACTCCCAACCCAATATACCTTAATCTTATAAATCTTAAATCAATGAACTCTAAACCCTCAAATCCTTAACTCACAAAATCCTAAGATACTCACCTTAAAGCTCTAAACCCTAAAGCCACAAGTCCTTAGCTTCTAACTTACAACGTACAAACCCATAACCCCTGAACCCTAACCCATTAAACCTTAAACCTAAAAACAATAACCAACAATCTTTAAACTCTTAAACCCTCAACTCATAAAATCTCGACGTACGAATCCTGAAGACATAAACCACAAGCCACCAGCCCTAATCCCACAAACTCTTAACGTACTAACTCTTAACCTCTAAATCCTAAACCACTGAACCTTTAACCTCAAAACCTTAAACCAATAAATTCTAAACCCTCAACTTATAAAATCCCAACCTACACATTTTAATGCCTTAAACCCACAAACCCTTAACCTCTAACTTATAACGTATTAACCCCTGAACTCTAACCCAGTGAACCTAATACCTAAAGATCTTAAACCAATAAGCTCTGAACCGTTTTGAACCCTTAACTCACAAAATCTTAATCTACGGTTCATAAAGCCATAAACCCTGAAGCCACATAAGCCCCTAACCTTTAACTGTTAACGTAAAAGCCCTAGTCTATTCTATGAAAAAATATAAAATTTTCATTATTTTTCGAGTGAGGTCTGAAACGGAAAAATAATTGAATTTGATAACTGTTTTTCCGTTTCAGACCTCACTCGAAAAATAATGAAAATTTTATATTTTTTCATAGAATAGGATCGTTTGCTCGTCCTTAAATCTATTGGGCTATGTCCTTACTTTTGCATAAAAATATCTAATTTATTAATAATAACGAAAATTTAGATTAGACAAGGACAGAGCTATACGGCCTCCTCTTAACCCCTGACCCCTAACCCAATAAACCAGATACTATTGTTTGTGGGTTTGCAGCTTGTGGCTTTAGAGCTTATTGCTTCAAGGTTGGTAGTAAGGATTTTATGAGTTAAGGGTTTGTGGGTTTAGAACTTGTCGCTGTAAGGTTTATGGCTTCAGGGTTCGTAGGTTAGGATTTCATGAGTAAAGGGTTTGAGGATTTAGAGTTTTAGGTTAAAAGTTTGTCTTTAATGGTTTAGGGTTTTGAAGTTAAAAGTTTAATCAACTAAGGTTTAGGGCTTAAAGTTTATACGTTAAGATTTAAGGGTTGAGGGCTTCAGGGTTTAGAGTTAATTGGTTTAGGGTTTTAATGTTTAGGGATGATTATGTTAGGATTCATGGATTAGGAGTTTATACGTTATAGGTTAATGGATCAAGTGTTTGTGGGTTTAAGGTTTATGGATTCATGTTTCGGGGATTAAGGTTTCACGGTTCTAGTGTTTATATATTTAACCTTATAAGTTTAAAGCTACTAGGGTTAGCAATAATGGGTTCTGGGTTTTTCGGTTAAGGGTTCATTCCGCGAGTGTTAATAAGTTTAGAGATTCTTGGTCTAAAGTTCATGGGTTAAAGGTTAGCGAGTTTATTGTTTTAGAATTTATTGGTTTAGCCTTATAAGTTTGGGTATTTTGTGTCTAAAAATTATGGTTTTAGGATTTAAGGGTTGAGAGTTTGTGCCTTAAGAGTAAATGATTTAAAGGTTTGTGTTTACAGAGCTAGTTTTTAGATTTAAAGCTTATGTGTTTAGGGCTTATGGGTTTAAAGTTCATGAGTTAAGGGTTTTCCAGGTTTTGGGTTTATCGTTTTAGAGTTTATGGGCTTAGCATTTATAGGTTTAGAGCTTATTGGTTCTGGGTTCATGGTTTTAGAGGTTATAGAGTTAGCGTTCATGGATTTAGGACTTACAGACTCCGGGTTAATGGGACCTAAAGGTCTATGGTATTAGATTTATGAGTTAAAGATTCAAAATTTATGGATTTTTGAGTTTATGGGTTTAAGGATTCAGATATATTAGTTTATGTTAATGGGATTATGGGTTTTAGGGCTTAAGGGTTGAGGGTTTATGAGTTTTATGTTAATTTTATATTTTTCGTTACAATGTTTTACAAAACATTCCGGTTTTTTTTTCACAACTGATGCAAAAATAGCGAAATACCAACTTTGAGAGGTTATATTTCAAAATCAGGTTGGGTTTAAGGTTTATGAGTTAAGGGTTTTCCAGGTTTTGAGTCTATGGTTTTAGCGTATAGAAATTATAAATTTGACGTTAATGATGGCTAAATAATTAAAACAATTTTTGCAATAAATGGTTTGACCATCAATTTATTTGACAAAACTTTTATTATTCTACGTTTCGGTTTCTCATTAAACCCTCATCAGGAACTGCAATATTAAATTAAAAATTATAAGAATGTACATAACAATAAAATTTTTTGTACATAACCAAACTTTAAACATGCTTAATTTACACATCATAAAATACCAACCTAAAAGTATCAATTTACAATCCAATATGACTACAATAAGTGTGACATATTTACGATTCAAACTAGAACAAGAAATGCTTTTTTGCTCTTACAAATCTTAAAAAACAAACAAACGTTAAAAACGAGCAAAACAACTTCCATACAGCATTATATCAGACATTCCAGTATAACCAATCATAAACAAGAGCGCAAAGAAAATATGTACCTCCAACTTCCAATGTTGGCAACATTAAAACATTAAATTATTATTCACGCATAGGACCAAATGCCGATTCGAGCCATGTAACAGTCTTTTATTTAAGCATTGTCAAATACGATAAATAGAATATTTATAATAACAAATCTATCAACATTAATTTAAAATATAACATAGCAATATTATTTTTTCAAAAGTTTGTGAACAAAATTTTTTATAACAGAATTAAGATTCTGTGTATCTACTATTCTATTGATCGTTTTATGCTTTACAATAAATATCATTTCTGATATTAGTCTCTTATAATAATCCTGTTCAATATCTAAAATTTTAATTTTTTTAAGGTCAAATTCAAAAGTATGACCTGTGTCAAAAATATGCATATAGACAGCAGAAGTATCTTTTTTATTTTGAACATCTTTTTTGTGTTCACCTATTCTTGTGCAAAGCATCCTATTTGATTGTCCCACATAGCACATATCACAATTTTTACAATCAATCTTATAAACTACGCTTGTTCTTTCGAATTTATTAATTAAATCTTTCCCTAAATCATTTAAAATTGGTATCTTATTACAGGATTTATATATTATATTAAAATCAAACTTCAAAGATATAGCTTTAAAATCGTATTCTAACGTTTTAATAAATGGCAAAACTATAAATTTACTCAAGTCTTGACAAGGATTAGTTATCAAATTATGTTGGTTGTTTAACTTTTTTAATCTAATTTTTATATGTTTTTTAATAAAGTAATAAGGATATTGATTGGCACTAAGGACATCATAAATATATTTTAAATTTAAGTCATGAAATTTTATATGCGAAAGTTTGACAGCTTTATCAACCAATCCATACACAATGCCTTTCTTTTGTGATTCTGGATTGTGTGACCAAAAATTTAAATACAACCCAGAATGTGTAGGTTTCCTGTACCAGTTAGAAATTAAGTTTCCATTGGAATCGACTTCCAACGAGATATCTAAAAAATTAATCTTATGATTAATAGAATTTTCCAAGGTAAATTGTATTAAAGGGTCATAGCTGTTTAAAAATTCCAAAATATTATTACCCTCCCCAATAGGTATCACTGCCAAAACATCATCAACATATCTAAACCATTTTAAAATAGGGATGCTAGTAGTAGATAAACAATCACTTTCTATGTCTTGCATGACAATATCAGCTAATATAGGGCTGATAGGACTGCCCATAGCACAACCAGAGATTTGATGATAAAATTTATTATTAAAAACAAAAAAATTGTTATTTACAATGAAACCAATAACATCCAAAAATTCTTACTGCAACTTTTAAGAAAAGATACCTCGTAATATTTCATAAAATATTCATCAAATTTTGCTGGAAACCTCGTTGAAACCTTTCATAAAAGGTATCTTGCAATATTTCGTAAAATGTTTCTAAAATCTTGCACGAACCTTGCTGTAACCTTTCATCAAAGGTCTCTTGCGATATTTCGTAAAATGTTCCCCAAATCTTGCTAGGAACCTCGCTGCAACCTTTCGTGAAAGGTTTCTTGCAATATTTTATAAAATGTTTCTAAAATCTTGCAGAAAGCTCGCTGCAATCTTTCATAGAAAGTTCGATGCAATATTCCATCAAAATGTTGTCTAAATCTTGCTGAAAATCCCGCTGAAACATGTAATAAAAGTTTTTTTGCAATATTTCATCAAACGTTTTTAAAGTCTTACAGAAACCGCGCTGCAACCTTTCATGAAAGGTTTCTTGCAATATTTCATAAAATATTTCTAAAATCTTGCAGAAAACTTGCTGCAACCTTCTATGAAAGGTTCCTTGCAATATTCCATGAAATGTTTTCTGAATTTTGCTGAAAACCTCACTGAAACATTTCGTGAAAGTTTTCGTCCAATATTTCATGAAATGTTTCTAAAATCTTGTAGAAACCTCGCTGCAACCTTTCATAAAAGGTTCCTTGCAATATTCCATGAAATAATTTCTAAATCGCGCTGAAAACCTAGCTGCAACCTTTCGTGAAAGTTTTCTTGCAATATTTCATGAAATATTTCTAAAATCTTACAGAAACCTCGCTGCAACCTTTCATGAAAGGTTTCTTGCAATATTTCATGAAATATTTCTAAAATCTTGTAGAAACCTCGCTGCAACCTTTCATAAAAGGTTCCTTGCAATATTCCATGAAATAATTTCTAAATCTTTCAGAAACCTCGCTGCAACCATTCGTGAAAGTTTTCTTGCAATATTTCATGAAATATTTCTAAAATCTTACAGAAACCTCGCTGCAATCTTTCATGTAAGGTTTCTTGCGAAATTTCATGAAATATTTCTAAAATCTTGCAGAAACCTTGCTGCAACCTTTTATGAAAGGTTCCTTGCAATATTTTATAAAATGTTTTCTAAATTTTGCTGGAAACCTCTATGCAACCTTTTATAAAAGGTTTCTTGTAATATTTCATGAAATATTCCTAAAATCTTTCAGAAACCTCGCTGCAACCTTTCATGAAAGGTTTCTTGCAATATTCTATGAAATGTTTTCTAAATCTTGCCGTAAACGTCGCTGAAACATGTCATGAAAGTTTTCTTGCAATATTTCATGAATTGTTTCTAAAATCTTGCAGAAACCTCGCTGCAAACTTTCATGAAAGGTTTCTTGCAATATTTCATGAAATGTTTTATAAAACCTTGCAGAAACCTCGCTGCAACCTTTCATGAAAGGTCCCTTGCAATATTGCTTGAATTATTTTCTGTAACCTTGTAGCAAGTTTGCAGCAATATCACACTGAAATGTTTCATGAAACCTCTTAGCAATGTTAAGACAAGATTGCTGCAATCTTGTGACAATATTTCAGCACAATATTTCAGTGAAAGTTTCACTGCAATATTTCATGCTGTGTGGGAAGCAATAATATCCTATTTTTACAAAAATATCCAAGTTTAGCGATCATTTGTAAAAAGCACAGTGAATATTTCGCTACCGTCGTATTTTTTCCTTATTCCAGATTATTTTAGCTCCAACCTCTAATAAGTTTTATGAAATTATCTCAACCCTAGCCAAAGTTTTTTGATTTAAAAAAAAAGACTGCGAAAGGGCAACTGTGCGGCGGTGTCACACTATATACTCACACAATTGAGCGTGTCTATATTTTTAACATTTCAAAATGCTTAAAAATTAAAACTACGCTAGATCAACGAAGATAGACGCTTATAGAAGCGTACTTCTGGGTTAAATTTTTCGTCCGATACGCTGGGTAACACTTTAACATTGTTTGTATATCTATACATATAAAAAATTTGATATATATAGATATAAAAATACATGGGATCTAGTGGCGCCCTCAGTAGCTGGGTAACTCATTTTTGGCAGAAATTTCCCATTTAAGAGTACGCTTCTATAAGCGTCTATCTTCGTTGGTTAGATTAATTAGTTTCCGAAAATTTCACTATTTTTGTCAGTTAAAAATAATTCTTCTGCAAATTCTAGAACAAATCTATTAAGTACTTTGCGTAAAATAAAAAAAAATTAAAAAAAAACAATATTTATTTATTTTTAAAATCTTTAAAATTTTCTGAAATTTCAACTACGCTAAGAAAATTAGTTTTTAAAAACTTGTTTTCTTCAGATAGTAGCGAAGAAATTGTATTCAAACTTTGAAGTACATCTATTAAATAGTTTACGTAGAATAGAAAAAAAATTGGAAAATTAAATTTTTTTTATCATTTTCAAAATGCTCTAAAATTAAAACTGCCTAAAGAAAATGAGTTTTTAAATGCTTGTTTTCTCCATACAGTAGCAAATAGCTTGTATTCAAATTTCAGAGTGAATTTATTGAGTAGTTTACGTAAAACAAAAAAAAAATAAAAAATAAAAATTTCTTTCAAATTTTTAAAAATATTCTAAAATTAAAACTACACTAAGAAAATGAGTTTTCAAAAATTTTAAATTTTTTAGTTTTAAAATTAAAACTACACTAAGAAAATCAATTCTTAATAGCTTTCGCACTAATTAGACGAAAAAATAAATTCTATGCAGAATTTGAAGCAAATCCATCGAGTAGTTTTTGAGATTTAACTGGCGTAATGAGTACGTACACACACACACGCATACACACACACACATACATACACACACATTTTCTGGAAACCACTTATTTCGATTCCTTGAATCCAAATGTGTACAAATTAATCAAATGATAGAAAAAAACAATTTTTATCATTACCATGCTTTCTTCATAAGACAACCATATAATTAAAAACAGTTAAAGTTATCTCTTTTTATATTAAAGCAAATGCTAATTAGTAGAAACGAAATTCTTTTTGATTCCCAAACGCATTTGATTTCGAGGGGCATTGTGACACCTCGCTTTAACCGGTATGCGATCGTGAACTCAACGCGCTTTCACATGCGGGCAGATACGCCTATGCTTTCTACTATTACTTACGCGTTGTACAGTCAATAGATATAATAATAATATCCCTCCTCTGTAGCGTAAGAGAGGTGAAATGAGCGTCGACGGCTTGAATGTGAGCCCATCTGTTAACGGGATGTCGGAGCTGCAGCAATCGAGTTTGGCTTTTTTTTATTTTATCAATATCTTTTTAAATTCATAAATTAAACAAATGTAATGACTTGTCCGCACTAAAGCTATATTAATACAATAATTTATGTTAAAATAAAAAATAATTTGGACTTGTTATTTTTTTATAAGTTTGGATTGGAAATTAGATATCAAACTCGACAAACCTAACCTTAAAATACGATACACTAAAAGTTTTTATTATAACTTTGTATGTATAATATTTTGGTGGATTTCTTGAGTTGTCCGTACTAGAGTTTAATCTTACAAATTTTTTCTTTTTAGCAAAAAAACTCGATTAAATGCATCGTATATTCATAAGTTAGGATTAGAAATATTATTAGAAGGCGGGCAGCTTCGTCATGCTCTTAAGGCAAAGAGTGTACAGAGGGCATTCTCGTGTCTGTTTTTAACTAATAAAGTTGGCTAAAACTCAAAATAGAGTCAAAATGTGTTTAATTATTATCAGTACACATTAAGACGCCAAAATAGATCAACACCTGTTCGGTCTATGTACTTGTTAATGTATTTATAATATAATAAATTTTAAGTTCCAGTGTAGCGCATATCATTTAAATATAACTTATGGAGATAAATTCTTTTTGCTATCCCGTAGTTTTTGAACACGTTTTTTTTTAATCGAAAGGTTTTAATCTCAACTTTAATATGCAATCAGTAAAAACCTTATAGAATAAGTAGTTCGAAAACTGTAAAATTATAAAGCAGATGCAAATTTTTCAACAAACCGACAAAACTGCTCATAACTCGGAAAAAATCGAGCGTTGGACCGAACGGACGCAGCTTTTTTCATGATTTTATGTAAGAAAAAAGATCCCAAAGCTAAAAGAAAATCCGAGACCCAAATGCAATGCACTCTCCTTGTCAAATACATTGGATATTAAACTTAAATTGAATAAAAAAATTGTTTTAATGTTTTAAAATTTTTAAAGTTGTAGAAGGACTCCAAACTTATCATTTAAAGAAACATCTCAAAGCGTTAAAAATTATTCCATATATCTTTATCTAAGAAACATAAGTATAAAATAACTAATAGTTGGTTTCTACTGATAGATTAATGGAAAATACTTGTTGAACTCATAGTTAAAAAAACTTGAAATTTTCAGAAACACAAGTTCTAACTAAAATGAGTTTTTCAAACAAAAACAAGTATCTTTTCACTTAGTCACTTTTTGTTATGATAAATTTAATATTTATATTAAATTATATAAAAAATATTTTGTAAACATGGTTTGAATTTTTTAAAGTTGTTAAAAAGCTTTAAAACTTATTATATGAAGAAATGACTAGTACCGGCTTCATTTTACAAATTTTTTCATATCTCTTGATCTAAGGAACTTATAAATATGAAATTTTCACGATTAGTTGGTTTTGACCGGTAGATTAATGAAAAATACTTGTTGAACCCATAGCTAGAATACTTTAATATTTCAGAAAAAAAGTTCTAATTAAAATTAGTTTTTGAAGAAAAACAAAGTTAATTTGCACTTGTTCATTTTTTGTAATTATTAATTTAATGTTTAAATTGAATTCAATTAAACTATACCTCATAAACATGGTTTAAGCTCTTAGTACTTGTGCAAAATTGCATCTCGCTTCTAACAACTGGGATTATAATTCATGAGGTGGAAGAATCTAATGGCCATCTCTGTTCAAATTGAACTTTATTATTTAAGTCGACGTTTCCCTCTTCAATAAGAGCTTCTTCAGGAACTTAAGAAATAATTAAAATAAATAACTATTCATAATTAACATAAATAAGTTGCATAATCACATAGAAAAATAATCAACGTTAGCAATGAAAGAGTTAGAGAAGATAGGCCAATCCATATACGGAAACGTTTACGCGAAATAAAATGAATGTATGAAAGTAGTGACTGAAGAGTTACAAGAATTATTTGCAAAACAAGAAAAGTTAGATGAGAAAATAAACGTATCTAGCGATTAAGATAAATCGATGTATTTAAATGTAGAAAGAACAGCATACGTAGAAACAGAAAACCTAAGACAACAGGTAAATGCGTTGTCAGATAAAATTAAGAAATCAGAAGATAATATCGACGGTTGCGGGGAAGAAGGTTTCATTTCATTTTTGGTTGTAGAGAGGTGTCATTTCAAATTTGGTTGTAGAAAGTTGTCATTTTATTTAAAGTTAAAGAAAGATGTTATTTCATTTTGGGTAAAAAAGAAGCTTGTGTTTCTTAATTCATATATTTAATTAATTTATTTAATTCATTATAATTTTGAAATCAATTAATTTCTTTTGGAGTTTACTACATGATTGAATAAAAAAAATTTTTTTGACATAGCACTTTTCCTTAAATTAAAATAAAACGAAAGCCCTTTTTTAACCCAAAATAAAATGACACTTTTCTAAAACCAAAAATAAAATATCTTGTTCCCCGCGACCGTCGATTAGAAATGAAAAATCTACTAAATGAAAATAAAATACAAAATACCCTATTATTAGACTGAAACGATACATTAAATTAAAAATTAAATGCATTAAAATAATCAATAGATAAAGATGAAGCTATCAAAATCGTTCAAGAAAATTTGACTAGAAAAATAGATGAAGTAGCAACAGAACATGATGAAAAAATATATAAAATAAAATAGTTAAGCAACTATCTATAAATAATAATGATAGTTTAAACAAAATAAGAGTACCTATATCTAAATTTGAAGGTCCTGATACAGAAAGGCTAGTGAAGTTCCTAAATAAATTGGATAAATATATGGCATTAAAGATCTTAAATAAAAAACAAAAATTAGAATTGTTACAAACAGTTCTACAAAAAGACGCAAATAATTGGTGGTAGATGTACCAAAATAATGTAAAAACATTTGATGGTTTTCAAGGTCTTTTTATAGATAAATTTTGGAATTAAAATATACAAAGAACGTCACGAAGAAAAGTAAAATTCGGACAATATTATGAAAATAGCAAAATGTCAAGAGTGGCATATGCAACTCAAATGTTAAACTTTGCAAAAGAGTTAAATTTATTATGATAAAGAATAACTAGCAGATAAAATATGCAAGCAATTCAATTGAAATATTATGCAAGCATTTCAATTTTCTCAAACAAAAGATAATGATACACTATTTAAGATATTAACTGATTATGATAATGATGATAAAAGATCAGGAAATAAAGACAAAATAAGACAAAAACCATATGGTATACAAAACCAATAAACAAATACTAACTTTAACAGAAAAGAAAATAAGCAAAATATAACGCAAAATATGAGTGATCAAGAAAAACAACAAAATAGAAATCATTGGAATGAACCAAACTCAAATTATGGATTTAAAAATAATCAAAAGAAGCCATACGAGAATCACGATATAAACGCTACAAGAATCATGGACAATCTCATTAAACAAAATATATAAATAGAAAAATTAAAGCCTCCTGTGGACAATAAGACTTAACGGGATATCGGAGCTGCAGCAAACAAGTTTTGCTTTTTTTATTTTATCAATATCTTTTTAAATTAATAAATTAAACAAATATAATGACTTGTCCGCACTGAAGCTATATTAATACAATAATTTATGTTAAAATAAAAAATAATTTGGACTTGTTATTTTTTTATAAGTTTGGATTGGAAATTAGATATCAAACTCGACAAACCTAACCTTAAAATACGACACACTGAAAGTTTTTATTATAACTTTGTATGTATAATATTTTGGTGGATTTCTTAAGTTGTCCGCACTAGAGTTTAATCTTACAAATGTTTTCTTTGTAGCAAAAAAACTCGATTAAACGCATCGTTTATTCATAAGTTAGGATTGGAAATATTATTAAAAGGTGGGCAGCTTTGTCATGCTCTTAAGAAGGATCATGAGTCACTTGACGCATTGAAAATAGATTTAATTAATAAAAGCAATGATAGAAACCAGCAAAACTGGTAAATGTTGCAGCTACCAATAAGAAAAAAGGGAAAAATAGTTGCGACAGAAAATAAATCCCCAACAAGAAAATAATCATCAAGGTAACACCATAATAGAGACTATAAGAGATGTACTTTCACATGATATTGAGCTTACAGGCATAAAAAAAAACATAAGTACTTGTCCAGAAATAAATATTAGATTAAAAAACATTAATATAAAGGCACTTGTAGACACAGGTAATGAAATCACCTGTGCATCTGAGAATTTTTATTTTGAAAACTTAGATAAACTAGAAAAATGCCCAATATTACCAACCACAGGCAAAGTTATAAAGTCTGCAACAAGCACAAAATCAACTAAAATAAGGAAACAAATACTATTAAGCACAAAAATTGAAAATGAAGAAATAAAAATCATTTATATAATACCAAATAGTACCAAATTTAATAAAAGATTGTATATTAGAGTATGATACTCAAAAAACTTTAAAAATGATAATCCATATATACTTTAAGGAATCATTGCTAAATATAAATAACAGTGATATTAATAGAAAATACATTGAACATAAAATAGACTTAAATGAGTATACGAAATTCAATTGATTGAAACAAATAGAGGTAAAAATGACCTTTCAAATGAATTAACCCTGCATGAAGATAGGGAAAATCTATATCATGAAGATAATTATTATAATACACATAAGCTAACAAATGATGAGATATGTGAAAAAATAAACGAGGGTGGAAATATTATACTTTAATAAAAACTAGAGTTAATAAACCTAGTAACAAAATATAAAAAAGTATTTAGCAATGCTCCTGGATTTTTAAAAACATATAAACATGAAATAAAAGTAATCGATGATTCTCATTTTTAATGTAAACCGTAGCATATACCAATACATATTCGAGATAAAGTTTCAAATGACATCGATAGAATGTTAAAACTTGGTATTATAAGAAGACCAAAAAGTCTGTATATAAATGCCATAGTTACAGTATTTAAAAAAGATGGATCTCTAAGTCTTTGTTAAGCTGCTAGAAAGTTAAATACAAAGATGATAAATGATTATGAAGCTCCTCTATCGGTTGGGAAAATATTTTTGAGATGTAATAGACGAAAATATATGCCACGTCTTGATTTAACAAGCAGTTATTGGCAAATAGAATTATTGGAAGAAAGTAAGAAGTTTACAGCATTCATAATAGATAATAAAGTCTACGAATTTAATGTAGCAGCTTTTGGTATCAAAACTAGCAGTGCAGCACTTCCATCAACATAATAGGATAGACTGCGGATCCCATGTGTTGAGAATGGGCTTCTATGAGAAAGAGACAGAAACATTTAACGAGAGCTGCTTTCTCTCTCTAGCGTGAGCTGGTTGGCCGTCGAATCTTTACTTCGATTTGCTGAGATCAAGCGCGTATTTCAAATTAAGGAATAAAGAAAAGCATCGAGAAATGCATTCAAGCTCAATTTATCGAAAATTTTGTAGCTTTTTTATCTGTTAGTTTAAAATGATGATTCAATCACTTAAATTAAAAAATACTTCTAACAATAAGAACATATTTTCTTATCTTCAAAACTTTTTTTTTGAAAATGTTAACATAAATATTACAATAAATAATAACAATACATAATAATTACTTCAATAGCAAAATTTACATTGGAATGATGTTTGATAAAATAAAAATAAAAAGAATGATGTTTAAGTGTTTAATTTATATAAGTATTATATAAAAAATAATGCTATTACACAATAGTATTCAATGAATTTATTAAAATATTAATAAATTGTTCGACTACTAATAAAATACTTACAAGGAGAGAAAAAATGTTTATATCCTTGTCTAGGGGGCCTATTCGACGAAAAGAAAAAACACGGGTTCATTTTTTTTCATCAAAAAATAATATCCTGCAGTTTCAGCCGAATCCGTTTCCTGGAGGTGAGGTGCTCTCCTTGTTAGTGTGAATACATGTCAAAAACATTCAACTGAACAGACAAATTGAACCGTTAAGTAAATTCCAAAGGGGGCCAATGAATATATATGATTTCGTGTCCATCAATTTTGTTTTCGTGTCAATCATATTTTTTTTTAATATTGTTTATAGTAATTTCTTTTTTAGTACAAGATTACTGATTAATAAAAAAATAGTTTTAATCCTTTTATTACAGTAAAAATAAATCAAATAACAGTAATAATAGTAAAGCACTAATAACATTATTTCTTAATTAACAAATATTTTTACTGGTGATAAAATAATCTTAATTTATTATTACGAGCCCTAATTCAAGTTTTAAATTCTATTGAAGAGGTTGCTTCGTGGTGCAATCTAATTTGAAAATATTGATTCAAAATCAATTTCATCAATTGATTTTTGTGATCAGCTAAAAATTCTTGGTCAGCAGCATGATCGAAATTTAAGAATAGTGAATTAATTGAAAGGACATTCATTGTCACAATAATTAATCTTTCAAGTATATTTTTCTTATATAAAGTTTCTTGTAAACGTAATACTTTTTCGCCGATACTGCATATAGTTATAACATCTTCTAATGAAGAAGTTAATTTCCCATAGGTTTTTCTACGTTGCAGAGCAGATATGACCTCTTCACCTTCTTCTCTTAATATACGTTTAATGCATAAATGACATTTTATTTTTGTTAAAATAGCCTTAACAACAGTTCCACTGATGTATGCGATTATGTCACTTTTATATTCATTCAAATATAAATTTGGGAAATATTTATTAATGTTGTTTAATTTTTTATCACTAATATCAAGGTTATTTTCAGTTTTACTGTTATCTTCAGCGTTTGTTTCAGTATTTAGAAGTAACGTATCATCTCTCGTGATACAATTTGCAGTCAGAGGAACACTCACATCAACGTGAGACATTAATTTTCTGTACGCACTCTTAAATTGGATAGTCGTTGGATTATTATTGAAGTCTCTGAAACGTCTAATACAAGAAAAAAACGTCTCCAAATGGTCTTGAGAAAGTTTATACGTTAATAAAAAAGATACATATTTTCCTGCAAATAATTCTTGTGCCAAATGTATAACATTTTTCAAACTTATAATAAAGCCCATAAAAACCGTGCGTCTGTTTGTTTGTAAAACTGGTACATCATTAATTTTTAGACTTTGTAAATAATTTATGTAAGCATCAACTTTGATTTTAAACTCTTCTAAATTTTCAGGGCTTATAACTACTTTTTTTGGATTTTTGTTAAATCGGTTTTTTGAATTTAATATATCAAAGCAATCATTAATTATTTCGCAATATCTGGCAGTTGCGCTTGCTCGTTCGAATCTATCCAATTCATGATCATACTCACAATTTAATAATGCGGTGCACACACTGGAACTAGCCTCCTGACTTCTGATGCTCTACCAATACTATAATGCTATAATTCATGACTGAAATTCGTAGGAGAGGCACATTCTTAACATGCCGAAGAATTTATTGCAACGTTGAAAGACAATATAAGGGTAAAAATAAAGACGAAAACTGCTTAATACGATTAACTTTTCAATGTAGTTATGAATAATCGTATTATGCAGTTTTGTCTTCATTTTCACTGTTATTCTGTCTTTTAACGTTGCAATAAATTCTTTAGAATGTTAAGAATATGCCTCTTTTATGAATTTTAGTAAAAAATAGTTAAATTTTTATTAAAATGCATAATTCAAATGTAGATGTTGTAATATGTAAATGTTGCGTCTTATATTTGTAAGCGTATCACCTTCTGTCGGTAAATGCGTACTCGATCATACATACGATTCAGCAAATCAACTGAGAAAGAGAGGCTCTAGTCGAGCTCAAGCAGTCTGTTGAACAGAGTCTAGCAAGCGCCATGTAGCGATAAAGACAAGCTCTTTACAATAGCATATGTAAAGTAAAGCTCAGCCATTTGTAACGTATTAGATTAATAATTACTGTACTTAAATATAATTAGAATATATATCAACCAGTTTAATATTATTAAATGAAAGTGTTTCCTTTCCGATCCCGGAACACAAAACCTCTATTCCCAACATGGTAGCAGAGCGTGGTTGAAGGTATGCAAATAAAAAAACGTGGTTAAAAAGAAAAAATAAGATAACGTGGTTAAAAAGGAAAAATAAGATAACGTGGTTTAAAAGAAAAAATAAGAAAACGTGGTAGAAAAGAAAAAAAAATAAGAAAACGTGTCTTAAAAGAAAAAAGTAAGAAAACGTGGTTATTGAAGCAAAAACGTGGTAGACTATTTAAGTCAAAAAGATAACTAAAAAGCAAAAGTAAAGTGAAAAATATATAGAAAAGTGAAAAGAAAAAATTATTATCAATCAAGAGAAAGAAAAAAGAAGAAAAATAAATCGAAAATACTTTCGATGTAAGCGGATTATAAATTAAAGCTACGTGGTCGCAAAAAGTCAGTTTAGAAGAAAATCATTTTGAGGTTAAAACAGAGCACATGTTTAAAAGATAAAAGGAAAGAAAAAGAAAACAAGTGAATAAAAGGTAAAAAATAATAAATAATAAGAAGAAGATAGTGAATAATAATTTTGAAAAAATAGACTGTACGAGAAAATTAAAAAAGGTGACAAAATAAAAAGATTAAAAACGTGAATTCACTAAGGAAATTAAATAAGTGAATTTAATAAGATAGTTAAAAGAAAATTTAATGAAACAGACAAAAGCTGAAAATATAGTGCTCATTAAAGAAGACAGAAATCGTTTAAGAAAAGTTTTCCTCAAAGAACTGAAAAAAGTGTTAAGTGCAGTAAAAGAAATTGATAAAAATATAAAATTAGAAAAAGAAAGAGAAATGGCTAAGCAAGTAAAAATTGATGATGTTTATATTCCCATTTTTGATGGATGCAATTATTCAAGCTGGGAATTCAGATTACTGAATATTTTAGAATATAAAGAATGTAAAGAGCAAGCAATAAGAGTATTAACTGAAGCAGATAATCAAGATGTTTGGAAGAAAGCAGATTTGAAAGCTAAAAATATACTGATAAGCTCAATATCAGATAAGCAGTTAGAATACATTAAAGAATGTGAAACAACATATGAAATGATGAGAAAGCTAGACAGCATGTACTCAACAAAATCTACAGCTCTACAGATAATATGTAGAAGTAAATTAGAAGATGTAAAACTGAAGAATTATGACAAAGTTGAAGATTTTTTTGTAGATTTTGAACAAGCCTGTAATAAGTTTAAAGCAGCTGGTGGAACTTTGAACGAGCAAGAAAAGATAAGATATATAATAAAAGCACTGCCACCCAGTTACAGCTTTATTGGTGACTTTATAGATGTCATACCAGAAGAGCAAAGGACAGTAGAATATGTAAAGTCCAAAATTCAAGAGAAAAATATGACAAGACCTAAAAGTGAAAGTAAAAGAAATGTCAGCACTTTCAGCATAAAAACAAAAGGACAATGTTTTAATTGTGGGAAAGAAGGCCACAACAAGAAAGATTGTTGGAGAGCACCACAATATAACCAAGGCAGAAGAACGCATACCAGTCAAAGTAGAGGAGCCTACTACAACAGAGGTCATGGTCAACGAGGATTTCAACGAGGATTTCCACGATCAAATTCAAGGGGGTATTCACAACAAGGCCATAGACAGAACAGAACAAGTCAGCCATGAGAAGAATCTTCTAGTCAACGTAACGACAACCGCAATACAGAATCATGGGTAATGATGGTAAACCATAATGAGGTAAAAGAAACAGAAATTTATGAAAGTAAAAGTAAAAATAAAATAAACTGGCTTTTAGATAGTGGTTGTACTGACCATATAGTTAATAATAATAGTTATTTTGAAAAATTTATTGTATTAAAAGAACCAGTTAATGTAAAATTGCCAGATGGAAAAATATTAAAAGCTACTAAAATAGGTAACATTATAACGTATTTCAAAACTTATTATTATGAAAAGAAAGTTGATCTTAAAAATGTCTATTATGTAAAAGAATTAAGTAGAAATTTGTTAAGTTTTTCTAAAATAACTGTAAATAACACAATTGTATCGAGAAATCAAACAGCAAAAATTTATAATAAAAATAGAGAATTAGTAGCTGTAGCAGAAAAAATAAATAATTTGTATTTAATGAAAAGTTTTATTGATGAATATAAAGGTAAAAATATTTATGCAAATACGCTCAAATTAACAGATAAAGAAAAATGGCACAGAGCATTAGGCCATGTAAATTTTCAATATTTAAATAAATTAGTTAATGAAAAATTATTGAATGGCTTACCAGATAAATTAGAAAATAATAATATGAAATGTGCAAACTGTATTCAAAGTCAAATGGCTAATGTACCGTTTGAAAATAAGAAAACTAGATCTACTGAGACTTTAGAATTAATTCATACAGATTTAAATGGTCCACACAGCACAGCTGGTTATGGTGGAGAAAGATATTTTTTGACGTTTATAGACGATTATAGTAAATGTAGTAGAATTTATTGTATTGAAAGTAAATCTGAAACAGCAGGATGTTTTATAGAATATGTAAATTTAGTTGAAAATCAATTTAATAAAAGAGTAAAAAAGCTACAATGTGATAATGGTAAAGAGTATTTAAATCAAGAAATTTATAAATTTATTAAATATAAAGGAATTAAATTATTACCTTGTCCACCCTACGTCCATTAATTAAATGGAGTAGTGTAAAGATTTAATAGATCAGCTATGGACATAGGCAGATGTTTAGTAAGAGAAGCCAAGATACCTATAAGGTATTGGCCAGAAGTAATGAAAACAGTTTCTTATTTAAAAAACCGTACAATAGCTAACACACATGGAAATAAAACTTCATATGAAATACTTTTAAAATCAAAACCTGATTTACAACATTTGAAAATATATGGAAGCAAAGTTTTTGTAAGGGTACCAGAAGTATTAAGAAAAAGTAAATGGAACGATAAAGCTAAATTAGGTATACTTGTAGGTTATACACACAATGTTTATAGAGTTTTAATTGATAATAAAGTCATAAATGCCAGACATGTTAAAGTAGTTGAAGAAGATACAGAATTAATTTGTACTGAACAAAATGATGAAAATCACATTGAATTAAATTTAGAAAATAAGAATAGTCAAAGTAAAATCGATTCTGAAAATGAAAATGAAAATGAAATTAATGATAATGAAAATTATGATAGTGAAAATTCTAATAGTAAAATAAATAATGATTCTGGTAATGTAAATAAAAGATTTAAAAAACGAAAAGATAATTTAGAAGTTAAAAAAACCTCAAGGAGAAAGAAAAGTCCTATAGAAAGATACGGTAACCCAATAACACATTATATATATGTAAATTATGTAAACGCTAATGTACCGAATACATTCGAAGAGGCGATAAACTCCACAGAAAGTAAAGAATGGCAAAAAGCTATGGATTCTGAAATTAATAGTTTAAATAAAATTAAAACATGGACTATTGTAGATAAACCAAAAGATAAGAAAGTAATTGATGTAAAATGGATATTTAAAAGGAAAGGAGATAATCCTTATAAAGCTAGATTAGTAGTAAAAGGCTTTCAGCAAAAAGAATATTTAGAGAATGTATACTCTCCAGTAGGAAAAATGCAAACTTTAAAAATTTTGTTAAGCTATTGTTGTGTAAATAATTTAGATATAGAACAAATGGACGTTGAGACAGCATTTCTCAATGGTACAGTAAAATCAGAAGTTTATATTTATGAACCAAAAGGATATGAAACTGGAGAAAATAAAGTATGTAAATTCCAAAAGGCACTCTATCGTCTTAGAGAAAGTCCACGAGCATGGTATGAAACATTTAATAACTATGTTGAAAAATTAAATTTTGTTAGAAGCAATCATGACTATTGTTTATATGTAAATAACACAAGCAATGATCCTATATATATATATTGGTATTTTTAGATAATATTTTAATTTGCTGTAAAGATAAAAATAAGATCAAGGATATAAAAACAAAATTAATGCAAAGATTTGCAATGAAAGATTTAGGTAAAATAACAGGATATATTGGAATCAGGGTTGCGTAAAAAGTAATTAAAAATTATTTGAATCACGAATCATTTTTGAATTTGTAATTAAAGTTTTATTTAATTAACAATTCCTTTTAAATTGATAATTGAAAATATTTTAATTAACAAATCAAAATCTAATCGTGAATTGAAAAGGGTTTAATTAAAAAATTAAAAGGAATTCTCAATTAAATAAATTTCAATTAAGAAATCAAAATGTAATCGTGAATTGAAAGGGCTTTCATTACAAAATCGAAAGGAATTCTTAATTAAATAAATTTCAATTAAGAAATCAAAATTTAATCGTGAATTAAAAGGGCTTTAATTCCAAAATCAAAAGGAATCCTTAATTAAATAAATTTCAATTAAGAAATCAAAATGTAATCGTGAATTGAAAGGGCTTTAATTCCAAAATCAAAAGGAATTCTTAATTAAATAAATTTCAATTGAGAAATCAAAATTTAATCGTGAATTGAAAGGGCTTTAATTCCAAAATCAAAAGGAATTCTTAATTAAATAAATTTCAATTAAGAATTCAAAATGTAATCGTGAATTAAAAGAGCGTCAGTTATGATTATGATTTGTGAATTCGAGGGCGTTAATTAAAAATTCCACAATTCCTTTTTAATTAAACGTACTAAGGAATTTTTATCATATGTATGTATATAGAAAAACATATGTGGACACGCACATACATACGCACCTGGGCTCATATATATGCAACATTTCGTGTCGACCCACACGCACACATACAGACAAGTTGATATATATATATATATATATATATATATATATATATATATATATATATTTATATATACATACATACATGGGACGTTCCACGTCAACTAGAACGCACCCACAGACAGGTGTACATATATAGATGGGACGTTTCATGTCGTTTCGCATGCATGCACGCACACGTTAATGTTCATGGGATTTTTCGTGTCTATTGAAACACAAGCAGACAAAGGTTTATATATATGAGACATTTGATGTCGATTCGCATGCATACACACAGGCTTTAAAAAACATGGGATTTTTCATGTCAATTATAACGCACGCACACAAAAGTTCATCTATATGGGACGTTTCATGTCAATTCGCATGCATGCACGCACACGTTAATATACATGGGATTTTTTATGTCAATTTCAACGCACGTACATACAGGTTTATATATATGCGACATTTCATACTAATGTGCATGCACACACATACATGATTATATATATATATTTATATATATATATATGGGACATATCATGTCAACTCGTATGTACTCATAATCACAGGCTTTTCTATATATATGGAACATTTCATGACAACTCTCACACACCTATCCGAGTTCTAAGGTTTTCATATATGGGACGTTTCATCTCAATTTTCATTTATGCACACACATGTTAATATACATGGGATTTTTTATGTAAATTTCAACGCACGCACATACAGCTTTATGTATATGGGACATTTCATATCAATGCGCATGCACACACATACAGTATTATATATATATATATATATATATATATATATATATATATATGAGACATATCATGTCAACTTGTATGTACTCATAACCACAGGCTTATCTATATATATGGAACATTTCATGACCACTCTCACACACCTATCCGAGTTACTTCAGGTTTTCATATATGGGACGTTCCAAGTCAATTTTCATTCATGCACACACATGTTAAAATACATGGGATCTTCCATGTGAATTTCAACGCACGTACATACAGGTTTATATATATGCGACATTTTATTCTAATGCGCACGCACACACACAGGATTATATATATATATATATATATATATATATATATATATATATATACATGGGACATTTCATGTCGACTCGTACGTACTCATAATCACAGGCTTATCTATATATATGGAACATTTCATGACAACTCTCACACACCTATCCGAGTTCTCAGGTTTTCATATACGGGACGTTTCATGTCAATTTTCATTCATGCACACACATGTTAATATACATGGGATTTATTATGTCAATTTCAACGCACGTACATACAGGTTTATATATATGCGACATTTCATGCCAATGCGCACGCACACAAACAGGATTATATATATATATATATATATATATATATATGGGACATATCATGTTAACTTGTATGTACTCTTAATCACAGGCTTTTCTATATATATGCAACATTTCATGACAACTCTCACACACCTATCCGAGTTCCTTCAGGTTTACATATATGGGACGTTTCATGTAAATTTGCATTCATGCATACACGCTTTTATATACATGCAACTCTTCATGTCAACTTATGTACGACCTTACAGACAGGTTTTTGGATATGTATATATGGTCCATTTCATATCAACTTGCTCACGTTCACCCGCAATTTTTTTGTTCATATATATATATATATATATATATATGGGACATTTCATGTCAACTCGCACGTACTCGCAAGCACAGGTTTTTCTGTATATATATGGGACATTTCATGACAACTTGTACACACCTATCTAAGTACCCTTAGGTTTATATATATGAGACGTTTCATGTCAATTCGCATGCATGCACACACGCGTTCATGTACGTGGGACTTTTTATGTCGACTCACAAGCATGATATAAAATATATATATATATATATATATATATATATATATATATATATATATATAAGGGACATTTCATGTAGAATCGCACGTACACACACAAGTTTATTCAAGTTCATATGGAACATTTAATTTTAACTCATACGCGCACGCACACGCTCACACATACAAACACATATTTAACTTTATATATATATATATATATATATATAACTTTACCTTATCGATGTAGACAATATTTAGAAAAATAGTTATTTTTTATGCTGTGGTACCCACGATCGCCGCCTTCGGATACCTAGGTGTTAATGATAACTTAAACATCATCTACAGCTAAAACTTTTGAAATTCAACTTATAGTTTAATAACTACTTTGAAGTTGTTTCAAATGTTATCTAGCCAAACATGGATGTTCCGAGTAAGATAATCATTGTCTACAAGAATATCTTTTGAAATTTAGCCATTATTTATTAATAACATGTACGTTTCCCGAGATGACATCTCACAATATCCAGGTGATCCTGGCTACCTGGAAATCGTCTATATGAATGAATTTTGAAATTTTCCATACCGATTATGAAGTTTACAGACATTTGCAGGGACTACGTCAAATGAAACTTGGAGATTCTTTTAGATTTTGATCCTAAGGTTGTTTGATTAGGTCGGAGAATACTCAGAAATAAAAAGATTTTAAAAGAACAATTGTTTAAGATTTGTGCAAGTTCCGTGAAATGACCTTTTTTCATCAAACATCATTCCGATATACAGGTAATAAGCGCTATTATTTAAAAAATTTGAGAATTTATGAATCTTAGCAATTATTTACTTACCACGAAAGTTAAGAAATCATTTTAGTAATTCATTTTAATTGAATTCAATCATTTAAAATCTATATAAGTCAAATTCTAAACATAAAGAAATTCTGAATTAGTTATGCATTTACATATAATTTTTATTAAATCTTTAACATTTTTGTTTATTTAACCGAACAATAAACATTCTTGCTATTTACATGAAATCATGAAACTTTAATTTTTTATAAAAATAAAAAGTAATATTTTTAAACATCATTTATTATAAATATTATTTCCTTAATAGACATAAATCTTTGAAATCATTAGATATATCTAATACTATTACAAAATTATAGAAAATGAAGATATATTTTAAGAGGAAGAATCATATTTCTGTCCTTTGCTAATAAGAAAATTGGTTTTTCGAATAAAAAAAATAAATTAAAATGGAGATAATATATTGACTATGAATAAGATTTACATAATTAGACGCATTTATGCATATTGTGTATGGACTATGGATACATCGTATATTAATTATGTGGGCTCATATAAATACACAGGTTCTCTATAGCTGTTTATGCATGACTTCTGAATTTTTTTCTATACGATGTGACCTTATATAAAGCAATCAAACAATTTTTCTCATATCATTAATTTAAATTATTTATTTACTTCATGCTGGTAAAAATTTACAATATTATATGTGGCGATAACTCAGCCAATGTACATTTTTGGTTAATTTTTAATATCATGATTGCATATTTAACACAAGAGTTTGAATAATAACTTTTCAAGTGGCGATTACTCAGCTAATGTAAGTTTTCAGATATTTAATAATATCGCGATTATTTTCTAATATGAAACATTTGAAAAGAATTTTCTAAGTGGCGATTACTCAGCCAATGTAAGCTTTCATATATTTCATAATATCGCGATTATTTTCTAATATGAAACATTTAAAAAAAATTTATGAAGTGGCGATTACTCAGCCAATGTAAGCTTTTATATATTTCATAATATCGCGATAATTTTCTAATATGAAACATTTAAAAAGAATTTATGAAGTGGCGATTACTCAGCTAATGTAAGCTTACATATATTTCATAATATCGCGATTATTTTCTTATATGAAACATTTAAAAAGAATTTATGAAGTGGCGATTACTCAGCCAATGTAAGCTTACATATATTTCATAATATCGCGATTATTTTCTAATATGAAACATTTGAAAAGAATTTATGAAGTGGCGATTACTCAGCCAATGTAAATCTTTCGATGATTTTGAATATCGCGATTATTATTTTAAAAAATTTTTACCTATTCATATAAAATAAATTTATATAAATTTATATATAATAATATTTATAATAATTTATATATAATATTCATGTAAATTTACACATAAGATAAATTACGGTAATTTTTTATGTGTAAAAATGAATGTTTCATAGAAATATCTACTGTGCCGTTTGTTAAACATTTACAAAATACATCAGAAATAGAGTTACAGGATAGCATAAAAGATTTGAACCTAGTTTAAATAATGTGCATCATGCGGTAACCCAGCAACAGCTGTAATATGACCTGTTACTAGAGAATTAAAAGTTTTGTGGATATCCCCATATATCAAAAAATATGATTATGACTTCTTCAGATTTTTTCTGAATTTCTAATATATTGAATAGTGATTTTTGAAGGGCATATCATAGTATTAATTAAATTAACTTATTAATAAACTGAAAAATTGCCTAGTATTAATAAATCAGTGCGATTTATTGTATTTATTCACAAAAAAAATTTATAGCTTAGTCGTGTAAAATGGCTTTATTTCCACTATCGAACAATTCCATGGTATGCTTAACTATTTCAAGAGTTAAAAAAATTTACTAATACGTATATTTTTTTATAACTTCAAAATCGTTACTGAGAATCATAAATAATTTTCACAGTATTTTATTAATAGCAGGTCGTATATCTCTATCCTTTTATAATAAAAAAATTCAATTTTCTGCAAAACTTTATAATTGTAGCAAAAAATAAGAAGAAAATAATAATATCTCGTATAATAAAAAGCAATATTTTCTCTTATGAGAAAAAAATTATTTTTATCGCTTCGTTTCAAAGAAAACTTTAAAAAACTGAATTGTCCATCCAAAACTCAATATTTTATGTTTTTCAAGTTTTTTTTTAAAACGAATCAATGAAAAAATTTTTTCCTAATCAAAGAAAATATTGCTTTTTATGATACAAGATGGGGCTTTCTCTTTATTTTTTGCTAAAATTATTAGTTTTTGTAAAAAAATCAATTTTTTGATTACAATAGGACATATATACTCGACCTCCTCTTAAGGATCTTTAACAGCTATTAAACTCTTAACAAGATTGTAATAATTCATCTCGATTTACTTCCATAGAGTTCGTGAAGTTTCATTAACCTTTCAATCAATATACAGAAAATATAAAGATTCATCCGTATTCTTAAATGATCTTATGGATTTATAATCATTTATTTACCAATAATTTAATAAATATATTCATACGATGATAAAACGTAAAAAATATTTCTGAAGAATTTTTTAAAATACAATCTAGCAGGTTTCTCCTGAAAACTTTACAGTGCTGTTCAATTCTAAAGCGATCTTAATTGTTCATTAATTGTGAATACGATAAAATTAAGGTTACTATTCCTCAGTAAAACTTAATGAATCAAAAAAGTTCAGAAGGTATCAACGACAATCATGACAATTTTTTTCATAAGAGTTCGCAAAGTTGTATTATGGACTGGTACCAAAAACCGCAAAAAATTAGAAAAGTTCTTTTACATCAGGATCTTTCCAAACCTTAATGTACATTTCAACCGGGGTATTTCACCTGAATACGGAGGACATTTATAACTAATATAGGTAGCTAGGAGAGTTTCCATAGCCGATGGAGATCCACGGCTCCACCAAAGTTTTTCCTATGTATTTTGGTGCCCTGAACACGAATTTCGAGGGTGGATAGCTGGAAAATAGTTAGGAAAATCTCTTAAGTAAATTTTCTGGTTGTTAATTTTTCGCGGAGAAACATAATTTTTCGTGTTTTTCATCAAATATTAAGTCGAAAATATTCTTATCAATTTTGCGGTACATTGCACCATTTCTCTGTAAAAACATCATAGATATAAAAAAAACTCATTTTGCCATTTTTAATGATTTTTTTTATTTTATTGCACCAATTATTGGTGACCAATATAATAAAGAATCCTTACATTTTAATTAGCTAAAATTATTCTTTAATCCACCAACTGTTGATAAAAAAAGAATGGTTTGGGCTGGTTGCGGTCTTCCTTTAATTTTTCACGAAGAATTGAACCGCTTATTTAGAGAGTACCGCGCAACGGTGCTCACATGAAAAAGTCAGGTCGGGAAATAGGGGAGATTGCTATAGTAACATTAAAGTCCACGGTTCCAAAAATTTTTTTATATATTTTGTCACTAAACATTAATTTAAAGGGGGTGAAGTCGGAAAATGTCCAGGAAAATTTGTATGATATAATTTCCAAAATATGAAAAGTCTATTTTTCAAATAAAAAACATTTTGTCGCTTATTTCATGCAATTTTCATGCCAAAGTTATGAAAGAGAATAAGTTTTATAATTTTTTTCAATTTTTCATATTAGAATGAGACTATTGTTACAGTGCAGCAGAGATTAGAATAGGATTTCCTAAAATTTTATTTCAATTGCTAAATTTATGTTATAATTTATAAATACGTTTAATTAATCGTTATTTGTATTTCAATCTTATTACATTTTTTACATGTAGAATTTCTGCTACAGGAACAATATGTATAGTACGCTATTCATTATCTTATGAAGTTTAAAAAACTTGTGTTTTTATAATTTATAAAATTTTTTAACGAAGTACAATTTTTTGGTATGAACTACTCTTTTACTGTTACATATTTTGTAAAAATATATCTTTTTAATAAAAAAAATAGGTATATGATTGATTGGAAATATTAATTTTAATTAATTTAATTTATGTATAACCCTGTTGAAAAAACTCACTGACATGGTAACATTTTTTTTAACTATTAATAATTGAATTTATTGATTTGTTGATTGTAATTCTGTAATCATTTATTTTATTTCCACAATTCAATCCAAAATATCCTTAATTTATAATCCTTCAGTTGAAAATTGAGGCAGCACACTAATTATAACACATCCAAAATAATTTATTGCAGCATCATCAGTGTCTCAACCAAATTTTAAAATTGCTAAGCATAAACTTTCAAAACGAATGTCAGGAAAAAGTAATTAACATTGTAAAAGAATTTTTTTATTACAGATAACTATTATGTGAAAAACTTTTTTAAAAATAAAATCATATAATCAAATTATCCATCAAAAAGTAAAACCATTCCTTAAAAATCTTTAAGATTTTTATCAGTATTAATATTAGCAACTTTTCCTAAACTAGAATTTTTTTTATTTTAAGTAACATAGAAAAAATAACCTGTTTATGTAACTGATTAAAAACTGCTCACTTGTTAAAAAAAAAATCTGGTGGCACTCATATATATATGGGTAATTCTTTCATACTTTTAAAAATCATGTTACTGCGTCATTTCTTCTAAATATGAGATAGCACATCTTGTTAGCAAATGTTCACTGATTTATTGAGTTATTAGAAACTAATTTTGTTATATTTTTAATGATAATTAGACGTGTCATTTTATGGCGGATGGGGAAAAG
Organism: Anastatus disparis; assembly: GCA_017163975.1. Classification (NCBI taxonomy): domain Eukaryota; kingdom Metazoa; phylum Arthropoda; class Insecta; order Hymenoptera; family Eupelmidae; genus Anastatus; species Anastatus disparis. Next base: position 2,296,824 of record JAFFSR010000027.1, read on the forward strand.
AGGTTTTTTTTTGAAATTTAAATGTTACCAGGCCATGTAAAATGATAAATTACCGCTATAAAAAAAATGACTACTGCTTTTTTGATTTGAAATTCACACCAAAGCTTTATCTATACACATACTTTTGGAAAATCAAGAGCATGGGTGTGTGCCTGTTAACAAAAGTACTTTCTGAAAGGTTATTAAAATGTTACCAAAAATTTATATATTTTACTTTTTCTGGAAAATACGATGCTGTAAAAAAGACTATTCAGCGGTGACATTTTAAACTACATCAAAAGGTAATATTTAGAATCACAAAGAGAAATTTTTTTATTAGGAACGTGTGCCTAGTGTAGATAAAGTTCTTTGTTCGTTTGAAATTATACTTAAAAAACGTGACTCACTTTTGAAAATAGGTTTTTATCCACTAATATGAAAACCTAAGCTTTGATTCACCTTTTCTCTGTTGTGAACTTTGTAATTTACTATTTTATAATACTCAATGTAATCTTTAAGTTGCTTTTGAAGTATTATTTCAAGTATTCTGGAAATCATTGAATTTTTCCCGGCTATTAAATTTTCCAAATTTACATCGATTACCTAGTTTCTATCAATGTTTTAATTCTAAAGAGTTTAAACTTTAAAAAGCTCAGTTTTAGTATGTATTTAATAGCTTACACCTAGAACGTTGAGTTGAATCATCACTGAAGTTTCTAGATTTTAAATTTAAAATTTTTAGATTTAATGTTTATTAAATAAACTAAAATATTTGGTTAAAAGGAATATAAGTATTTTTATTCGAAAACATAAACTACACAAATCTATGTCAAATTTCATACCCTAAGATTGACAATTTTAGCAAAAATAAATTGATATTCCACTCACTTATGATTTGTAATCAGGAATCCCAAAAGCCATTGGGTAACTAATATCACTCAATTTTAATACCCGAATCGCCAAAAATGAATTTTCCAGAAAAACTGGCATTTCTGGCATATTTTATTTATTACAAAAAATTTTGTAATTATTAATGTAAATTGCGTATTTAAATATTTTCTGTAACATATTAAACATGTAAAAATGAAAAAGCTCAATGGAAAATGATCTATTATAGCCCAAAATACTTAAAAAACTGATCTGAGATATGTAAAATATTATACCTGGGTGTGATAATAATGAATATATTTAAATGTCTTATATTAAAAAAAGCTATCTTCAAAAGTGAGTAATGCGATTTTTTCTTTTATTATCATTTTAATATATCAACATTAAAAAAAAATAAATTTGATACATGTGTCTTCAATTTTTTTTAATTTATTGAAAGTAAATTTTAACACTATGAAAAATTTACTCGAAAATCTGTCTTTTGATGTTTGTTAAAAAGACTACCCTTAAAAGTGAGTAACACGATTTTTATTTTCATTATAATACGTCAACATTCAGAGAAAATTAGTTTTATACGTGTGCCTGTATTTTTTTTTTTTAATTTGTTGCAGGTGAAATTTTAACATTATGAAAGATTTACCCATATATACCTGTGTGTGTGTGTGCGCGCATATGAATTGACATAAAATATCCGATGTATATGTATATACATATATTCATAAGCCCATGTGTGTACGTGCATGCGCCTTGACAGGAATAGCCCCATATATATATGGGGCGTTTCATATCAACTCACCTGGTCAAAAAATAAAAATGGCTAAAAATCTGGGAAAATGTTCTATTTGATACCCAAAATACCCAAAAAAATTTTTAGAGCTCTAGGTCAAAGAGGTCAAGAGCAAGAGGTCATGGAGTTTTGTGATTTTTTCAATTTTTTTGTAAAATCATCATTTTTAATATTTTTTTATTAAAAAACTAAAGGTTTTAGAAAAAAATTTATAAAGACATTTTTTGTTGGAAATTATGTGTAGAAACTATACAAATTTTTTCCAATCCCAAAGTTGCTATCTTCTGATTGGTCCATTATATATTTTGATGTGATTTTCAATAACTTTTCTTCGCCAAGGTTGATTTTACTCATTTGGCACTAAAAGTTTGTAATTTTTATAACCTTTCACTGAAATTTTCCCCTACATGGTAAAATAACTCTACAGGCAGTTATGGTACTTTTTATTTAAGGTATCAAGACTGAGTTTTAAGCCTGAAAAAAATGAAATTGAAATGTAGTCATAATTTGTTTTTGTAATGATATTAATTAATAAAACTTCTTTTTACCTTAAATATATATTAAATACAAGACTTTGACCTAAAAATAATTTTAAAAAACCCCATCCGTTGGTTAAAATCCTTTGCTCTTGTCGATAACTTGATTTTTAAAATTTTTTTACTTACCGTAGAGTTTCTCAGCTAATTTTCAATTAATTGACCTGAAAATTTCCAGAGATCTCTAATTTATATATCTTCACAAAATAATAGTTTTAGTTTTAGGGAAAAAAAATAATTTCTAAGTTTGGTTTAGAAAAAGTTGAAAAAAATCAATATTTTTGTGAATTTCATACAAGTAATTCAGTTCAACATTTACTTTAACTTATCTTATCAAAATTCCAGAACTATTATTTTGTGAAGATATATAAATTAGAGATCTCTGGAAATTTTCAGGTCAATTAATTGAAAATTAGCTGGGAAACTCTACGGTAAGTAAAAAAATTTTAAAAATCAAGTTATCGACAAGAGCAAAGGATTTTAACCAACGGATGGGGTTTTTTAAAATTATTTTTATGTCAAAGTCTTGTATTTAATATATATTTAAGGTAAAAAGAAGTTTTATTAATTAATATCATTACAAAAACAAATTATGACTACATTTCAATTTCATTTTTTTTCAGGCTTAAAACTCAGTCTTGATACCTTAAATAAAAAGTACCATAACTGCCTGTAGAGTTATTTTACCATGTAGGGGAAAATTTCAGTGAAAGGTTATAAAAATTACAAACTTTTAGTGCCAAATGAGTAAAATCAACCTTGGCGAAGAAAAGTTATTGAAAATCACATCAAAATATATAATGGACCAATCAGAAGATAGCAACTTTGGGATTGGAAAAAATTTGTATAGTTTCTACACATAATTTCCAACAAAAAACGTCTTTATAAATTTTTTTCTAAAACCTTTAGTTTTTTAATAAAAAATATTAAAAATGATGATTTTACAAAAAATTGAAAAATCACAAAACTCCATGACCTCTTGCTCTTGACCTCTTTGACCTAGAGCTCTAAAAAATTTTTTTGGGTATTTTGGGTATCAAATAGAACATTTTCCCAGATTTTTAGCCATTTTTATTTTTTGACCAGGTGAGTTGATATGAAACGCCCCATATATATATATATATATATATAAACCTGTGTGTGTGCGTTCGAATTCACGTGAAAAATCCTATGTATATTAACGTGCGTGTGCATGCATGCGAATCGACATGAAATGTCCCATATATACATAAACCTAAGGTTACTAGGATGGGTGTAAGCGTGTTGTCATAAAATGTCCCACATCTATAAAAAAGCCTGTCATTATGAGTATGTACGAGTTGATATGAAATGTCCCATATATAATCCTGTGTGTGTGTGTGTGTGTGTGTGTGTGTGTGTGTGTGTGTGTGTGCGTGCGTGCGCATTGGCATGAAATGTCCCATATATATAAACCTGTATGTGTGCCTTGGAATTGACGTGAAAAATCCTATGTTTATTAACGTGCGTGTGCATGCATGCAAATCGACATGAAATGTCCCATATACATAAATCTAAGGGTACACGAATGGGTGTGTGCGTGTTGTCATGAAATGTACCAAATATAACGAAAACCTGTACTCATGAGTACGTGCTAACCGACAAGAAATATCCCATGTATGTATGTATGTATATATATATATATATATATATATATATATATATATATATACATATATATATAAAACAAAATAAATACGGGTCAACGGGTGCAAGTTGACATGAAACCGACCATGTATATATATATATATATATATATATATATATCAACTTGTCCGTATGTGTGCGTGTGGGTCGACATGAAATGTTGCATATATATGAGCCTAGGTGCGTATGTATGTGCGCGTCCACATATGTTTTTCTATATACATATATATGATAAAAATTCCTTAGTACGTTTAATTAAAAAGGAATTTTGGAATTTTTAATTAAAGCCCTCGAATTCACAAATCATAATCATAACTGACGCTTTTTCAATTCACGATTACATTTTGATTTCTTAATTGAAATTTATTTAATTAAGGATTCCTTTTGATTTTGGAATTAAAGCCCTTTAAATTCATGATTAAATATTGATTTCTTAATTGAAATTTATTTAAATAAGAATTCCTTTTGATTTTGGAATTAAAGCTCTTTCAATTCACGATTACATTTTGATTTCTTAATTGAAATTTATTTAATTAATGATTACTTTTGATTTTGGAATTAAAGCCCTTTAAATTCACGATTAAATTTTAATTTCTTAATTGAAATTTATTTAATTAAGAATTCCTTTTGATTTTGTAATTAAAGCCCTTTCAATTCACGATTACATTTTGATTTCTTAATTGAAATTTATTTAATTAAGAATTCCTTTTGATTTTTCAATCAAAGCCTTTTCAATTCACGATTAGATTTTGATTTGTTAATTAAAATATTTTTAATTATTAATTTGAAAGGAATTGTTAATTAAATAAAACTTTAATTACGAATTCAAAAAGGATTTGTGAATTAAAATTTATTTAAAGCTCAAAATGATTTAAATATTTGCAACCCTTATTGGAATTGATATTAATCATGATAAAGAAAAAGGTGTAATGACTTTTTGTCAACAAAAATATATTAAATCATTGGCTGTGAAATATCATTTGGAAAATGCAAAGCTCTATGAAACTCCGATAGAGACAAGTTTAAAACTTGAACAAGCAACTGAAACAGATGAAAGAATTAGTTATAGAAATTTAATAGGCGAACTTTTATACATTAGTACAGGGACAAGACCTGATATATCATATAGTGTTAATTATTTAAGTAGATACCAAAGTTGTTACAACGAAACACATTTTAAGTATGCTTTAAGAGTGTTAAAATATTTATATAAAACTAAAGATTTAAAATTAACTTATTATAATAACATAAACAAAGAAAAATTAGATTGTATGGTCGATTCAGATTACGCAGGTGATCATATTGATAGGAAATCCACAACAGGATTCGTAATGAGAGTATTTGGTAATGTAGTTTATTGGAAAACACATAAACAGAAAACTGTAACAAAAAATTCAACTTTCGCTGAATACATTGCTATGTCAGAAGCGGTGACAGAAATATTATTTATAAAAGATTTGTTGAATGATGCATTTAAATTTAATATAGATAGACCAATAAAAATTTATGAAGATAATTCTGGTGCGATAGCTATAAGTAAATTTGGTAATCTTACAAAAAATTCGAAGCACATTGAAGTGCAATATCATTATATTAATGAAAATTATGAAAACGGTGTAATAGATATTTTAAAAATTGAAAGTGATAAAAATATAGCTGATATACTAACTAAAGGTCTATGCAAAGAAAAATTTGTTAAAAATAGAAAAGAATTAAGATTAATTTAAAAACACGTGAAAGCGAAATTGAATACAAAATAAAAGAAATAAAAGCCGCAAATTTAAGGAGGCGTGTTGTAATATGTAAATGTTGCGTCTTATATTTGTAAGCGTATCACCTTCTGTCGGTAAATGCGTACTTGACCATACATACGATTCAGCAAATCAGCTGAGAAAGAGAGGCTCTAGTCGAGCTTAAGCAGTCTGTTGAACAGAGTCTAGCAAGCGCTATGTAGCGATAAAGACAAGCTCTTTACAATAGCATATGTAAAGTAAAGCTCAGCCATTTGTAACGTATTAGATTAATAATTACTGTACTTAAATATAATTAGAATATATATCAACCAGTTTAATATTATTAAATAAAAGTGTTTCCTTTCCGATCCCGGAACACAAAACCTCTATTCCCAACAGTAGATAAGGTAGATCTCTGTGCCGGTATGAGGACACCCCTTAAATAACATTCATTTAAAATTTCTGTCGGTATTTTACTTTTTTCTGAGCTAGATAAATGGTTTATAAAATAATATGCAATGGGTATTTTGAAATAGCCAATAATGCGCACAGACATAAAAACAATTGCATTCGTCGCTGATCCTCCGTTGTCATTATTTTCGCAGTCTCCTCTTCCAAGGTCCACAAATCCTTCAAATTTTTGTTCATGTTTGATCCATTGTATATGTTTTCTGATAGTTACTTCATCAGCAACTAGATTAAAAAATAATGTCTCTTGTTGCTCTTCTGATTTTTTCACAAATCTTTTAACTGTGTTCAAACCTTCTGTAGATATTCCTGGTTGATAATTAGTAGTTTTTAACCAAGATCTCAAAGTAGAAAGGTGCTGAAGCATTTTTATAAATATCTTTCTTATATATTTATTTTCAATAAGATGATTAAATAAAATCCACTTCTTTTCAGATTTAAAATCATCTTTATGCAGCCAGTGAACAGAAAAACCAACCATAACTTTAAATTTTTTTGCACTATGGAATTCTTCGAGCTTGCAAACAGCCTTTCTGTAAATAGAATAACCGTTTTAAGTTATTCATATCTGTGCAATAGCATTCGAAATTTTTTTATGTAACGCCAAAGAAAATTATTATTTACGCAAGAAAAGTTTGAACTATCTATTAAGTACCTTTTTTTATTTTTTCGAGACTTCTGTAGATGGTCAGTATGAATGTTAATTATTTCTTCATTTGAGAAAACTATTTCTCTGTATTAAATACAAAAATTATATCTCAGATATATAAAAACATTAAAAAAGTAAAGTGTACTAAGAGCAATTTTGAATCAATATTCAAATTAAATTACCTTTCTTTACTATTCTGATCAAAAACATCTAAAGCACTGCTATGAAAATTATTGGCAAAAGTGATCACTGAAGAAGTACTCCGACTTGTAACGTATAATGGCTCGTTTGAAATAATATTTGAATCTATTTCACTTAAAGATTCATTTTCTCTAAAAATTTAAGTTTCATAATTTTATAGAAAACCCCATAAATCAACTGTTTCTCTGTATAAAATACAATATTATATCCCACACAGATTTGTGAAAGCATTAAGAAAGCAAGGTACAGTAAGACAAATTTTTAATAAATATTCAAATTCAATTACCTTTCTTTATTACTCTCATCAAAAACATCTAAAGCACTGCTGTGAAAATTATTGGCTAAAATTACCGCTGAATAAGTACTCGAACTTAAAACATCTGATGGCTTCTTTGAAATATTATTTGAATTTATTTCACTTAGAGATTTATTTTCTCTACAAATTTAAGTTTCATAATCTTATTAGAAAACCTCCAACAATTTAAAAAATTTTACATTTTGTGCGTAATTATTGTTAAAAAAAAATATAACTTTCGTAATAATATCATTAAACATTTGATATTTTTTAATTTTTTTAATAAATATTAATTTTCATAATTTCATTCAAACAATAATAAAAAAACATTCAATAAAAATTATGTTCTTAACACATGTACTAAAACTTCATATTTCATTTAAAGAATTTTAAGATTTGCTTAATATTCAAAATTTTTTTATAAACAGAACATTCCTAAGCATTACATAATTAAAAATTAAAAAAAATAAATCATTTCAAATTTAATTATTCAACATGGGAACTACAAAAATAACATCTAGTACGCACTTTCTAGAAATTGAATTACATGATGGCATAGCTGTTTTTTTAATTTGCCGTCGTATTAAATACGATGTTTGTAAATCAGAGAAATCTTCTTCTTTAAAATGATTGCTGCATATTGTTGCCTTTTCAGGTGCTTTGTCACGCCCAATAGCAGCGAGCCATAATTTTCTTTTTTCAATTGATTTTGGAAAACTAAAACCATTGAAATAAAAAACGTTTTGTAAAATTGAAGTTGCGAACAAAAAAAACAATTAATAATGAATTTCTAGAGTAAAAAGACACTAATGGCTGATTCCATTCAGATTCATGCAGGCCGTCACTGATCGAATTTTTTTTTTCTTCTAAGTAATAAAAATACCTTCTATTATGTATATGAAGATGAAATTTACCTCATAGAACGCTCAAAAATTTTTTTTTTTTACTACAGCAATTTTAGTGTTGGATGTAAAAACGAAAATTCAAAAATTGAAAATGAACCTCTACTTTTAAATGACTATAGCTCCGTCAATTTTAACCCTTTTTGGACGTTCTTTTAACGAAAGTGTGCGAAATTTGGTCTAGTTTTAAATGCGATCTCGATTTTTGTAATACAATTTGATCTCGCTGAGTTATTTACGAAAAACCGAAAAAAGCGATTTTTTTCAAACACGATTTTCTCAAAAACTATATTTTTTTTTTTTGAAATTTTTATATGATTTTATACATAAAAAATACTAATTTTTAGGGTAGGTAAGAATATGCGATTTTGCCTTATTTTTTTTAAACAGATTTTTAAACGTTTTTTTTTTATTTTATGATTTTAAAACATTGATACCATGGTGCATCGTACTATTTTTCCAACTTTACGTGTTCTTACAACTATTTTTATGCTTTTATTTATTAATATATCAAAAATATCAACAATAATCTTTAAAATAAACCCCGGATCGAATATTTCGATCAATTAGAACAAAAGTTATGACGATTCAAAGTTTAAAAAAAAATGCTGAAACTTTAAATAAATATGATATTTACAGATGCTTTGAATAATTATAAAAAAGAGAATAAACACCCGCACCCGCACCCGCATCCGCATCCACATCCGCACCCGCACCTGCATCTGCATCCGCACCCGCATCCCCATTCGCACCTGCATCCACATCCGCACCCGCACCTGCATCTGCATCCGCACCCGCATCCGCACCCGCATTCCCATTCGCACCTGCATCCACATCCGCACCTGCATCCGCACCCGCATCCGCATCCGCATCCGCATCCCCATCCGCACCTGCATCCACATCCGCACCCGCACCCGGACCTGCACGCATGCACACACACAGTGTGTGGTTGTGTGGTTGTGTGAGTGTGGTTGTGTGGGTGAATAGATGTGTGGAAGTGTGTACCGTTAATTCTTTGAAGTTCGAATAATTAGACTCGATTATTTATTATTCGAATAGTCATTATTCGAATACTGATTATTCGAATAAAAAATTCGAATAGTCACTATCTAAATTACGGATACCTTTCGAATGAAAGAATTCATTATTCGAATAATTTTTATCCGGATAGTCCCACCCCTAGTACTTAATATAGCTGTACCTGTGGAATGACTTATTTGTCAAAACATTTTCTTTTATTAAAGTAATATAATATTTAAAAGTTGTTATTACATATAAAGTAGTGAAATCAAAAATATTTTTTTTTCAAAACATTAATATTTTATTTATTGAGGATGAATGAGTTTATTAATTTTATTGATGAACTTTTCTTTAAAGTTTGAATTTAAATTAAACATTTTAAATACAATAATAAGTATTAATTTAACTAAATTCTATATAATTTTAATAAAATACAAAAATAACAATGATTATTAAAAATATTAATATGTCTATGTGTATAAGCGAGTACATATACGTATGTTTTCGTCCGATCGATAAAGATTACCTTGCAGCAAGAATCGAATTCGATCTTAATGCAAAGATGTAGCAATTGAAAATATTATTAACTTTCTTTTCAATTGTATTGATCGTTCTTAAGATTGAGAGAGAAAGAAAGCGAAATAAAATCAATAAAATCCCCACTAATTAATAATAGATGTTATAATAAAGAGGGGCAGCTTTCGTGCAAGCTTGGGCCTTCTGATGTAAAAAGACTGGCTCTTACATGACAGTCAGTCAGTACTTTTTACAAATTAAGAAAAATATTCAAATATACAATCCGTTTTTACTTTACAATTAATTGATATTACCTTTCTACATTTTTAATACAAAGTTTAAGTTATAAAATATTGATTTGTGACATTTACTCTTATCATAAAAAATAAAAGTAAGTAAAAATATTATAATAAAAGGTTTATTTTATTTTCTTATTTTTCTTTTCCTTTTTACTAACAAATTAATGCGCATCGTTTACCACTTGTAATCAGTTTGTGTAAACGATAACTGTAGACAGTTGCCGATTAGAGCAGTTTTTTTGCATAGCATTTTATTATTTTCTAGCTCTAGCATTCCGTCAAATTTCCACAAAAGAGAGATTTGATAGAAAATTCTCTTTGAGAATTTTCAAGTGCTTTCCTTATTTTTCTTTATTTTTATTTTGTTTATACTCTCAAAAAGATTGCTAATCAAGAAAGTATAATTTATTAAAACACCACGAGCTATTAGATAGAAATATCTAGGCTCATTAAAGAATTTCTCGCCACTAAGCAGACGTCACATTTAATGATACAGAGTCTGAAAATGAGCTAAAATCAGCCAAAAATGTCCAAAAAATGAGTTTTTTGCATTTTTAACTATGGCGCACCTTCAGGAAATATCTGAAAAAATTCAGGCGAGTGCTTTTAAACAAAATACAATTTTTTTTGCAAGGATTGGCCCTGTACCGTATTTCCCGTGAAAATAGGAAGGGTTTTAATTTTTTTCTCCATTCTTTTAGGTTATATAGCATCATCGAGTCTTTATGGAAAAATTCTACGAGATCCGTAAACATTTAAACTACAAGCACGACTTTCTTGGAGTTTTTTTACAGACTAGATTCGGAGAAAAAAAATAAATAGTGAAAAAGTCATTTATTTCATGCTGTGAACAGGGGGAGAGGGTCTGCAAATATGACAAAAACCATTTATTTTCGATCTAAAAAAAAGTTGCCAGGTCAAACCAAAATTTCAGGGACAGGTCAATTTTGACTATCTTAACGGGGGGTACCCTTTAACAAATATATAATAATAAAAAGCAAAATCATATATCATTTTTTATTTTACGACGTTCGATTAACCCAAATACTTCTTTGTGCTTATCGTTATTCATTGGATTTATTGGCAAAATATCCTTGATGGAAACTGAAACCTTTTTTCTAGCATCTCTAAAAGGAATTGGGTCCTAGCATGAAAAATTATTTTTAAATCCATTTTATCCGTCAGGTGGAACACAAAAAAATAAAGGACACGTATTTTTTCTTTTACCAAAAAAATGAAAACTCAAGGAGATAGAGGCAGTTAAAATTGTATGTGACGTCACATTATTATAATAATGTGATGTTATGTATCATGGAGCTATATCTATATATATATATATATATATATATATATATATATATCAAAATTGCATTAACTCACAACGGCTATAATTTTTGCAATTCATCATATTTAAAAAAATAAAAAAATACGGGTCTCTTAGTTTTTCGTATTCTATCTGACAGATATAATACATTTTTTCACGCAAAGGCCCCATTTCAGCTGAAAGTTAACTACCTTAATTTTATTTAAACTTTAGTTAAATTAAACTTAAAATTAAGTAAAATTTATTTTTATCTTCAATTATCATAAAGTTAGCTAACTTTTACCTTAATGTTAGCTAAATTTATGCTAAATTGAAGTGAAATGACATTAATTTTAGCTGAAATAAAGTTAAATTCAGCTGAAATAAAGTTAAATTTAGCTGAAATTTAGTTGAAATAAAGTTAAATTTAGCTGAAAATTATCTAACTTCATGCTGATTTTAAGTGAAATTAAAGTAACATTCAGCCGAAAGTTAGCTAACTTTATCTTAAATTTAGCTAACTTTAACTTGAATTTAACTAATTTTAACTTAAATTTAGCTAAAAATCTCGTTACATGGGCGCTAAAGGAATTCTTGTGCACGGCAGCGAAATCTTTTTATAATATAGAGAGAGATATATACATGATTTCCAGATAATTAAAGATTGATAATAGGATTTTTCATAGTAAAATGCTTCAAACCCAGGTAAAATTATAAAAAAAAGGTCGAAAAAATAGGTTTTTTCGCGATTATGACTTAGTTTAACCACTTTAAAAACCTGAAAATATTCATGGACATGGTTTTACATAAAATATACAACATATAATTTTTTCGGTCCTACTGTTGCTCTATTTTTTTTTTAATTGAACTTTTAAACTTTCAAACGCCCAAAACAGTTTAGATTTCGGGCCAAAAGTGTAGACAAAAAATAGTATGTTGTAGGCGATGAAAAAAAAGAAGTTTCTAAGGTGCTAAGAAGTCGAGATATCGTTAAAAAACTATAAAACACGTTTTTGATGTTTTGAGGTTATGTGAGAGTCTAGAGAGCTGAAATGTTCAGTAAAGTCATATTTTTATGTACTATAAGAGGATGCATTTTTCACTATCTTAATCGCCTGGACCCTTTTCAAAAATGTTGTTAAATTATAATAAAATTATTTTTTAAATATTTTTTTTCACACTATGTTAGGTATAGTATCATTATTTTCTGATTCAATTTGAATACATATTTTATTTGCATTTTACAGCGCGAAAGAACAACGTATAATTGACTGTGAGAAAATAAAGGTTTTTCAATATATATGTGGGTGAGAATGAGAGTGGCATAAGTCATATTTTCATAAAAATTTATTTAGTGATACATTTTGTTTTTTTAGCATTAAAACAACTCATTTTTCAAAAATAAATGTATTTTTTGTATTTTTTATTTAATATTATAAGCATTGTAAAAATGTCACTCAACAGAAATGTAAAAGGGTTAATTATTTAAATGGAATTTCAATTTGAAATCACATTTATTATTTGAAGCTGTTCTAAATAAATTTTAAGTTTTCGTATACATTATTTTATAGATTTCACTAGAGGACACATGAAATAAATATGACATTGTTGAAAAATTTTTTTTCTCGGATTTTAACCGTGTAAGTTGTGGTTTAGGATACCGATATTTCGTGAACATTGCAGTTGACTTCATCACGATGAGCCTGAATCTGATGGTTTAGAATGTCTAATCACTATATATAGGACAAAAACAGAAAAGTATAGAATACTTTTCTGTTTTTGTCAAATTTTATTTTACATAGACCTTTGGTTAATATATCTGCTATATTTTTATCACTTTCAATTTTAACAATATCAATTACTCTAATTTCATAATTTTTATTAATATAATGTGTGACTTCACATAATTCAAATAAAGAAATTAAGCGTAAAATTAGAATAGTAAGAAAACGTGAGAGAAAATAAGAGTATAAAAAGAATAAAACAAAAGACATTTAAAAACGAACTTATTCTCTCTCGAAGTTTAATTATCATGAAACAAGCGATAAGTGTATCCCTTTCTATCTTGCGCGTTGGTACGGTGTAGCTATTACCAGCTAAGTCGACGCACAAGGTAGAGATTGATCCAGTATATGTACGCGCTTGTAAGTGTGCCGATATACACCCATAAGGTAAAGTAATCCTGACATACATGCAAGCGCACCTGTATTATAATATGTAAATGTATAAGAGATTTCTCCCCTTTTCAGACAATACACGGGATTTGAGGAGGAAAGATTCAGCGTGCGAAACGTCGTATGGAGACGCTGGACTCGCGCAGAACGCGAACTAAAATTAGCGCGATATTCCCCCCACAATACGAATACTGTTAAGAGGAGGAAGATAGTGGCGACGGCGGCTCAAGCGAGAGCAATCTAGTCGTCGTGAGAGATTTTGTACGGCACTCTTTGGCCGTTCTTCGAACAATAAAGTTACTTTTAAAATAAATTCAGAGTTTATAGTATCATTTATTTCGTTTGTTTTAATAGGTCCGCGAGGAGTTGGATAACCACCAACTCCGTACCGGTAGTTAAAACAACGAGAAAATTCATTAAATACAACTCATTTAAATTTAATATCACTTGTAGCTTTTTTGTTGTGTACGTTAAAAAATTTATTCAATTTATGAATTATTTTAACTAACAATAATTTATATATAACAGTGTTACAATTTGCCAAATTTCAAAGTGTTTGAATCAACTAAATTTAATTGTCATTCTCTTAATAAGGCCATCGGCTTATAAGAGGAACTTAGAACCTTAATACTAATATACAAGCATAGAGATCCCGGACTAGTCGCAGCATGACGTTTGCACTAAGATCGGGTCTAGCTTAAATACCTTTCTTACTTATCCTTTTCCTTACATATGAGCACTTTGTTCTACCTTTTCAGGGTTAGGGACATAGGAGAGGTCACAAATGATATTGCACTTTAATGTGCTTTGAATTTTTTGTCAGATTATTAAATTTACCTATAGCTAGAATTATTTTTATAAATTTTAATTGGTCTATCTATATTTAATTCAAACACATTATTTAATAAATCTTTTATAAATAGAATTTCTGTCACTGCTTCAGACATAGCAAGGTATTCGGCAAAAGTTCAATTTTTTGTTACAGTTTTATGTTTATAAGTTTCTCAATAAACTACATTACCAAATACTCTAATGACAAATCCTGTTCTGGATTTCCTATCAATATTATCACTTGCGTAATCTGAATCGACCATACAATCTAATTTTTCTTTCTTTACATTAGTGTAATAATTTAGTTTTAAATCTTTGGTTTTGTATAAATATTTTAGTACTCTTAAAGCATATTTAAAATGTGTTTCATTGTAACAACTTTGGTATCTACTTAAATAATTTACTCTGTATGATATGTCAGGTCTTGTCTCTGTACTAATGTATAAGAGTTCGCCTATTAGTTTCCTATAACTTATTCTTTCGTCTATTTCAGTGACTTGGTCAAGTTTTAAACTTGTTTCTATTGGAGTTTCATAAATTTTAGCATTTTCTGAATGATATTTCACAGCCAATGATTCAATATATTTTTGTTGTCTTGAAGTCATTACACCTTTTTCTTTTCTTTATCATGATTAATATCAATTACAATATATCCTGTAATTTTACCTAAATCTTTCATTATAAATCTTTGCATAAATTTGGTTTTTATTTCATTTACCTTTCTTTTATATTTACAGCAAATTAATATATCATTTACAAATACCAACATTTATAGGATCATTGCTTGTGTTATTCACATATAAACAATAGTCATGATTGCTTCTAACAAAACTTAATTTTTCAACATAGTTATTAAATGTTTCATACCATGCTCGTGGATTTTCTCTAAGACCATAACACCATGCCTTTTGGAGTTCACATACTTTGTTTTCTCCAGTTTCATAACCTTTTGATTCATAAATATAAACTTCTGATTTTACTGTACCATTGAGAAATGCTGTTCTAACGTCCATTTGTTCTATATCAAAATTGCTTACACAACAATAACTTAACAAAATTTTTAAAGTTTGCATTTTGCCTACTGTAGAGTACACATTTTCTAAATATTCTTTTTGATGAAAGCCTTTTACTACTAATCTAGAGTCATATGAATCATCCCCTTTTCTTTTAAATATCCATTGAACATCAATTATTTTCTTATCTTTAGGTTTATCTACAATAGTCCATGTTTTATTTTTATTTACCATTGAGAAATGCTGTCTCAACGTCCATTTGTTCTATATCTAAATTACTTACACAACAATAACTTAACAAAATTTTTAAAGTTTGCATTTTGGCTAGTGGAGAGTATACATTTTCTAAATATTCTTTTTGCTGAAAGCCTTTTACTACTAATTTAGCTTTATATGAATCATCCCCTTTTCTTTTAAATATCCATTTAACATCAATTATTTTCGTATCTTTGGGTTTATCTACAATAGTGCATGTTTTATTTTTATTTAAACTAATAATTTCAGAATCCATAGATTTTTGCCATTCTTCACTGTCTGTGGAGTTTATCGACTTCTCAAATGTATTCGCTACATTAGTGTTTACATAATTTACATAAATATAATGCGTTATTGGGTTACCATATCTTTTAATAGGACTTTTCTTTCTCCTTGAAATTCGTTGAACTTCTAAATTATCTTTTCGTTTTTTGAATCTTTCATTTACTTTGCCATAATCATTATTCATTTTATTATTAGAATTTGAATTTTCACTATCATAATTTTCATTATCATTTATTTCATCATCTTTTTCATTTTCTAAATTCAATTCAATGTAATTTCTATCATTTTGTTCAGTACAAATTAATTCTGTATCTTCTTCAATTACTCTAACATGTCTGGCATTTATGACTTTATTATCAATCAAAACTCTATAATCATTATGTGTATAATCTACTAGTATACCTAATTTGGCTTTATCGTCACATTTACTTTTTTTAAGTACTTCTGGTACCCTTGCAAAAACTTTACTTGCATATATTTTTAAATGTTTTACATCAGGTTTTTATTCAAAAAGTATTTCGAATGCAGTTTTCATGTGTGTTGGCTATCGTACCGTTTTTTAAATAAGAAACTGTCTTAATTATTTCTGGCTAATACCTTATAGGTATCTTGGCTTCATCTTATCTTACTAAACATCTGCCTATATCCATGGCTGATCTATTAAATCTTTTTTTTTCAACCACGCTTTTTCTTTTTATAAACTTTCTTTTCAATAACCACGTTTTTTGTTTTTTCAACCTCGTTTTTGTTTCTTCAATTACTTTCTTTCGTTTTTTCAACCACGCTCTGCTTTTATGTTGGGAATAGAGGTTTTATGTTCCAGGATCGGAAAGAAAACACTTTTTTTATTATTATGAAATTGGTTGATATGTATTATAAATTTTGTTAAGTACAGTAATTATTAATCTATCTTATTATAAATGGCTTAGCTTCACTTTACATTTACGATTGTAAAGATCTTGTCTTTCTCACTACATGGCGCTTGCTAGACTCTGTTCAACAGACTGTCTGTGCTTGACTAGAGCCTCTCTTTCTTAGCTGATTTGCTGTATCGTATGTATGGTCGAGTACGCATTCACCGGCGGATGGTGATACCCCTACAAATGAAAGACGCAACATTTACATATTGCAACAGAATGAAAATGACATAATAAGATTTTCGTCTATTAGACACTCCCAAAGTAATATGGTAGAAAGAATCCATGAGAACTTGGTCGTTTTTCGAGAACATATGTAAAAAAACTCACACAAATCATGGGCATCATATATAAAAACGATACAAGAAATCATGAATGTAACACACCACGAAACAACAGGATTCACGCCCATGGAGTTACATAGAAATAAAAAACCCATGAGAATTTGGGGAAAGTATTTCAAATTCGAAGAAGAAGATATAAAAAAAGTTATATATGGCAAAGGAAAAAATGCATAAAAAACTAAATGGGCGAACTAAATTAAAAAATAGAAGAGAAAAAAATTATACTTTTAATGTAAATGAGAAAGTATTAGTTAAAGCATTAAATGTAACAGACTCTGAAAACAATAAAATCGCAAAGTTCTTAAAGATATACAAAGGTCCATACAGCATGAAAGACATCATAGCAAAAGATAGACATTTGCTACAGGACGAGAACCTTAAAGAATGTGGTTAATTTCATTTAGATAATTTAAAACCAGATATTGAGCGTTACTGAAATATATAAAATATATTTAAAATAAAATAAATGTATTATTCCATACAAACGAAAGACAGATGAAAGTTAAACCTATATAGAAGAAATTTAAACGAAGTACATACGCAAAAACGTAAACAGAGTTCGAGGTACACTAGAACATGTCATACACATGCACAAACATGTACAGACATGGACTAAAATTTAACCAGAAATTAAAATTAAGAGTTAATCAGAGGACAAATGACCACTGGAAGGTGAGCATCTAGTGATTCTACATAAAAGTTCACATGTTTAAAAAATCTTTGTTTCTATTTTTTGAAAAAGTAAAAAATTAATCAATTAAAAGAATGATGACTAACAAATTACGTTAAGAACAATAGTATAAATAGTGTAGATAATAGTGATAAGTGTGTATATAAAAACATTAAAATTAAGTTAGTATTAAGGTGCTAGACTAGTTTCTTACTTTCAAAAAATCGATTTTTTTTGTATATTTTGATAGTATACTATTCTAGGAATAATTTCCTAAAGTTGTATAGCCGTGTTGTAAATACTTTTGAAATGACAACGTTATTAGGTGGAGCTGACCCTCGATGCTTGGCGACTGGGCGGCGCGCCAAGAAGATGTTCTCATTGTTGTACACCGAAAGCATCATAAACCAAATAGACGTTGTAAAGGGGGCCGGGTATCTATTTGGGGAAGCCCCCAAACAATTATATAAGCTATAGTTTTGTTCAAAACCGTTACAACGAGACGCAGGTAAATAAATCATACAAAAGCCGGTGCAAGCAAAGATTTCGCTTCAGTTCACTTTGAGCAGAGGTCTGGAGCACATTGTAGCTACAATAAGTGAAAATAAGTGAGAAAACTCCTTACGACAATTAGAAAGACACGAAGGAAACTCCAATGTGCAAATCTTCGAGTAGGAAGAAAAGTTTTATGGGAATCGACACACGCTGGATCAGTCAACGGAGTATACAAGTGCTACTGCAAAAAAATTGGCGCGTAACGAGGACGATCAGATTATTATTGAAAATACTCATGGCTATGGTATGATCAAATTTTTCTCCGTCTTTACTGCAATTAGCAACATAGTAATTTGCATGAATTGCAAAACAAGTATGAAGTTTAATGAAGCGAGTCCGGTAGGATTAGGTTTTAAGATTGCTGTCTCGTATCAGTGTGAAGTTTTTTACATAGAATCTGGTCCGAAGAGTTGAAAAGCCTATGAAATTGATCGACGTATAGTGCTTATAATGCGGCTTTTAGGAATTAGACCTTCTCTTTCGAGTCTTTTTTGGGGCTTGATGGACATAGCAAAAAATTTTCATGCGAATACCTTCGAAGGGTGTTTTGAAAATGTTCGGACAGCTGTACAGGCAGTGTATGAATCTTCCATTAAAAATGTTGTGAAAAAAAAAAAAAAACGTTGGACGTTTCTGAGGATGGTTTAACAGTTTCCGGAGATGGTACGTGGAAAAAACGTGGACATACTTCGCGATATGGTGTGACGACTCACGCAAGAAAATATAGTAATAATATCATTGATATGTCAGTGAAATCGACTTATTGTAAAGCGTGTGAATACTGGATAAAAAAAAGAGGAAGATGAAGAAGCATATGAAGAATGGCTTTTAAGGCGACCTCGAAGTTTAGGTTAGGTTCCACTTTTTACAAAAAGTTTACAAATCATGCTTTTAATACATGAGATTCTTTAAATCTTTTGATTTTTCACCATTCTTTGAAACCCACAGAATGGTAAAAAACTTGAAAATCAAAAAAAATTTATAAACTGAGAGCGTAATTTGTAAACTACGAAATGGAAATCTAACCTCCGAAGTCGCCTTAACTTATCATAATTGCCAAAACAATCACGACGGATCAGCTGCGAAAATGGAAGTTAACGGCATAAAGGAAATGTTCGGCCGCTCGCTCTAAAATCATGGTATAAAATATACACGCTATATCGTGTATATTTGACACCATGATTAAATACCGGACAACCTTCTTAAAAAAGCTTTTGTGGTTCAAAAGTTGCGTCTAATTGAAACATTTTTTCAAAAATGTAGCAAAAAAAAGTATTCATAAGAATTTTAATAACTAAACAACTAAGACTCTGACAAAAAAATGTACGAATGGTAAAAAAAAAGCAAAAGTTAAATACTTCAAATTAAGCTTTATTCTATTAAAATATCTCATCTGGTTCAAAAGTTATAGGTGATTAAAACATGCTAATGAAATAGCGTAAAAAATTCAATATATATTACATCCTCAAAATATGAGCAAATACAGAATAATTTTTAATTTGGCGCAACTTTTGAACCACAAAAGCTTTTTTAATGAAACAAAGCTTAAATTAAAGTATTAAACCTGTACTTCATTTTATCTTTCATGTACTTTTTTGTAGAAGTTTTAATTGCTTCGTCATTCAAGTTCTTATAAACACTTCTTTTTGCAATATTTTCGTGAAAATGTCCATATTTTTTTATCTAAAGGTCCTATTTGATGAAAAGAAAAAACATGGGTTCATTTTTTTTCATCCAAAAATGTTACCCTACTGATTCAATCGAATCCTTTTTCCAAAGCTGTGGTGTTCTCTTTTTAAGTAGTAAACTCCAAAGCGCTCAAACTAACATCGTCGTTACGCATGAGTACTAAAAACATGCATTCGTTTTTTATTTACAGAACAACTACAAATAGTAGCAGGCTCGTAAATCTTTGTTTATCTTAAAATATACGTTTAAAAGAACAGTTGAAATCATGATAGGTAATAAAAGAATTAGAAATGTCCCCATTATGCTAAATCAAAATTTCAAAAAATCGCAATTTTTCAAACTTTCTTAATTTTTATCTCTAAACCTAAGCAGTTTAGGTATGGGCTCTATATAAAACATTTTATTCAAAATTAACTAAAAAATGTAAAAAAATATTTTGAAGCGAAAAATTGAATTTTTGTATTTGTTGCAAAAATTTGTTGATATCGAAAAATTTTGTCAACGTTTCAAGTGATCCACTCTTGTTTTTCATGTTCAGGAGGTCAAAATACATAAAATTAAATTGAGTGGATCTGTGGACTTCGATCGGTCACGGGCACATAAGAGGAATCCTGGACTAATGCACGCGTGGTTCAGCACCTCTCCTACATAGTTTATTAGGTGGCGCTGTTATGTTCAGAACGTTATATACCTTGCAGCTTGCGTTTACGATTCTTGCAACCTGTTTTACGATGAGATCCCCTTTCCGAGGATAATATGACTTATCTCTGAAGAATTCAACAATCTGAAGAAATAAATAAATCAAACATTTTTTTCAATGACACGTGTAATTATTGAAAAAGTATAAAATAAAAAGAAATAAAAAAAAGATGCTTATTTATATTATCTATATTTTTTTAATAGAGATATAGAATCTAACCAATAGTGCAAATCGAGTAAAAAATTTTCAATACTTGCTGACCATCCAAAGGATTATAAAAATTATTTGCACTTTATTGTAATTTAGAAACAATTTGTTTTTTATATTTTTATTTACACTTTTACTGTTCTTTAAAATCAAACACTTTTTTTAGTTATTTTATATAAAAGTTATTAAAGGATTAAAAATAAAATATTTATCGCGTAAATTATGTCATGTAATAAACAGTGTTTATCTAGCATAAAAGTTGTTTATGCAATCAACAGTGATGAGAGAAGGATGCTATCAATACTAATGACTTCAAAGTACACATTACAATTCAGGTGTCAAAAATACTTATGCATAGCATATACCATGATTATCTCCAAAAATATAAATACGAAAACTTAAAAAATATACAAAGGACAGAGGTATTAATTTTGTATGGCACAGATATGGTAGATTTCTGATAAGACGGTAAAAAGGGGAGAGAGTATTTTTTCTGAAAATGATATAGACAAAATATGCAGTTCTGATAATATAATTTTAGACAAGAATATTAATACTGGCAAATCTAGTAATGAGTGGATGCTTAAGCAATGACGTTATTTTTTTCTAAAATATAAGAGTTGATCCACCTGAGAACACCTCTGGGAAACCATTGATCTAAGCTTTGCAAGTTTTTGGAGGTAGAGATCGTGTCGAATGCTTTACGCTGTATTCACAGTAGCATGGAAGTTTGGTAACTTAAAATTTCACCTGTGATCGATTGATAGAGGTAAAATTTGCTCCAGTATGCTGAATCGTGTTTTATGTTTATTTCTGTACCAACCATACTATATCTGTAACGTTAATGGAAAAGTGCATAAGTCACATTTTTCCGGAAATCAAGATAACATTATTTTGATATTCTTTAGATGTTATTCTAACAGTTTAAAAACGATTTGATTACTTATAATTATTTTTTCTAGTGAAAAAATATATTTGAAAAAGGGCATATCGTCAGGTGGGAGGAAGAAGGTTACGATTCGAAATTGGCCACAAAAAAGTAACGATTCGGATAAAGCCACAAAAAGGTTCAGATTCGAAATTGGCCACAAAAAAGTTACGATTCGGATAAAGCCACAAAAAGGTTCAGATTCGGGTTTAGCCACAAAAAGGTTACGATTCGGCTGCTTATTTTTTCCTTCGATGTTTTGGATGAGAACCGCTGTTGAAAACATAAGAATTTATCTCCGATATCTAAGCACTCATAAATATTAGAATTATTTTTTCATATTTTCCATAAAAAAGCAATCAATTGTAAAATTCCTTCTATAATAATGTTATCTTCGCTTTTTTGATGAATTTAAAAGAATACTGTAATAATTGTTTTAAATTATTTACTGAATTAATTTAAAAATAATTGTTAAAGAAAACAAAAATTACTTTTAAAATATTTCATGAAAATATTATAAAAATGATTTAAACATACTTATTAAAAAGTGACATAAAATTATTAAAAATTAATTTAAAATTGATTGACACTGTGAGGCAATGCCAACAAAATGAACGATTCTTAACAGTATTTTTTATATAAATATAAATATATTTATTAAATTAATAATCATATATATATTTCAACGTAATAAATTTTTATAGAATTTATGGTATTTGGCAGGAATTAAATCTTTTTCCATGAGGATACGTGAATCTTTCGCTTTATCAGCATCGATAGCTAATAATCAATCGTAACATCTAGTTAATATGTTTTTATTGTCAAATTTAATGATTGATTTTTTACTTAGAGACTGAAATTGTTTAAATATATATATATATATTTAAACAATTTCACGTCAATTTAACTAATGTTTGCGAATTTTTATTAAATTATACAATTTGTGAATTTTTTATTCTTACATTGATAACGTTAAAGTAAAGAGATTTTTAATTTATGAAATAAATCAATTAATTTTTATTTAATAAGATTATAAAAAGTGATAATATATTTCAATATATGATTTATACTCACTAAATTGAAAACTATAGGTTTATAAAATTGCCTCCTCATGAAAAAAATGAAAACATAATTATAATATTTATGAGTACTTAAGATATAGGAGACAAACTCTTATGTTTTCAAACGCGGTTCTCATCCAAAACATCGAAGGAAAAAATAAGCAGCCGAATCGTAACCTTTTTGTGGCTAAACCCGAATCTGAACCTTTTTGTGGCTTTATCCGAATCGTAACTTTTTTGTGGCCAATTTCGAATCTGAACCTTTTTGTGGCTTTATTCGAATCGTTACTTTTTTGTGGCCAATTTCGAATCGTAACCTTCTTCCTCCCACCTGACGATATGTCTATTTTCAGATCATAAAATTACATAAAGACATATGTTCAAATCACAATATCTCGAAAACTTTCTGAAGTGACTTATGCCCTTTTTCCTTAACGCCACAGACATAAAATAATCATCTGATATTCTTATTTGTTGAGTATTTTATAGAAAAGGAGTAAATACGTGTAATAAGCCATATAGAGATTCCGAGTTAACAGTTCATTATTGCACGGTAGATTTTTTTTGTGACCGTTTCATTAATTATAAAAATACTTAATATCAACTGAAGATCGTTGAATACTCTAGCAAATGTAATATGCATGCTAAAAGAGCTCGCACGAATTATTCACACTCGTGAAAAATTCTGTGGATTTGAATACAATTGCTATAATCAAGCATTTAAAAAACATATCCTCGATATATTCATATTTTATACACGTTTTCAGAAATAGCCCAAGCGTCAATCGCATAAGACGTGCATGTTGAACGAGTATGATACGATATAACCAAGCTATTTACACGTGCATTGATGATTTGGTATACGATTATATATAACCAGGTATACGCGTATCAATCGCTAGGTATAAGTTAATAGTAACCACGGTATGCATACACGTATAAATAACCGAGCTATTTACTCGCGTATACATACCCTGGCATACCAGCATAGGTAACTAGGCATACTTCTATAAAAATTGCTTGGTATAAACGTATATACACCTTGGTTACACGTGAATGCACATATATTACGTGTAATTTTATACTCATCTGCATGTATTCCTAATTGCATCAATTGTAACTAGTGAAACTGTAATATGACGTGCGATCATAATTTTATTTAAACTAAATAAGTGAGTAAAGAAACTCTTATATCTTTGTCATGCTATTAAAAATAAATAATGCCTTTGAAAGACCTTTTACAGAATTGCTTTCTCATAGAGAAAGCATTGTATCGGTAAAAAAAATTTTTTTCTATTTTTTCATTAATTTGTACATATTTGAACTCAGTGAGTCGAAAAAAGTGGTTTCCAGAAAATGTCTGTATGTATGTGTGTGTGTGTGTGTGTGTGTGTGTGTGTGGATGTATGAATTCAGTTAGTAAGCTGTATCTCGAGAACTACTCGATGGATTTGCTTCTAATTTTGCATGGAATTTAGTTTTGTGATTAACTTGCTGGGAAGCTATTGATAATTTGGTTCTTCCACCGTAGTTTTCATTTTAAAGTTTTTTTAAAAAATAAAAAAAAAATTCGATTTTTCGTTTTTTGGTTTTTTTTTTGTTTACTACTCGATGAATTTGCTTCAAAATTTGCATGGAATTTATTTCTGATTGCCCGGATAAAATAAATTTTTAAAAACTGATTTTCTTAGCTCAGTTTTAATTTTAGAGCATTATGAAATTTTGAAAAAAATGTTTCTATTTATTAAGCCAATAAAATCTTAAAAACTACTCGATGGATTTACTTCAAATTTTCCATACAATTCAATTTTTTGATGAACTGGTGCGGAAGCTATTGGGAATTGGTTTTCTTAGCGCAGTTTTTTTTAAAGAATCATTTTAAGAATTTTTAAAAAATTTCGATTTTTCATTTTTTTTTGTATTTTACGTAAACTACTCGAAGAATTTGTTCGAAAATTTGTATGGAACTTTATTTCGACTGCCAAAATTATTAAAAATTTTGTAAACTAATTTTCTTAGAGCACTTTTAATTTTAGAGCATTTTTAAAATTTTTAAAAAATTTTTATTTTTAATTTTTTTTTATTTTACGAAAACCATTCGATTGATTTGCTCCAAAATTTGTATGCAATTAATTCGCTACTATCTGAAGAAAACAAGCTTTGGAATACTAATTTTCTCAGCGCAGTTTTAATTTTAGAACACTTTGAAAATTTTCAAAAAAATTTTTATTTTTCATTTATTTTCTTTTTTGCGTTAACCATACTATAAATTTTCTCCAAAATTTTCATACAATTAATTCGCTATTGTCTGAAAAAATTAGCTTTTGGAAACTAATTTTCTTAGAGTGGTTACAATTTTAGAGAATTTTAAAGATTTAAAAAAAATTTTGATTCTTCTTTTCTTATTTTTTTTTATTCTTCGTAAAGTACTCGATAGATTTGTTCTAAAAATTACAGGGAAATTATTTGCGACTGCCAAAAGAAGGGAAATTTTCAAAAATTGATTTTCATAGCGTAGTTTTAATTTTAGAGCATTTTTAAAATTTTTAAAAAGAAATTTTGAAAAGAAAATGTTATTTATTTAACCAGTTAGATCTCGAAAATTACTCTATGGATTTGCTTCAAATTTTGTATACCATCTATGTTTTTGTATAACTAGGCGGGAAGCTATAGAAAATTTGTATTCATAGTGTATTTTTTTTTATTATAGAGCCATTTTAAGAATTTGAAAAAATTTTCGATTTTTAATTTTTTTTTTTGTATTTTACGTAAGTTAATTGATGAGTTTGCTTTGAGATTTCCATGGGAATAATTTGCATCTGCCAAAAGAAGGATAACTTTTATAAACCGATCTTTTTAGCGTAGTTTTCTTTTTAGAAAATTTTAAAAATTTTTTAAAAAAATTTTCATATTTCAGTATTTTTCCATTTTACGTAAAGTACTTGATAGAATTACTTTAAAATTTGTATACAAGTTATTTGCTACTGTCTTTATAAACCAAGTTTTAAATAAATAATTTTATTAGCGTAGCTTTTTGATCACTTCTTTTGTTTTCTGAGTTACTCTTGAAAATTTATAATAGTACTACTGAATTTAATTACCGTTACTAAAATTGACTACTTGGATTTACCAAGCTTAGTCGTGATAAAAAGATATCCACAAGATAACAAAAATAATAAATTCGAACCTATGTATAAGGCTAGCTAAAGTCAACAAAATTAAACACTTTAAAAGCTAACATTCAACCCAAACAAAATGTTGAAAAGGCAATCAACTAGCATATATATTCAAAATTTATAAAGTACAAAATGAATAAATATTAATGATGGACAATTTTTTTATATTAAAATCACATTTAAATAAATATAAAAAAATAATGAAACTCAAAGAGCTCTATGAGAAAGCATTCCGCCAAAGCACTTGGCAGCGTTTCACTATTTATGAAGAAGAAAATTCAAGAAAAAATTTGTGATATAATGTTCATAAAATGATCTTACCAAAATCATAAAGTTTAAAAAAAAGCTTCTGAAGACATTTATTGTTTTAAATGGCAAAATATAGTAATGAATGATTTTAAAACCATTATTTTATTGTAATTATAGAAGTTTTATGTTCAAGAAAATTAAATAACATGTCACTTTTATCGGTATTTTAGAGAAATTTTAAAAACTTTCACTGTACAAGATATAATTATTTAAAAAATACTCACTTTTTTATCAGATTATTTGTAAACAAATTATATTAAGAGGTTTTTTCTAAACTTAATAATTTTTCAGAAAAAAATTCATCAATAATTTGATACTTGAATATTGACGTATTAGATATACTCTGAAACTATCAACATTATGAATAAAAATGCATGCAAATTATTGATTACAAATGTTTTACAAATATAGTGGAAATATTTTCAATCATTGCATCCTTTGTATTTAATTGAAATAAAAAAATAAGATTTACTATTTTTGATATCACATCAATATCGATTATACATCTATTAGCAATCCTAATTGTTTCGCTTAACCAAAATATATAGAGCGAAGTTAAAAAAAACAAGAAAATAAAAATTTAACTTTAATCTAATTAAGTTTGTCGGTATTCACTTAATTACTTGGGCCCGCGTTGCTTATATTGCTCTCTCTCTCTCTCGTGCTCCATTGTAGAGAATTTAAAAGTCACCACTCATTATCTCTTTCTCTCTCTCTCTCTCTCTCTACGCGTAAGTAACGACATTTTTATTTTTCTCACTTTACTATTTTTAAAATATCTATTGATCTTTTTCACTCTGCCGAATGGAAATTTTTGCAGGAGGTCATCTGTTACTGGGTTCTGAAGCATTGGGCAAATTTCGCCTACATTTCATGTTTGTATGTGGACTGAAGATTACTTTTTGTTTATATTTGTACTGATTTCTGATCTTTGCTACTGGCGCTAACTTCTTATATATAATTTTCTTTTGATTCAATAATCGCTATTTGCTGCTTTAGTGCGAAAATGGTCTATTTGTTGCTTCTATATTAATAACTGATTCTGTGGCCCAGTGATTCTCTGTTCAACCCTTTCAGACCTAAATTTTTATTTCATGATAAAATATTCTAATAACGTTTTTAGCATGATAAGTATTCATATATTAAGCAATTTTCGCGATGAAAATTTTTTTTTTAACTTTTTAGTTTATAACATAAAATTTTCCGATATTAAGAAATTAAACTGAAATAAATTATTTTCACTCTATATTTATCATAATAAAATTTAACACTTTTATAATCCCGACAATTTTTGGAAAACATTTACTTGCAAAAGTGTAAAAATATATAAAAATTACTCTGTCTCGACTCATATAAATTAATAACACAATTAAAATTATTAACAATTCCGAACACGATTAAATTGAATACCAAATTAAGAATGGTGGTGAAATAAACGCTAATTCCAACGTGCGACCCGCACTGACTCTATTTTTTTTATCATACAAAATAAGGTGGAGGATTCACCGTGATAAAGTTGAAATTTCTCTAAAATAAAACAAATGAAGAAATAATTATTCTCCAAAATCTCCTCAAAATCTCTCTTCTGCTTTCTCAATAAAATATAATAAGAATCTCTTGGTTCTATCGCAGCAATTAAATATATTTTCTGGTAAATACTCTACTCAAATTTATTAATTACTTACTCATATTTACTAAAATTATAGGCAGCGAGCGTTTGATAAGAATAAAAAAACAGCAAGACTAAAAAGTGACTAATCTAAAGGAGATCCCAGCTGAAAGTATCTCGATGAGCTAGGGACAGAGCTCATGAGACCTTGAAATCGGCCAAGCTTTTGTACTATCACAATAGACTATTAAGGCTAAGTAACTATGGACAGATATGGAGGAAGCTTAAGATACCTAATGAAACGTTAAGAAATATTAAGAAAACTATTTATAAAAATATTTTTTATCATATTTTTTTTAGATTTGAGGCAATTTTTTTGAACAGGCATTAAATATTTCATTAGTAGGTCTACCCATATTTGTTCTTTTAGTAAGGAGCTGCACTAAAAAGTAGAAAATAAAAAATTTTTAACAAAAAAATTGCAAGAACATTTCACTAAAAACTAACAAGCAATATATTATCCTTAGAAATTATACACATACTACGCATCTAACACATGCGTGGTGCACATATTATAGACTATGTAATTATTTGCGAAAGCACAAATTATTTTTATATTTGGCTGCTTACAAAGAAATTAGCTAATAGATAAGACAATATGTACATAAAAATATTAGAATTTTTGAGGTCGATGCCATCCTAAAAAAATTGTCTCATATCTAAAAAAAATATGAAAAAAAATATTTTTATAAATAGTTTTCTTAATATTTTTTAACGTTTTATTAGGTATCTATCGCTACCTTTGTTCACTTTCAAAATTTTTTTTTAAATTTTAGGCAAATTTTTTAAGCTGGCACCGACTCCAAAAATTCTAATATTTTTATGTATATGTTTTATTTATTAGCTGATTTCTTTCTAAGCAGCCTAATGAAAAAAAAAATTTATTTGTGTTCTTACAAATAATTAGATAGAACGTCGGGCAATTTTGCCAATTTTTTTTTTTTTAACAGTTAAGAGGATATTGTAGTTATCCCCTCCTAATAATATTTTCATTCTAAGTTCATGAGTAAACGGTGCGTCAAATAATATTCTTTTACTACAGAAAGAAAATTTATAAGATTAATCCTGAGTGCGGACAACTCAAGAAATTTATTAAAATATCACACATAAAAAGTTATGAACAAACTTTCAATGTATTTTGAGGTTAGGTTCATCGAGCTTGATATCTAATTTTCAGGTTAACGGGCATTTTCTGCCCAATAACAATTTACGAGTCAGTAAAAAAGCGACTAGACGGGGAAACAATCTCGCACCAACGAGAATACAAGTCCCGCGCCTAAGCCACTACGCCACCGAACCGTATAATATTTTTTCAAAAAAATTTATTTCATTTCTATTAATATCTTTTTACACAAATTTTTTTTTCTTTCTAAATTAATTACTTTCACTGAAAATGCGTTTTTATATAAGACCGATACTTTATTTTTAAATTATTATTTTTCAATTTTATATTTTACCAAAAGATTATTATTTTGTCTGATCTGTATATGTTCCCGGTGTATATTCATTTTCTTTTGAGACATTTATTGTTCTGTAAATATATTAACAGGGGGCCGAACTATCTGTCTTTGTCTAATAGCGTTTTTAATCATTTATACAGTGTGTCCCATAACTATAAAACCACCTAAGATTTGGATGAAACTTTTATCGGAATGTCAAAAAGAATTGGGATATCGTTTTAAAAACTATGGAATATTTATAAAAACTAATCTCGAAAGAGAAAAATATCATTTGAACATTTATTTAAAAATTTAAAACTTTCTTTACTGTAACAATTACAAAATCAACATAAATAACACTTTTTATTTTGTTCTATAACTATAAAACCAGTTGGAAAATTTCATCATAGAATTTTGGTCTCCTAGACACTCAAGGATGAGGATAAGGAAGAGATCCAAGGAAAATAATACAAGTCCAAGCTGTAATACAGATAATTGTAGTTTATTAAATACTACTCCTTACTACAACGCTTAGTTCACCTGAGAGTACAAGATAGATAGTACTTAACTTTATGAGAGTCCAGAACGGTCTGTGCTCGCTAGCTCGACAGAATCGTGCTCTCCTTGTAGCGCTCACATAAAGCTCTCTGTCACTCACTTGCGCGCCGCTAGTTGCGCGTGGCTCTTACGCGTGCCGTGTACATACATACATGTGTGTGTGCCCACAATACTCCCCCCTAAATAACCAAAAATGGTTATTTATGTGCGAGTGACATTTAATCACAATGTTGTTTTTTATTATTATTTAGCAGTTAACTACAATATTACCTTGCAGTTAATTACAATATTATTTTGCAGTTAATTACACTATTATTTTACAGTTAATTTCAATATTATTTTACAAAATGCTATTACGAAATTAAATTACTTATTTATACTCAACAATTGCTCGCGCAATCAATAATACGCGTTTATTTGTACCTTAGTTACAATTGCTCACGCAATTAATAAATTCATACTTACAAATCATACATACTCGATTATTTTACATATTTTATACATTCTTTTTTTTACATTATATTCATATAAGACATTTTTTTTACACACATATATCTCCTATATATTCATATTTTTATGTTATTTTTACATATTCATCCTCAGGCAATTTTACGCAATTTTTATACTCCTATTTACAATCATCTCGTTCATTATATTTATTTAACAATATTGCATTCTTATATGGTAATATTTTATAAATAATAGTTTTGTCAATGAAACTTAACGTTTTACAAATTTAACAATTCACGTATATCGTATTTGCTTTCTTGCAACTCTGTTGCAAGAAAGCAAAGTCGCGACACCAATTTAGTATTGATCACCATAATAAACATTTCTGCAGGTTTGCATCTGATCAACTGTCCAAGTCGGTAGTTGACTATTCCTCACATCAGAACTAATTTTCTTCATGATTTTTAAATCAGCTTATCTTACTTATGGAATAATATCCCGTCCAATATCTGTTGTCGTGCATTCTTCACTTTGGTCATTTATTCATATTCATTTTTTTCCTTGAAAAGTAAACAACCTTCTTTATTGCAGGCACATCTCTAGGCCGATAGTATGATGTTTGGGCTGCTATGTGGGGCTAGACTTTAGATAGTTTTACTGATTGTATTTAACTTTTTGCTTTAATTGTATTTTATTGTATTATGCTTTTAATTTTCATAATTTAATTAATTTCTTTTGCTTATTTAAATTTCTGCGTTTTTTTATTTATGTACAACATAATGTATATTAAAATAAACATATCCATCTATCTATCACTCTACTTGCTTGATACGCACCCACGTGCTACTACACAAGAAAAAAAACGGACGAGAAAATTCAATCTATTCATTAGAAAACTGGTCCAGCTTTCAGTAATATATAAAAAATTTACCCAACAAATCAACCGCTCAATAACTATTTAGGATTATTAATTACGCTTTTGTTAATGGTGGTATCACGTGGCCAAGTGATTCACACACTCGCACACTCCTAGTATAACCTAAAAATTGAATTTCTGGTTCACAAAAAAAAGGTATTATTATTCTTTGGCGTTAAAAAAAAACTTTTACATACACTCTCTTTGAATTAAATGAGTTTTAAGTTATAATTTTACACTAAACGACAGTCACTGTTTCATTTTACGCGCGTACTGTCTCTTTCCAAGTCGGCAATAGCCGTCGGTTTACAGATGAAACAAAATTTTTATTGCGTCGCAACCCATCCGCTGATGCTGAAGATCCTTGCTGACAAGGTCGCTTGACCGACGATGATGATGTTGTACAAGGAAAGAGTGGCCAGCTTGGGGATACGTCGACTTCTCGATATCTCTCTCTTTCTCTTTCTCTGAATTTGATCGCTACCTGCAACAATAATGGAAACCCCGAAGGGCTATTCAAGTAGTGATACATATGTATACATCGCGACGATAGTCGTGGGCAAGAGAATAAAAAGTCTGTGCACGCATTGATAAGCGCGATACATACACGTGTATCACTACTTAAATAGCCACTCTGCGCCTCGTTGTCGGTAAATCTCTCATCTCTCTCTTTTTCTCTTGCTGCACCCCACAAATAGCACTTGAACAATTTCAGATGGGAACTCCCTCTAATATTTAGCACAATCAGAAAAAAAGCTCTTTAATATCGTAAATTGATTTTAGGCTGCGAAGTAGCACAAGGACTAGCTGCGAATGAATCTTTAATGACTGCATCTTTGTTTTTCGTGTCTGCTTGCTCTTCTTTTCATCTTCTATCGTCTTCTATTTTCTTCTAATCTAATCACTAATTAATATTGCTATTCTACGTTCTTAATTAGTCCTTAACGCCTTCAGGTCTTCGAATAGACATGTTCAATGTGAACGCGGTCTTTGAAAACAGAAAGAATTAGAATACACTTTTGATTTTTCTTGAGTTTGGATTTTATATTCGAATCCTTATTGACAGTTGCCACAGGTGTAATCTATTCTACACTCTTGATTATATTACCTTGCATTACTTCATTCTTCTTTTAAATTTTTTATAATTGTTTTGATACTGATTCCTTGTATTTCTCTTTCTCTAAGCGTGCCTATACGTCTACATTATACTCATACAGAGAGAGAAAGAGACCACGTACACACACACACACACATATATATATATATATATATATATATATATATATATATATATATATATATATATAACTCCTGGTGCACGCGCGATCGTTGTTATGTAATAGTAGTAGTTGGTGTATTCTCTCTCTACTGGCTGTGATAGCAGCTATGGCTCTCACACACAGCCTATGAGTATGTGCCTAATGGCTACCGCGCGCGCCTGCTATTTACGCTGCTTCACCTTGTGGTACCGATAAACAAAAAAAAATAAAGCTAACTAATTAATTAATCTTTCCAAATATACGTTTGGTCTTGTCGGTATTTGCATCGGTGGTGTGTCTGTGCTGTGCAGGAGTGTCTTGTGACAATTATTTGTTTAACAATAATTCATGTTAGCGTACCTCGTCACGGCCTAAGTTTGTAAACTATAAGCCTAAAACCTATGAACGATATATCAGAAACCTATTAACTCCAAGCCGATAAGCCTTGAGTCCATGATCCCCAAACTCACAAGCCCTAAATCTATAAAAGAATAAACCCGAAACCCATTAAACTTTAACTCTAAGCCCATCAATTTCAAGTCTCTAAACTTTAAACCCATTAACCCTGAGCCTATAACACATAAATCTTAATCCTATAAAACCCTTATCGACTTAAAGTTTATGAATTTAGGATTATAGATTTTGGGATTCATTATTAGTGAGTTTAAAATTTATGGGTTTTGGGTTCTAGGACTTAAGGTTTATGCGCTTAGGGTTGGGTTGAGAAATTTGGAGATTATTGTTTATAGGATTGGGGTTTATGGATTTTGGGATTATGGCTTACAGGTTTTGGGGTTATGGAATTAAGGTTTAGGGTTTATAGGCTTAAAGTCAATAGTGTTAGGGTTTGGGTTAAATGGAACGAAGGTGCATCGTATATAAGTTTAGAGTTTTGAGTAAATAAATTTAGAGTTTATAGGCTTAAAATTTAATTTGGATTATTGGGTTAAGTGTTTATCGTTTATAAGTTTAGGTTTATGAATTTAGAGTTAATGGGCTTAGGGTCCATGGACTTGGAGTCAATAGATCTAGATATTATGAATCTAAGGATTATGCGTTCAAGGTTTATGGAATTCTAAATTCTAGCTTATGGGTTCAAAGTGAATGGGTTTAGGGTGTTCAGGCTTAGGTTTTATGGGTTCAAACTTATTTTTTATACGTTTTGGGCCTATAGTTTTCAGTTTCGAGGTTTATAGGCTTAAAGTTTTCGTATCAGAGTTTATGAGTTTTGGAGCTTAAAGGTTTTGATGTTTGCATATTACGCAGTCTCGGAGTCTTAAAATTCATTAAATCCAAGATTTATGAATTTATTTGTTTTGGGGTTACTGAGTTGATTATACTCAGTTGATTATGCTCCATCTCAGATTTTATGAACCTGACTTGAAATTTGTGATGAGAAAACTCCTGATTACCAAATTTTGTAAAAATTAATTGATGTTTTATCATTCAACATCCGTCACCAAGGTCTGTCCGCAATATAGGGTCTTATCCAAACGAAAAAAATTGTACTACACGGGCATTGGAAATAGAGTTAAAGACCTTCTAATTGGGATGTTGCAGACCTATAAAAGATTCATAATACATGTTTTATAATTATTTCAGTAAAAAAAAAACTACCGGTCATGTGCTTTTCACAGATATATTTAATCGACTATAATATTTCGATAAAATCACCACTCGGATTTTGAAAATAGACTTTGAGACCTGTCGATTGACCACATATGGACTTTCATTAAACTAAACCAATTTTCGCTTAAAGGAGGTCATTCGTTGAGAAACAATGACCTGCATAAAGTTTATTTAACATTGATTTAAAATCTGAACATTAATATGTTTCTTCTTCTCATAATGCTATAAGACTGAGTAATTGAATAATCTGAATATTTTCCCTTAAAATGATTTTAATTTTCTTTACGATCTAATTAAGTATTTTATAAAGGATGTGAGTTATTGATTTATTGTTTTGTTTTGATTTAACCCTGTTAAACCTAATTTACATTAAGATGTACATTGTTTTTTTTTCAATTGTTCAAAAGTAACTTGTATTTTTTTAAAATAAATATGTAGATTAGCTTGAAGTAGCCTATTTCCAATCTCAAACTAGGGGCCTAAGTTATTCACGGTGGCCCTCGAGTAAATTTGACCATGAAGTTTTTGCACCTCAGATTTTGATTCTGGATATGATTCTAAGCAGCTTTAGGATCAAATTTTAACAAAAACCAAAATTGAAGAATGAGCACTTTCTTATTTACTCAAATTTTATTTTTTTTTATAAAAAAAATTTTTTATTGATAATTTATGAGCTTAATTTCTAGAATACCGTTTTCGAATAGAATTATGAATTACTTACATATTTTAAGCAAATATTATTGTAAATATATTTAAGAATATCTAAAGTCATGTAATAATGTAAGTATAACGTTAGAATTAAGATTTTTTTATTATAGTGATAAAGACTATGAAAAATGATACGTTTTTAAATTATTTAAAGACGGCATTTCAAGTAATTTTAATTAGAAAATACTGTGTATTAATATTCTATAAGAACACTGCACGTATTTTTTGTATTTCAGTAACACCAAAAGTAAAATTTCCATGTAAAAGATTGTATTGATGAAAATCAAGGCTTAGGTTTTTACAGCGAACAGGCTATGAAAGCAGTCCATTATGATTTTCCAGAAACATGGGCTAGTAATAAGCATCATAAAATGATTCTAATTATGCAGATGTATATGTATGTACAGATAACATATACATAGTGTTTCCTAAAGTGATGTACAGTGAGTTATTATATTCGCAGACTGCTCAATAATTTATCTGCATAATAAAAATCATTTTACTATACTTTGTATAAGCCCATGTTGCAGAAAAATCAAAATGGACCGCCTTCATAGCCTGTTCGCTGTAAAAACCTAGGCCTTGATTTATTCAATACAATCTTTTATATAGTAAAAGTAAATATTGTAAGAGGGTTTTTTTGGATTTTTACCGTGTAAGTTTTTTTTTTTTTTTTTTTTTTTTTTTTTTTATATGCTGCCCTAGTGACCCCTGGTATTCCCAGCCTATCGGCTATATACCGGCATCCCACACCACCTCTGTGTGAGGATGTTCCTACCAAACCTCTTTTTATCTTATACTAGTTTCAGATCCTCGTTTTTAGCTAAGCTAAATTACCCAATCCCCGAGAAATCATGGACTGCCGCGTTCCAAGAGCAGTCGGTAAGCAGATTTCTACAGTCGGTTCCCGCATTTACCCAGGCTTTTTAGACCTGTGACGTAGGGAAAACTCCCCCAGGAGAAAACCCACGCCAGGAACATTAACCCATCGCACTCAGAGATTCTTTTTCCGATGAAAAAAGCCTGAAAAAAATTTCAGGTGTTTTCACCGGGAATTGAACCCCCGACCGCTTGGAGCGAAAGTGTAGAGACCGTATAAGGCGTGCGCCTTAGCCAGTTACGCCACTGACGCTCCACTTACGCCACTGACGCTCCTTTACGCCACTGACGCTCCTTCACGCCACTGACGCTCCTTTACGCCACTGACGCTCCAACCGTGTAAGTTGTGGTTTAGGATATATACGTTTTGTGAACATTACAACGGTGAGTATCCTAAACCACAACTTACAAGATCAAAATCTGAAAGAACCCTCTAACAATTACTAACATTCACCGTAAAGCTTTGAATGCAAACATGGAAATTGTACTTTTGGTGTTACTGAGATACGAAAAATATGTGCAGTGTTCTTATAGAATATTAATACACAGTATTTTCTAATTACAATTACTTTAAATAACGTCTTTAAATAATTTAAAAAACTTATAATTTCTCATAGTTTTTATAACTATAATGTTTTACAAAAAAAAAATCTTAATTTTAACGTTAAATTTATATTGTTACATAGCTTCAGATTTTTCTGAATATATTTACAATAATATTTGCTTAAAATGTATAAATAATTTATAACTCTATTCGAAAACGGCATTTTAGAAATTGAGCCTATCAATTAGATTTTTCATTGAGACCTATCAATTAGATTTTTGCATCAGCAAAAGCATTGCTACGAGTGAGTGCGGAAAGGAATATAGAAAGCACCGAACCCGCTTACATGAGCGCGCAGGTATACACCTCGATTTATAACACATATAAGCGCGCTGGGTCATACACACCTGTATCATTAATGTTAAGTTCATAAGATTCGTATATTACAGCGTCAAGCACCTTAAATGTGAGCCAACGAGTTTGAGCGAGAAGCCAGACCTGTCACTCTTGTATCGGTTGCAATGTGAGAATTTAGTTATATTTAAATTTCAATAATTAACTTATCGAATAAGTTAATATAACCTTGCCCGTCCCCGCATGTAAAGTTCGGCCTGTCGAAAAGAAAGAATCTTTAATTTATTAAGAGCGCCAGACAGGCCACCGGCTTACTCGTCGGCAGCATGAATCTCGGGCTATCTTGGCTGGGAGGTGGGCGACCTCTGGTGTCAAATTTTATTAGTTGAAGTTGGGAGAGGTATTACACACAAAAAAAATTTTTAATATTACTTGTTCAATTTATAACACTTGAATTACTTTATTCAACGGCAAAAACAAAATATATATATCAGAAAAAAAATAATTTTAAACTTAATCTCGCTCGGTCTATAAACTTTAATCTATTTTTCTATTAAATTTGTTAAATCTACTACTCGCGCACACTCATCACCCATACATCCCGGTCAATCTAAATTTATAAATCTAACTAAATTTATTTTTATTTAACGCTTTATTGAAAATGATATCCAATGTTCTAATGAAAAAAAAAATTGAAATTTACGGTCTGGTCGACGTGAGCGACCTCGCTCTTCCTTCGTTCAACAATATGGCTACCAAGAGCCCGCGCACTTATCTCTCACTCTCTCTCTCTCTCACACACACACTAATCCCACGTGTCTACCAATTTGTTTAATCACCGGTCAAATTTAAGAAAAAAAAAAACTAATAATTCGTTGAACTTTCGTGCAAAATACTAATTTTAATTTTTAATTTAATTTAATTAAATTACCCGGTCAACGAAGTCGTTAGACACGTGGTCGAATTTTCACTCCCGCACTCTCGAAATTTAATATACTTAAAGAAAGAAATTTTTTTTATTTAATTACTATCTCTTCTGGTTTACAAATTTAATTTTCAGTTAATTTAATTTAATAGTCACGCAGAATATCCAAAAATTTTTCTTTACAAAATGGCTGCTAAGGCCCGCGTCATAAACTGTATTACGTCATACACACTTACCACGATGTCCACCGATCTCAAATTTTATTATTATTATTCCGGTCAATCAAGTGTAATTTATTTTTAATTCTTATTTAATATAATTAAAATACAACGAATTTACCCGGTCCACGAAATCGCTGAACACGTGGTCGAACTTTAATTTTACTCTCTCAACTACAAATTTATTTTTATAATCAAATTTTCGCACCTTTAATTTCGTTTCGCTACAAAGAAATTTTTAATTCGCACTAACTACGTTGTCACAATCACTTTGAATTTAAAATTTAACGCCCGCACTGAATTTACACCTAGTCGGCGAGAGCCGCTAGTTTACAAAAAAAAAAAATTAGTCGATTCGGACTACAGTCCACTCACCGGTGTTGAAGTTCTCGTTGACACAAGAATCTGGTCGGCGATGGCGACGATTTTGGTCACGGATGGCGGTGATGGGCCTCAGGATCGTATTCTCTCTCTCTCTCTCTCTCTCTCTATCTCTGCACAAAAGCAACTCCTGGTCGACGTTGGCTGCGGAAATGAGTTGATTGGAGGATCAGGTCAGCGAAAATCTCCCTCTGGAAGTCCTTTCTGCTTTACTCTGCTCCGTAGTCTATCCAACAACTCTAATTTCTACACAGCTACAAAGCGCACGAAAATCTCTAAGTTGTACTTTTTCAAAGGAATGAGTTAAGCGAGTTTAGTTCTGATCAGGCACGAGGACAGTCATCGAATGTCTTCTTTGATGCTCACTTCCTTCTTCTTCGGTCTATTTCTCCCTCTTCTTCATCGTCTATCTCTTTTTAATTTTTAACTCCTCCAATAACAAATCATTTGTCCGAATAATTGCTTTCTATTCGTGAAATTTGCCTTCCGGTCCTCGAACGCAAGTCTGCAACCTGCGCGCCCCCTTTTCTATAGCAAATTTAATCTTATTTCTTCTTTTTATTCTTCTTTTTAATCTTCTTTTTATCTACGTTCTCTTTTTTTTCCGTCTTTATTCATTAGAGAGAGAGAATCATCACAGGCATGGCTATCTCTATATATATATACCTATATACATGTATATATATATATACGTATGCGTACATACAGGCTACTCAGTGCAGCTGTACTTAAGCAGGAGCAAGAGTGGTACTCTCCCTTCTCCATGCTCTCTCGATCTCTCTTTATCATCTAGCTTCTCCCTCTTTCTTCACTGCGCGAGAAAGAGGCGCGCCATCACTCTTAATTCGCTCCTATCGAATGCGAATCTTTCCATCTCTTTCTTTCTTCTCTCTTGCTTTCCCCTCTCTTTCTACATCTTCTTCATCGTGCGCCACTCCTAGCGCACGCGCGGTCGTTGGTATGTAGTGGTAATAGAGATTCCCTACCTACGGTCTGCGTAAGCAGCACTAGCGCTCACACACATGGGCTTTGAGTGTGTAAGTAATGGCTGCCGCGCGCGTCTGCTAGTCGTGCT
The DNA here is from genome assembly GCA_017163975.1 of Anastatus disparis. Taxonomy (NCBI): domain Eukaryota; kingdom Metazoa; phylum Arthropoda; class Insecta; order Hymenoptera; family Eupelmidae; genus Anastatus; species Anastatus disparis. The sequence goes on from JAFFSR010000027.1 coordinate 2,336,183, forward strand.
CCTCGTGTACCGGTAAACAAAAAAAAAGAGTTCGATTAATTATTTATTCCTACTCAATAAATTACGCCCGGGTCGGTGAGTAAGCCGGTGGTGTGTTGTAGTGCCCTGATGATTTACAAATTAATAATCGTTGTGACGTGTCGTGGAAACATGTATGTGAGTTATACAACGTACAATAAATTTTTAATTAACAAAAAAAATTTTTGTTGGGACGTACCACGTCACACGGTCAACATCTAATAAAGTTCTCTTTAACATAAATTACTGAGTCAAAGTAAATTTCCTTGTTATTATTACTCTCATAGCAGCAAAAGACATGCCTAGTACGCATTTTCCTACCTGCTTGAGTTAGAATAGCATAAAGTAAAATAGTTTAAATCTTCGTGATTTTTAAATATTAAAATATAGTGAAGTGATGAAATTTTCCTTCACTTGAATTAAAAATAGTATTCTTATTTGTTTTACATAAAGAGGCTAAGCGCCCACGTGTATGTACCTTGCATCGACGTGCTTACTCGCAAAGCTTTTCGCTTGGTGTTAGTACGTCTCTGCAAGTGTGTAAATTATAAAAGTGTATAACGGGACAAAACATTCGGTACAAGAGGACAAGTAGAGGATCCTCTATTCTTCATGTTCATTGATTTCCTTATCCTAATTTAAGAAACATAAATAAAAGGTTTGACGAAAAGTAATGGACCCGAATCTACAGAGCATGGCGTCTCTGTAGTGTACGATCTGGTTATCGTCAACCTAATCTAATTACTCAATATAAAAAACACATAATTCGACGAGTTTGTACGTGCACGACGTAGAGCACGGTAAACTTGGAGCATCAAAGATAAGGCATCCATCTTGTCTTACTCGTACGCACGATCGATCATATGCCTAAAACGATCGTTTCTTAGAGTGAAATAAGGTGTGATATCTAAGTATATGGGGTCTTCAGCCACCATATACTAAAAAGTAACGTCGTATACATTTATACAGTTACACAAGCTCATAAATTATAAATAAAATAATGTTCATAAAATACATATAAATCAAAAATAAAATTTGAATAAATAAATAAGTGCTCATTCTTCGATTTTGGTTTTTGTTGGAATTTGATCCTAAATGTGTCTAGAATCATATCCGAAAGGGAAATCAGAGGTGCGAAAATATCACGGTCAAAATTATTCGAGGACCACCGTGTATTATATTCGATATAAAAACTGAGAAAACTTGAAAAGAAAAAAAAATTTTATCGCAAAAAATGCGTAATAAATGAATACCTATCATCCTAAAATGGTTATTAGAACGTTTTATGATTAAATAAAAATTCAGATCCAAAAGGGTTAATATGTAAATTAAATATTAATTCTGCTGAAGTAAAATGTGACTAAATAGATTATTTTTACTTTGTTACAGATTCAACAATTTCAAGGGAATATTTTTAAAAACTTTTTAGAAGGTGATATTCATTTTCCACCAACATACAAATACGATCTATTCTCAGATGATTATGATACAAGCGAAAAATGTCGACAACCTGCGTGGACTGATAGAATTTTATGGAATTATCGGAAATCGATCGATGATATGGGTATATAATTTAGAATTTTATTAAATATAATTAAAAATTTTAAATATATAAAATGATAATTTTTTAAAAATCATGTTTCTAGAATCTGATATTCCTGGAAAATTAATATACTATGGAAGATGTGAATTAAAGCAAAGTGATCACAGACCTGTTATTTCTCTAATCGATATTAACGCTTATTGTGTTGACGAAGACAAGCGAAGTAATGTATTTCAAAATGTTATTAAAGATTTAGGCCCTCCAGATGGAACGGTTATTATTCAAATTGAAAACTGTAAAGATGTTGAAAATATTTTTGAAGATGAATTTATGAATAATCTTTTACAAGATTTCTCCAAAATAGGTGAAGTAATACTTATACGATTTGTTAATGATGCTATTTGGATAACTTTTAGAGATAGTCAAAGTGCTTTGGCAGCAGTTCAAAAAGATACTATTGAAATTGGTGGTCAAAGGCTTAAATTAACTTTAAAAACTCCTGACTGGATATCATGCATTGTCAAAGAAATGGGTACATCAGAAATTGTAGAAATTGCTCAACCAGAATTTAATTTGAATTCTAGAGTTAACCATTGTAGCAAAGCACCACCACCAAGGCCGATACCTCCTGTGAGACCACGTCAACCAATAGATATATCATCTAATTATGAAATTTCAAAATCAACGCAAGTTGAAAATATATTATTAAAAGCTACTGCTTACAACGATTTAAGTCAAGGAACTCGAAATTATGAAACTCCTGATAACGCAACTACACAGGATATTAGTACGTTAGATTCAAAAAATATATACCCTCCTCCATTACCTTTAAGACAGCATCCTCTACCTCCACCAAAGATACCCCCACCAATATTAAGAAGCTCACCTCCACCCGTACCAGCTAGATTGTGTGAAGGGCCACCGATTCCAACAAGAGGCAATACATAGAATCTGCGAAATTATTTTTTGATATTTAATGTTCTATTTCTATCTTTCATTTTCGCGTATAGATATGGAATATTACATAGCAATATTATTCAGTCATTAGTGTTTAAGTGATAAATCCTATTTATTATTTATTAAGTTATTAAAAAAAGTTTAATAATAGATAATAATAGAGAAATATTAAAATACAATAAATGAATTTTTTATTCTGCGATATTAAAACCAATCACGATGCTAGTTTCGACTTTATATAAAATTTTAAAGTTTCAGAACTTAAGGAGGTGTAAAATAGACAGTACACCTGTACTTATAAATGTGAGAGTTGGAATGAGAGTGGCATAAGTCACATTGCCAAAAAAATTTCATTAGCGGTATATCTATATATATATCTTTTAGCATTAAAAAGAGACATTTTCTGAAATATTGTATTTTCGTAGCTTTCCTTCTCAATATTAAAAGCGACAAAGGCACAACATTTTAGAGAAATAATTTATTTAATGCTAGAAATATCTCAATACACCGTCAGCTAAATTTTTTTGTCAATGTGACTTATGCCACTCTCACTCTAACCCACAAAAATATTAACTGTCTTTCCATTTTATTTTTGAATTTCCAGAAAAGAAATGCATTAGCTTGTAGTATTTAACATGATGAGAATTCAGTTAAATTTTTAAATAAATTCATTAATCAATTTTTAAGATATTTGGATTCCTGGTACATAATCGAAAAATTGTAATAAATAATATTAGAACCCAAAATTTTTCATAACTAATAAATTAATTTATTTGAAAGGTTAACTGAATAATCTTTATGGTACATATTGCAAGCTGATGCATTTCTTTTCCGAAAATTCTGCTATAAAATAAAAAGATAGTGAATATTTATAAGTACATGTGTAGTGTCCATTTTACATTTCCTTACTAATTAAATTTACTTGGACAATTAATATTTTTCCTCATAGTGTACGAAAATTTCATTCATCGGTACGAATTTCCGTTTGGAAAGTGCCTAATCACTGCACGCAAAAATAATTTTTGATGCTTATAATTTGGATAAATTTCTCATTCACAAAGCAAGTAAAGTGAAAAAATTCATAAGATGCTTTAGAATTATATTTATTTCAACAAATCATTCAAATTTGCATATAAATTTTATTCAATATATCAAACATAAAAAATCATTATTCCATATCTTTCAAAACTCATATATGTAAATATAATTCATAAACTAAAATATCTTGTAACTTTTATAAATTTTCATTAAGATTCATTGTTTTTTTATTATGTTAATAGTAACATGGCAATTACTAAAATTCAAATAAATATTACTATCTAAATCGGAATATAAAAATATGCTTTTTGTTTTCCCATTCTTCTATATTCTTTTCGCTTGTTGAAAATATTCTTACTTACAATACTTGCTCGTAGACTTTTGATTCTAATTTTTATATAACATGTATTTTTATCCATTATTTCAAATATTCTATAATACTTTTTTAAATTGAAAATATTTTTCATAACAATTTATTTTTTTTCCCTTTTTCCATCCCTGCATTCCCCCAATCCTAATATAGTATACACGATACTGTGCAAAACAGTCACTTAACGAGGCAATCGATCTCTACTGTCTGTTAACTGTTAGTTGAAGTAAAATCGAACTTTCTGTAACTTGTAATAAAATAGTACATTACTCTACTAGTAAGCGAAACAGGTCATTCCCTCACGAGTCGGATAGTTTCGCTACGTTCGAGTGACAAAAAAGACTCCTGGGGGACCTATTTCGCCATGAGTAAGGTATAGAATCTTTTCCAACAAGGTAAGCGGAATCCGATTTTCGAAAATCGGTTTTCGCTCACTGCGTTGGGAAATAGTACATTATTGACCAAGGATGCATATTGATCATTCTCGGCGAGTGCGAACTTTTGGGGCCGAGCATAGCGAGGCTCCGAAAGTTGCACGAGCTAGGATGATCAATATGCATCCATGGTCTAATATACTATTTTTTTGTCCCGAGGCCGAGACATTTAAAGGTTTTCCGTAGGACGCAAAATGGTCATTTTGCGGCCTAGGGCAAAAAAATAATATACATGATGCGTGCAAAAAGTAGGCAATTACTGCACGTAGCAGCTCTGGCTGCGCTCTAGTGTTAATTTCTGTGCGTACAGTAAAGGCTTATTTTTTATACTAGTTGCATAAATAGCATTTTAACAAGATTTAACATAAATGTGTTGACATATTATTCTTTTAATACAATTGTAATTTTTTTTTATTCTATATTGAATATAAATTGTTTTTTGGTTGTAAAATCGAATAAACGAGAAGAGAAACATCAAAAATTGTAAATGCAATTTCATAATATTTATTTTTTTCTATTTTATTAAATATGTTTCGTGGTATCTCTCATTATAATCAATGAAGATATAAATATATACTACACTTATCTTCCAACAGACAACCTAATTATACATTTTTTCTAAAAAATCAATATTTTTTTAGTAAAAAATTAAAATTTGATGATTCAAACAAAAGTATCTATTTTTTAAGACTTTGTTACAAAACCAACAAAGAGAAGGTCTCACCTTCGGATCATTGATGTAATGTAAACTTGGAGTTATATTTTTAAATGTCAAAATATAGAAAAACCATAATCTCAGACCCAAAAGCTTTAAAACACTCAAATTATTGATATATTTAGTTTTATTTTAAAGTAATATTGAAACAAACGCTATGTTTTAAACCTTTTCTTTTTTTGCATTAAATAAAACTGAAAAAAATAAGCCCTCCCTTACTTTTTCCAGAGTTAAAATACTTCTTCAAAAGTTATAACAGGTTTTAGTCAAGGATGAAAAAACTTAATAAAAAATTTAATTAGAGCTACAGTTTCAGTATATTTTCGTGGTTTAACTTTAAACTGCTATGAATTTAAAAAAAAATTAATTATTTTTATAATGCAAAAGGCGATAGAAAGCTTGTTTCTTTTTTAATATGATTTCATGTGTTTTAAATCATCCAATCAAGATTTTTCTAGGCTAATTAGAAAAGTTTTAAAAATTAAGGTTTATTTTAATATTTCCTTAATATAAGGATAAAAATATTAATAACTTGAGATTTTTAAAGTATTAGGGTCTTCTATAATTCCGATTTTTTAGATATTTTAATATTTTAATAAGTATTCTAAAATATGAGCAACATGATCTTGGTGAGACCCTCTTCTTATAAATAACTCTCATAAATCTCCTCTTCTTGCGTTAATATCGACAATTGCGGAAAAGAAGGTGTCATTCCATTTTTAGTTATAGAGAGGTGTGATTTCATTTTGGGTTAAAAAAGGACTTTCGTTTCACTTTAATTTAAAAAAAAGTGCTATGTCAAAAAAAATTTTCTTTCATTTAATTAAGTAGTAGGCCCCAAAAGAAATTAACTTATTACAATGTAACGGCCATGGGGATCAGGTAGCTGCACTAATATATATATGTATAGCTAGAGGGAAAATTGACTATACTAACGAAATATACACAAAAAAAATTGAATGAGTTTAAATATAAAAAAATTATACGTTTTATTGAAATAATACTTAAACACTAGCTATACACAAAAGGACTCCAGTCGCGTAATACGAATGTGACTCCGTGAAATATTCTAATTATTCGCAAAAACGTGGCGAAAATAGAGCAAAAGACACACAACAATAAACAGCTAATTATGCAGCAAACACGAAAGCTAAAAAGGCGATTAGTTTGAACAAAAACTAGAAAAATTGAACGCACTATCCAAAAGTCGCGCACGTGGTCACCAACACACACGCACGCAAAGTAGCACAAAAAAAGGAACGATATAGGTATCGTAAAAGCTACTAAAAAAACTATGAATATTGTAAAGCAAACTCTCTCTGATTACACACTTTCACACCAACAGAAAATGGCTTTTCTATCCAATACTGCGCTACCTAACACGGTGCTGATAGAGTCCAAACCAGCTCGACCGCTCGCGACAGAAGGAATCAATCCAACATGGATGCTCTTCTTTCTTCAAGCTTCTACTTTACGTGGAGCGCTGCGTGCGCCACCCTATGCTCTTGCCTTTTCCTCTAGCTTGACTGCTAGAGTCATGCTGCTACGTATACCAGAACGTTGGCTAAGCTTTGCAAGACTATATTAGTTGTATATGTATATGTGCACGCGTGTATGGCTGGAGGCTTGAAGTTGGCTTTAAGATGACTATCGTTGTCTCTCCTTTCGTCGCGTGCGGAATTTAATACTTTCCTTCTGTCGCACATCTATTTATTATAATATTAAATTTTAAGTAACATCGACAATTTGCCATGTTATAACAATATTATAATAAATTAAATAAATAAATTGAATATATAAATTAAGAAACACAAACCTCTTTTTAACCCAAAATAAAATGACACCTTTGTTCAACTCTAAACGAAATGACATCTTTCTTCAACCAAAATTGAAACGACACCTCTACAACCAAAAATAAAATGACACCTTTTTCCCCATGACCGTCGATACATGTTTTTTCTGTTGCACAGAGAAATGCAATAGTACATTACGCTAAAAGGGTTTTAATAAAGTACTATTAGCGTAATGTATGTGCTAAGATACTTATCTTATGCATAGGTTAATACGTCGCGAGAATGCGAGTATAAATATTGAGTATTATATCATGTAAAAGAGTGGAAAGTAATGTTAGATAAAAGCGAAAAAAAACTGAATATTAAAGAGAAAAAAACTTGGAATTGAAGTATTTATTAGGTCATGGCGACGAACCTGTCTGTGTGGCATTAAAGAGTATATAAAAATCAGTATATAGTGAGAAATGACAAATCAGTAACAATGGCAGAATTTTCATTAAAAACTGTATTATATTATAGAACCTGTTTAAAATATAGGCGTGTTCTGTCTGCTGATAGTCAACCATAATTTATCCATTATATTGTGACGCAGCTTCTCCTGCTAACATATCCGAACGTATGCTTTGAATGATCTATGCAAGCACAAGTTGAGAGTCTAAGAAAGATTATAAAAAATCACTAGCATAAATAAAAAGAGGAAAATCTAATGATTCGACAAGTTGCTTCCTCGCATCATGAGTCAATGCATGCTTTTGTAAAACTTTAAAGAGCACAAGGTGGCATGCTCTTTGCAATCAGTAAAAGAACCTGCTTATTTCAGTCTAATGTAGAACAGATCCACTCATCAAAATTCTTTATAACCAAAAAATACTAGACAAGTATTTAAAAAATTATAAAATTTATTTTATTATTTTATTTTTTTATTATAGTATTATGAGTAGAAAAAAATTTAAATTGAAGAAAAAATAGTAACATTTAGACGAGGGTTGTATTGGTCACTACCTATGGATACAGCCTACGACTTGGCTGCAATAAGAAACAGTCCCATGTTGTGTACTTAATTCATCACTAATGATCCCTCGTTATTTATGGTTTGAATCTGTTTCATAAAGACATCATTGATAAACACAAGAAATAATAAAGAATTGAGCACACTGTCTTGTGGAACTCTGGCAGTGACGTAATACTATTCCGTTCGTTGGTTGGCTTCATAAATAACAAAGAAACTGCTTTCTCGTAAGTAAAACGCGAACCAATTTATGACGTCAGAGAAAACTATTGTTAGAAATTTGATAAACAATGTCGTATGAAAAACTCTGTCAAACGTATTAGAAAAATCAAAGACAAGAAAATAAAGTAAGGCAAGCAAATAGAATAAAATGAAGTAAACGCCTATTAAGCTAGCACAGCTAGGTGAAAAGGCAGAATTAAAACAAATTCTACAATTTCTTCCTAATTTGTTGCTAATTTATTTCCCCCGAAACGATTTTGTTGTTCCAGCCGTTTCCAAGAAACTCGTGCTGTGCTAGTTGAATACTTAAGCTAGCACAGTAACTATTACAATTCTTGAAGAAATCAAGATTAACCACTGTTCTCAACGGCACACAGTGTACGATTTAACCATGCTGCTGGTCAAAATCGTAGAACTCGCGATAGGAATAAGATATAGACATAAAACGAAATGGAATCTAGAGGTAATAAGGGTACCAATAAAAAAAAATAGTCTCATTAGATAATAATCACATTCACCTTACCCCCCCCCCCCTAAAAAACGTGGTTTAAACATCAATTTTTGGTGAAAAAATGCTTTGATTGCTGGTTACCTCAGAAAAAAAAAATTTTTCTACTTTTTATAAATATTTTTTTATACATTTTGAAACGCAGAATCCAAATCCATCGTTAGAAAAAGGCTAAACACTTTTTTCACTTCTATTTTTCTATTTAAAGTTCGTGTGTTACTTTATTTGAAATTATTATTTTAATAATTTTGCAGCTGTAAACAATTTCCACAGTCTTTTACACCTCGAGTGATTTTGAATTATTATAGTACTTTTCAAGACCTTGTATTTAATAGTTTATAGAAGTCTCTACGTGCTCTAATAGCGAAAATATGAATGATTGAAGATTTTTCTTCAAGCTACATGTATAAATCACGTCAAGACCCGTTTTTGTTTTAGGACATTGGGCTCGGAATCGCTGTAAAATCAACGTAAACTTATTTTGATTAAAGAAAATTCTTTTTAATCCCTATGTACTGAAAGAAGATATCGGATATCGGTGATAATATCGCGTTAGTATCAACAAATATAGACGTTTATAGAAGAACACTTGGGGTCAACTTGATGTTCCAAAAACCTGGGTAACACTTAAACATTGTTTGCATATCTATATATATAAAAAATATGCTATACATATAATATATATATAGATATAAAAATACATTTACATACTGGGTAACAGAACTACTCATTTTTGGAGCATGTTCCCCATTTAAGAGTAGTACGCTTCTATAAGCGTCTATCTTCTTTGTTAGTATTTTGGTCAGCATACATATCAAACGAGTTTAACTTAGGCTTAAATAAATGAGAGAGAGAGAGGGAGAGAAATAGGAAGAAAGATAAAGAAACAGAAAGACTTAGACTTAGACTTATTTATTTGGCCTTGGGGTAGAACCCTGTCTGGCACTAAAGAAATAGTACAACGACGTATTACAATTTATAAAAATAATAAAAATAACAAGTAAGAGATCAAATGTGAAAAGCATAATATACATTTTCTGAAGTTATTCAATTAAAGATAACAATAATATAGATAATAATCTTGTAGAAAATCAATTAGAATATCATATATAATACAAGTAACTAAATTAAAATAACAATTAATTGTTCAATACACTATAGAAATAATTAGATAAACAATATATATAATCATAGAATAATTAATTAAACAATAGCAAAATTTTAGTACATAAGCAATAGCAATTAACAATTAAGTGAGTTTAGTTGTTACTAAATAGTCTTGTGCTCAATTTAAATTATGTTTCAAGCAATAGTAATCCATACAATTCATAATTGAAAGTTATGATTCATCTAATCATAACTACTATGAAACTCAGCCTGTACCAGTAAAAGAGAGAAAGAGGGACTTAGAGACGATAGGTTAATAAATTTCAGGAATGTAATTTCATTTTTAAGTTTTGATTTTCAACTATTGGGCATACTGTTATATTTAGAAAAAAATTACATATCAAAATTTGGCTAATATACATAAAATTCTCTATAACAGATCTTCTGTTAAATGGAATTCAGTGAAAGCAGCATTTATAAGGATTTAATTTATAGATTATAAATAATGCAGGGGTAATTTTTAGAAAGGCACATTGTCATGTCTGAGTTCATATCTAGCTTATTTAATGAAAATTCTTGAAACTTTGCAAGTGAGTATATTTTTCGTAACATATAGGAAGCAATTTATTGAAAATAATGTAAATTATGATATTTCGTGTCTAATCGAGCTTCTATTTAATTTGATAATTAGCGGTTGACATTTCAAAATCTATGAGCTAATTTTTTATTTTTAATGCCTTGAAATTTTCTTGGGAGTGAGATTTAAAAAATCGTAATCTGAACAACGTGGGTGGTAATGAGTGATCAAATATTGAATAATAGAGTGAAAAATAAAAACATTCTATCGCTTCCAATCAAGACTATATTGAAACTATAAACCATATTAGAACGTATCAAAGATTTTGTAACTTTGCACTTTTGAATGTGCAATTTACTTTGAAATTTCGTATTTATAAGAGTATTTTATATTCACAGATCCAGAATTACTAATGAGATTATTAAAATTATCACATCGGAATTTCAATTTTGTTTTGTATGCAAATTTAAATAACTTAAAATATATTATTATTTAATAATTTATAAAATAAACACATCCAGATCACATCGAATTGTGATTTGCATGGTCCATATTGGGAGCCTTCACCCGATACCCTTTCCCTATAATAATCAATATCAACCTTACATAAGAGATTCTAATCCAAGGCGTAAATTGAAATACAATCTTAACTTCCAAATAAACGAGAAATATATGAAAATTTAAGTATTTTCAAATGAACGAGAAAAATATGGAAATTTTCTCATATATATCGCCCATTTTATGTTAAATCGAAGGACGAAAAATTTTTTTTCGCTAAAAATTGGTAAAATGGTTCTTTTCTATATTATGAACCACCCAGAATTTTTTTAGATTCCTTTAGTACATATTTCTAGAGCTACAAAGATTCAAAGTTGGTCAAAAACCATATTTGACATTTTTGACTAATTCTAAGCTTAAATTACTTAGTCGTGTTGCATTTTAGAAATTTATTACTAAAAAACTTTTTTTTTTTAAATATTCTAAACTTTTAGAAAAAATTAATTTAAAAGTGCTAATATAGCCATTCGCTAAGCTAAAGTCATTTAAAGCATTGAAATATCACTTTTCAAGATTTCGAACCATGATCCCATGTCCAAGAAAATCATCGAAGTGGGTAATATATGTATAAATATGGCCTACCATTTTCAAAGTGGACATCCTGGGCGATCCCTTGGAGAAAATAATGAAAAATGTGATTTTTAGCTACATTTACTCATTTTAATGTTAACTTGTACTTATAAGTTGCAGACGCCCCTTTACAAACATTCATAGAATTAGTTTTATACTTTACAAATATTAAAATCTATTAAAAAATATCTTCTGAAAGATTTATAGTAAACCAGACGTCGAGATTTTTTTAACAAATCATGTGCCACCGTAGCACATAAAGAATATACTTAAATACTGAATTTAAAAAAATTTTTGTTTATTACATAGTTTAAGGTTATATAATACTACTAATATTTCAAATAACACATAGTGACAGGTAACTATATGTAAAATTCTTTTCTTATAAGATTCAGAATGGATTTTTTTATTAGAAAAGAATTGAATGTCATTGAATTTCTTTAAAATTATGATTGGTAACTAAAATATTCTTTGTTTATTTGACTAAAAAGATTTAGAATAGTACATTGTGTACCAAGGGTATAAAATAGAGAATTACGGCCAGAGTGCGAATGAGTGCCCGAGCGAAACGAGGGCGCTAAATTTGCTCATGGGCCGCGAATCCCCTTGCACCCGTGGTACACATACTGTTTTTTGATTCAACGGGCGCCAAATTCGATTTCTATGCTTCTCACAGAAAAGCATAGGAAATCAAATTTTGCGCCCTAGGGCAGCAACGTATCATTTTTCGCCTGCTTGACAAGAATAGAAAATCGAATTTAGCGCCCTGAGGGTCAAAAAATTATTTCTTCTTTATTTTATTTATAATTTAAACATAATCTATCTCAAGATACAATAACACTTTGAAGAATAATTAATTTACTTTTTAGTCCACAAATAATTTCACATATTGGATGATGTTAACATTCCAAGAGATTATAAGACACGATCCGCTTTGTACTAATGATTCATCACATTTGTTATTGCATTTTTACAGTAAAAGTAACTTAAATTTATAGCTGACCAATATTTAAATTTAATTTCTTATACACTGAATACAAAATTTATATGCCTATACCTTCTTCTTAAACGTATCAGTTACAAGATAGAAAACTAAAAATGCACTTCTATTTATATGTTAAAACTTATTGTGTAAATTCATGAGAATATTGTTAATTATCATTCAATTTAAGTCCAACTGATTTCATTCACTAGGATATTGATTCACAAATTGCCTTATACTGATCTTCGATGTAATGAGATAAAAAGAGACATAAGTTCAGTTATATATCACTGCCCTGTTAAAAATAATCAGGTGATATTAATATATATATATATATATATATATATATATATATATATATACATATATCAATCTCTATTATATGTTGATTGTAATTATTTGTTTAGATTATTTCTAAGCTTTTATACGTAATTAAATATAATTATTGCTGTCTTATCATTAGATTCAATGACTGATTAAATGAAATCCAATCTAAGATGGCAATGTGAAATGCAAATTATTTTCTTGTTCTGTAGACTCCATTAAAGTAAATAACTTTAAATAGAAAAATAGAAGTGAAAATATAAAAATAATCGAATACATTTAAAAAATATAACAAGAATGAGAATCAATCATTTTTTAAAACTAGACTTAAGAGGCGGTCGGGTCTATTTTGCCGCTACATATAGGGTGGCGCTGCGGTCAGGTGAGAGAAATCTATTAAATATTTTTATATAGCTATTTACAATTTTCTGGGACGACAATATACTTTTAATGTTGTCATTTCCTCTAGCCATATATATGTAGAATAATTATTAACCCTGGTAGAAAATTTCACTATTATTTGGTCATATTTTGACCAGTTTTAGAAAAAATGACCAAGAAATGACCAATATTAATCAGAAAATGACCAATTCATCCGCTTATTGACGACGGTCAATAGTCAAAAACTGTTATAAATATGATCAATCATTTTATTATATTATTATAATAGATAATACAATAATTTATTTTTATTAATAAATATTATACTAAACTATGAAACAATATTAATATTAAATAAAATTTGTAACCACAATATAACTTTTATCAATTATTTTTAATGAGAAACGAGTTTGATGAAAAAATTAAATTTATGTATCCCATTCAGGATATTACATCAGTTAGTGTGGTTGACGAATTTTTCTAAATCACAGTCTTGAGAACTATATCGCAGCTTTCTTCAACAGTTAATTCATTTTCACTGCAACCATTGTTTACGCCGTTTTTAATAACCTCAAATAACACTTTCCTACTCCTCTCCAATAGACTTGTTAAACTTATTGACTTGATGATACATTAGTCTATTTTCTTCCTTGTTTTTTAAATTTTCTTTTCTTATTTGAAAACTACGTACTTTTCAAAAAATGAACTACTTTATTAATTTGTGTCTGTTTTGTAGTTCTTTCAAGTTTTGGAAACTCTAACTCTTTTTCTCTCTTCCTCGTTTTCTCTTTCTCTCTCACTCTCTTTTAGCTTACTTGCAAGGTACGGTTAAAATAGAGTCATGGCAGCCTGAGGATTAACCTTAAATCTCTAAATATTTATTTAAAGTCTCTGTCATTTTTATTATGCTGTAACATCATTTTTAGGCTTTTTGTGATCCGATTTAACTTTACCGTATTAGAAATGTAATTTTGATAAAGAAAATCTCTTCGTTGAAGAAAAGAAATATATCTATAAATTTATTTGCATAAAGTATATATCTATATATATTAGCAATTTCGCCATATTTTGGTCATTTTGTGATTTAAAAATTAGTCATGAAAAAATGACTAATAAATGACTAATGGCCATTTTTGAATGGTCTATTTTCTACCAGGGAATACTTATCTTGTTTGAAAAGTCTAAAATATTGTTATAAAGCGGAAAATGCGGCGCGAGGTAGAGCCGACGTAAATATTAGTATCCATCATTCTTTAGTATTGCTTTCTCTGTGGCACTAAAGGAAGGTGCACGCATGTTTACATCGGTCCTACGTTGCATCGCATTTTTCGCTTTATAGCAATATTTTAGGCTTTTTAAATAAGATAAGGATTAATAATTATTCTGCATATATATGGCTAGAGGAAATGACAACATTAAAAGTATATTGTCGTCTCAGAAAATTGTAAATTGCTGTATAAAAAATATTTAATAGATTTCTCTCACCTGACCACAGCGCCACCCTATATGTAGCGGTGAAATAGACCCGACCGCCTCTTAATAATAACATCAATAGATACTTTAATCTTAACAAAACTGATTCAATGAAATTTAAGTCAGTGTGTGTTATACACTCAATCTATATAGGAATATTATCATTTGCCTATTATTCGCATCAATATTATAATATTCTTTACTTGCACTGATATAAAAAGAATGCTCGCTCGAAAGGTTTTGAATATACTGCAAAAATATGCATGTTATAATCAAAATATAGCTTATTCAATTCTTTATAAACCGTATATTTAAAAATTTAATACTCATATATAAAACTGTAAAAACATATAAAAATTAATTAATTATCTTTACTTTAATGGAATCTACAGAACAAGAAAATAATTTGCATTTCACATTGCCATCTTAGATTGGATTTCATTTAATCAGTCATTGAATCTAATGATGTGATAGCATAATTATATGTAATTATGTATAAAACTTAGAATTAATTTAAACAGATAATTACAATCAACATATAATAGAGATTTCTATATATATATATTAATATTCAATTTATCAGGTGATCAATCACCTGATTATTTTTAACAGGGCAGTGATATATAACTGAACTCATGTCTCTTTGTATCTCATTACTTCGAAGATCAGTATAAGACAATTTGTAAATCAATATCCTAGTGAATAAAATCAGTTGGACTTAAATTAAATGATAATTAACAATATTCTCATTAATTTACACAATAAGTTTTAACATATAAGTAGAAGTGCATTATTAGTTTTGTATCTTGTAACTGATACATTTAAGAAAAAGGTATAGGCATATAAATTTTGTATTCAGTGTATAAGAAATTAAATTTAAATATTGATCAGCTATAAATTTAAGTTACTTTTACTGTAAAAATGCAATAACAAATGTGATGAATTATCAGTACAAAACGGATAGTCTCTTATTATCTCTTGGACTCTTAACATTATTCAATATGTAAAATTATTTCCGGACTAAAAATTTAATTTATTATTCTTTAAAGTGTCAGTGTATCTTGAGATAGATTATATTTAAATTATGAATGAAATAAAGGAAAAATCATTTTCCAAATCTCTTCAGTCAAATAAACAAAGAATATTTTAGTTACTAATCATAATTTTCAAGCAATTCAATGACATTCAATTTTTTTTTAATAAAAAAATACATTCTGAATCTTATAAGGAAAGAATTTTACATACAGTTACCTGTCACCATGTGTTATTGGAAATATTAGCAGCATTATATAACCTTGAACTATAAAATGAACAAAAATTTTTTTAAATTCAGTATTTAAGTATATTCTTTATGTGCTACGGTGGCACATGATTTGTTAAAAAAATCTCGACGTCTGGTTTACTATAAATCTTTCAGAAGATATTTTTTAATAGATTTTAATATTTGTAAAGTATAAAACTAATTCTATGAATGTTTGTAAAGGGGCGTCTGCAACTTATGAGTACAAGTTAACATTAAAATGAGTAAATGTAGCTAAAAATCACATTTTTCATTATTTTCTCCAAGGGATCGCCCAGGATGTCCACTTTGAAATTGGTAGGCCATATTTATACATATATTACCTACTTCGATGATTTTCTTGGACATGGGATCATGGTTCGAAATCTTGAAAAGTGATATTTCAATGCTTTAAATGACTTTAGCTTAGCGAATGGCTATATTAGCACTTTTAAATTAATTTTTTCTAAAAATTTAGAATATTTTAAAGAAAAAAGTTCTTCAGTAATAAATTCCTAAAATGCAACACGACTAAGTAATTTAAGCTTAAAATTAGTCAAAAATGTCAAATATGGTTTTTGCCTAACTTTAAATCTTTGTAGCTCTAAAAATATGTATCAAAGGAATCTAAAAAAATTCTTTTAGCAAAAAAAAATTTTCTGTTTTTCAATTTGACAGAGAATGGGCAATATATATATATATATATATATATATATATATATATATATATATATACATTGCGTAAGATATAAAGATTACGTGAAGTCATAGACATTTCAGGTTTACAAAATAATTACATTTTCAATTTTATTGAATGGTTGCATTAAATGAATAATAATATAAATGATATAAAAAACCTTTCTTAAGTTTATATATCAATGTTTGTTTAAAAGAGATCACAACTACAAGAATGTACAAGTTAGGTGAGAATGACTCATATATTATTTATGTAAGAACCAGTGAGTGAATGCGACTCTAACATGAGCGATACATGAAAATCCTTGTATACAGTAAATATTGCAATCGCTGAGTAGGAAGCCTATTGTAGTAGATGGGATTGATCTCGTCTGATAAAGTAACGTTTGTCTTTCAGTATATAGGGACTAAAGAAGAATTTTCTTTAATCAAGTTCAAACTTACGTTGATTTTATAGCAATTCCGAGCCCAATGTCCTAAAACAAAAACGGGTCTTGACGTGATTTATACCTGTAGCTTGAAGAAAAATCTTCAACCATTCATATTTTCGCTATTAGAGCACGTAGGGACTTCTATAAACTATTCAATACAAAGTCTTTGTTCGCGTTTAATCAAAGAGCACGGTGATTGCACGTTCCCGCACTTTCATGGTCCGCACGGGAAATCACGATGCGCGTGCAGCGCCCTCAGGCTTTGTATCCTTCGATACAGGCGGTCAGTCTGTTTCTACCGCTTGAACTGTCAACTTGTTCTTCGGGATTTTGTTTTTCGGCCCCGAAACCGCGTGTGTACTTTTAAGTGCTCGGTGTGTGGAAGTCGCATGTGTATTTGTTAAACCTCCCAGGGTAAAATTGGTGCTTCGGTTTGTGATTTGGAGGATTTGTCCACGTGCGAGGTGTTCGGTGTGCCTTTCTTCCGTAGGGCAAGCAGTGTCGCAGCAGCCATTAGAAGGCTGCTCGAAATCCAGAGTTTCCTCGAGACGTCGGGGCGCTCTGCGATCGAGAGGGTGCTTCCCTCCGTCCATGGACTTCGTTTGAGCGCGCGAGCGAAAAAAGGTAAGAGAGCTCCCTATTCTTTTTGGTGGGGTTTAGCAGCAGTGCTAGCATCGAAGGGTTGGGTTTTGGACGAGTTGGGATAGGGATTGGTTGCTGCAGTCATAACTTCTGTTCAATATTTCTATATATATATATATATATTGGTTTTTTCTTTGTTCATATTATAAGTTACTTTAGGATTCAATAAATTTAGTAATTGAAATCAAATACGATCAGTTTATTTACCACACCCATCCTCATTTGTCTCCAGTCAGCAGCCTCGGTAGATTCACAAGTGAGTATATTTAATAATTTGAAACAGTCTTGAACAGTACTATAATAACTCAACATCACTCGAGGTGTAAAAGACTGTGGAAATTGTTTACAGCTGCGAAATTATTAAAATAATTTCAAATAAAGCAACAAACGAAAGTGAAAAAAGTGTTTTGCCTTTTTCTAATGATGAATTTGGATTCTGCGGTTGGAAATGTATAAAAAATGTTTATAAAAAGTAGCAAAAAATTTTTTTTTGAGGTAACCAGTAATTAAGGCATTTTTTTTTATTTATTAAAATTGATGTTTAGACCACGTTTTTTTGGAGGGGGGGCGAATATAATTATTATCTCATGGGACTATTTTTCTCTTATTGGTATCCTCATTATCTTTAAATTCCATTTTGTTTTATATCTCTATCTTATTCCTATCTCGAGTTCTACGATTTTGACCACGAGCCTGGTAAAATCGTACACCGTGCGGTATATTTTGTTGCTTAATACCAGGCCGGAGTAGGATCTGATACCGACCGAGTAACAATTGAGCTTTTTGTTATTTACTCAAATATTAATCGGTGTATCTTCAAATTGAAGGTTGAGCGCAATAGATATTATTATTATGAACATCTATGCACAAGAAAAAAAAATTCTACCTCTTTGTTTTTGAGAATAGTGAGGAACGCTGAAGTAAAAGTTTATGTTTATAATATTTTTGCGTTTCTTACTTTTCTCAAAAACAAAGCAGTAGATATTTTTTTTCTTGTGCATAAATATTTGTAATAATAATATCTATTGCGCTTAGCCTTCAATTAGCAGATACACCGTTTAATACTTGAGTTGATAACAAAAATCTCAATTAGACAAGGACAGCAAATCCGCCCTGCTCTTAAAGATGATATATTGCAAAAATCTGAAACATAGGTATATAGCTCAATTACCAATACTGCACTGGGATTAAAATATTAAAGATTGAAAGAATCAATTTTAAGTCTGACAAATATGTATTATTTAGTTGCTCGTATTTTGGCCCGGAAACGATTTTGTTGCTTTAATCGTTTACGAGAAACTGGTGCTTCGCCAGCTTAAGACTTAAGCTAGCGCAGCAACTGCTATAACTCTCGGAAGAATTAAGATAAATCACTATTCTCAACGGCATGTTTTATTGCTAATTCTTTGCTCAAAGATAATATATTGCCAAAATCGAAAACATAGGTGTATAGCCTAACTACTGATACTGCCCTGGGATTAAAATATTAAAGATTATAAGAATTTATACTAACTAGGAGAGTGTCACCTCTCCTGATCATGGATTTTGCTCAAACTTGGGGATAAGTTTTCAGATGAAAAAATATGGAAAAAGCTCAAGTTATAGTCACAAACGCTCAATATTTCCCTAGATACAGGCAATTGAAGAAAATCACTAAAAAAGTTACTAAATTTTCGAACACTTATAGCTCTTAAGCATAGATAGCTAGAAGTTTAAAACTCTTTTTAGATTAAAGCTGAGCTCAAACCATTTCGAAAAACTAGTTATAGCATATTAAAATATTATTTTTTCCTAAAGTCATAGCGTAATAAAGATTGCACTTAATTTCAGCTTTTATTATTAATTAATGTTTTAAAAAGAAAATTCAGGCACAATCTTTATTACGCTATAACTTTAGGAAAAAATAATTTGAGCCCAGCTTAAATTTGAAAAGAGTTATAAGCATCTAGTCATCGATGCTGGAGAGCTATAAATCTTTGAAAATCTAGTAACTTTTTTAGTGATTTTCTTTAATTGCCTGTATCTAGGGAAAAATTGAGCGTTTGTGACTATAACTTCAGCTTTTTTCATATTTCGTCATCTGAAAACTTATCTGAAAACTTATATATAAGTTTGAGTGAAATCCGTGATCCGGAGATGTGACACTCTCCTAGTAAGACCGACATAACTATATATTATTTTGTTGCTAATTTGTTGCTCGTTTAGTGGCCCAAAAACGATATTGTTACTCCCTTAGAGCATATATTTCTGGAGGGAGTATGCAAAGCATAAAAGTGGAGTCAATAGCTTAAAGGGAAAAGCTTTTTTTCTCATGCTAATCCTGATTGGCTATTGCTTTTCCCCTCAAAATATATGTTTAGAGCAGCACAGCGCATGAGAGAGAGAAAGTTGATCCCTTTGAGCTACCTTTCTCTCTCTTCGGTTTGACTACACTTACACGCTTTACATGCTCCCTCCAATCATATATGCTCTAAGGTCACTCCAGCCGTTTACGAAAAACTGGTGCTTGCTAGCTTAAGACTTAACCTAGCACAGAAATTAACTCTATAAGGAATCAAGATAAACAACCATATTCAACGGCATATTTCGTTGCTAATTTACTGCTCAAAGATGATATATTGCGAAAGTGCCAAATACAGGTGTATCGTCCAAATGCAAATACTGTCCTAGGCCCAAATCATCAAAAATTAAAAAAAAACTGATTCTATAACCACATTATTTTGTTACTAATTTGTTGCTAGTTTTTCGCATAAGACTTTATTATTGTTGTTTTGTTAGCGAGAAACATAGTCTTTGCTTAGTCATGCCCTAAGCAATCGTTATATTTACCTTAATTTTAATGTTTTCTAAAAGTGCAGGTATTAAGGTAGCTCCTACTGCACAACTGTAGTCAAATGAGTATAAGCGAAATTCTATTGACTCTTGTTGTTGTGACTACAGGAAACGTCGCGTGTATATATATAACATGTTAGCAGACGGTGTTTTTATTTTGACGGGTTAGGAAATACATCTAACCTATTGAAAGCAAACATGCCTCCAATCAATGAGAAATTGATTCGTCGTTAAAAAATGTAAAATAACGATTTTTTCTGTTACATTATATTGCTATCCTCTACTTAGCTAAAAGAATATTTAATTAATATATTGAAGAGCATGTTATTTATTAATCATAATACTGTTATAATTAATAAATAACATGCATTACAAATAATCTTTATTATTTTATTTATTTTTTTTTATATAAATATTTAAAAAATTTATATTATATAAATATTTTAAAAATTTTAGTTAAGAAATCCTCATTTGAATATTTTAAATTTCGCGCGAGCTAACCTTGAAAAACAGACTTCTTGTCCAAAAAAATTTCTCATGCGAAAATCAATAAATTTTCAGATTCTTTTTGTAATATCTTTGAAAAATGTCTGGGTACACATAACATTCAATATATCATTAAAAAGCTTGTTAAATAAAGTATTTATATTTAGTTTTTCACAGCGGTAGTAAATCTTTAGATATAAATATTCGATTATAACTGTAGGAAAATCGGATATCTGTCATAAGAACAATGTTAAAATGTCAGTGAACAGAGCATTTTTAAAAGGCTTTTTCTTGAAATTTTCCCTCGAATCCAGGTCTGATTTTTTGCTAGGAGATTCATTTTGACATAAAGAACAACCTCCTATATTTTTGTTTCATTCATAAATTTTTCAGTTTCGGTACGAGCTACCTTAAACTTGTGAAACATCGTAAACGTATATCTTTTGTAACATGTCAGTTTGCTGCATGATACGATATATTTAAATTTTAATATCATCCATCATATTTAAAATGCGCTAGTTACGCATACGTCGATGTGCGTATATACATGCACATAAATGCGATAGAAGGAAACATTCATACGAAGAAGGCAACGGACAAGAAACCGCCGAAGTCAAATAACATCAAGCCCCAACTCGTCTAATACTCACGCGCGTGGATGCTCAGCTAAGTACAGCTTCTAGTTGACACTGCAATACACGTATAAGCATGTATAGTAAGTAAAATGCGACTCCAACAGTCGAGAATGGGCCTACAGCTGCGTGCGCAGCGCGTAGAACAGAGAACAAACGGCAAGCGAACGGAAGGAGAGGTAGCCATTGTCGTTCATTCGTTTTATCGCAGTCACCGTGAATGGTTGTACGTTGTAGATAATTGTAATAATTTTGAGCGTGCGAACTGAATCATTATTCAAGCGCCATTAATATATTTTTCTTGTTGTGCGTGCCGATATTGCAGAGTGAGTGAGTAAAGAATCCATCCGAATTCTTTAAAATCAGTTAATTTAAATAGTTCTTTTGGCTGATTGCATTAACTGTATATTGCGTTATGAGTGTTTGTGTTCGGTGACCCCGTGCCCTATTTTCTCATTTGTTCCCTTCGTATAATTGGAGCTTACGAGTCCTTATACCTTTTCTTTTTTTTTATATCTTTTCTCGCGTGTGGTTTCTTGCGCGTTGTATTACTTTAATTTTAGCAAACGGAGTCATTTCCATTCAACGTGACTGGTTTCCTACCATTTAGCGTATCATTATTGTATATGTAGTTGTTTCATAAATTTTGTTAATTTTAGTCTAATTATATCTATATTTTTTTTCATTTTCTCAAGCTAAATTTATTTCAGTGCGGTCACCAGATCCCCATGACCGTCACAATCTTATAACATTTTTTCGCTATAATCTCCGTCCCTAATGTCAAAATGATTACCTCAAACAGCTAAAATTAGAGTATAGATGTCTTTTTCTCTAAATTTTTAAAGTTTAAAGCTTTTAAATACCTTCAACATTTTACAAAATTACGTTGAACAACAAATTTTTTTAATGGATTTTGAACTAAAATAAAGATAATTTTTGCGTAATCTTAAATATTTTCTATAGCTGGTGTCATATTTTTATTTTGAATTCTAAATTTTGGAAAAGTTCAACCTAAAATAGATAATGTAAAATTCAAGTTTTTACTAAAATTTAGATCATCACTCCGGTGGTGAATATACGATTTTTTTACACGAGGCACAAATTGTGGCTGCTTTCTTTTCTGCCGGCAGGGAGAGAAGTATCCACTTTTAGCACAGTGTGTAAAAAAACAATTTTTTAAATAGTGATCGTATTTAAAACCGTTTTTATGGATATTTACCGGACGATTTCTTATTTTTTAATAATACCCTAAAGATCTATGAGTTTTTTTCTTTATCCTCTTTTCTTCCTTCTCAGAGGGCCTATGGAAAAGGGAGAACTTGTAGGTAAACCTAGTGGGGGTAAATCCTGTTAGGGAAATCGCTGAAATGGATCGGTGTATATTGCAAATTCTGTATTAGGTACCCATGTATAAAGATACCTACACTGTATTTACTGCACACCTTGTTCACATTACCAAGTAGTTAGCATGTCCAAGTGACCGTCACACAAAGCAAGTCCACATTAAGGCAGCTTCCTCTGGATGGGGTAAAAAACGATGACTCATTCGGATACTAACCGAACTTAATGCAGCTTAACTTCGCACAGCGTCTGGCACGCATCCAACCAATCAGCTATTGCATCATACAGTGGTGAACTCCGAGAGAAAAATGTTCAAATCAATCTGTATATGATACCATACAAGATAGCAAAAAATACTTTTGACAAATTTGTTCCTTGTCAAATTTACTTTCGATCTGTCAGAGTCGATTTTTCATTATTGTCCTTAGATATTTTTTTCAAAAACATAAACATATGGGTTTCACCTGGGACTTTATAGCCATTGAAAGTAATAAGCCTCATATTCAAGGTTTTGGAGTAATTAAAAAAATGTCCAAGGTCAATAATGAAAAATCGATTCCGTCAGATCTAAAGTAAACTTACCAAAGAACAATTCTGTCAAAAGTATTTTTCGTTACTTCGTATGGTATCATCTACAGATTAATTTGAACACTTTTCTCCTAGATTTCAGCACTGTGCGTCACATTTTAGAAACGGACGCCCTAATATATAAATTATGTACGCGTATTGGTTATATATGTCCTTTGACCGTATTCAGATGGAATATAAATCAAGAACAATGTTTGTCGTTTGAGCTAAAGTTGCCGAGGCGTGTAAAGCGCACCCGAAATAGACTTCTGCTCAAGCAGAAGATATTTTTTCTAGATTCAGATTGCAACTAAATAAACGCCCAAAAGATATAGATAGTTCTATGTCCAAAGTAGGTACTATAGGATCATGTCCGATGAGGAATTATAATTTAATAGTTGGATATTAATAAAATTTTAATGTTTTTTTTAACACTTTTTAAATTTAATTTTAGTTCTATTAATATTTTTTTCTGTTTCTTAGATTGACATTTCGTAATGAGTATAGCTACTGACGAAGCACGAGTAATTTTTTGACTAACCTCCATTCAATATGATTGCTTTTTGACTACATTGAATGAAACAAGATAGCACTGGTAACACCATATCGATTCCTCCAGAGACATATAAAAATTCAATGTCTCAGGAGGACATGTATATCTTATATAGATTAGAGCAGCGCGCGAAAGACATACGCGATGCCAATACCAATTGAGCATGCCCTCTAGATATTTATGCTAGTGCGGTTTACGGGAACATTAATGAATAAATAAATATATATTCATATATATATATATATATATATATACATACATAAATACTAGGGGGGTACCCCCCTGCTCGCTCCGCTCGCCGATCCCCAATATTCAATTTAATTTACGTCGAGAAAGATTTATTTATGTTAAAATATATGTTACATAGTCCAGAGACACTTTGTTATGATTCGAGGAATAGCAAATTTAAAAAAATTTTTTCAAATACCTTTTGTAATTTAATTATTTTTGAAGATAATGGTTCCCAAAAAGCAAAAAAAAAAATAGTAAATCAAAAAACTATTATTATAATAAAAAAATTGATGAACAACAAATAAAAGTTTACAACTCAATGTTAGTACTATATGATTCAACATTACTTAAAAAATACAATTGTCATATAAATGTAGCATATTATGCATCAATAATAAGATCTCAGGTACTAAGATCTCATTAATGTCTACAGCATTAATAAATTATTTATCATTCACTTAAATCATTAAATCTATAAATTTTTTCATTATAAATATATTTCTATAAATTTTTATATTTTTAAATACCGAGGTATATATGTAGGCGTACGACGGAATTAACCCTTAACTGGCACCGTGGGTAAAATTTACCCCAAACCTTCTTCAAGTTCATATAAATTGTACTAAGATCTTAATAATGGCCTAAATGGCGACATTTGTCAGTAGTTGACATCCCTAACTAAAGATTCATGAGGTGTGTATAGTGTGGCAGGCATCAGTGTATGTTGGAGAGCCGTTAAAATATTAAAAACTACACGAGTTATGATTTTTTAAGTGAAAAAACTGAATTTTCCCGTTTTTTTTTTCAACATTTTTTTTACTATTTTAATTTAAACAAATGAGTATAAAAACAGTTTAACTTTAAAAAACATACTCTAAGTAACGTTAGAAAATTTTTTTGTAAAATAATATTAAGTACCGGCTGCGTGAGACTCGCTTGAGTACCTTGGAGTATTAAATACCCCACAGTGCCACTTACGTATATTGGTACCAACGGTGCCAGTTAAGGGTTGATAATTCTAAAAACTATTCTTCACACTCTAATTTTTATAATTTTAAAAATTAGAATTAAAATGTATGCATCAATGAATATTTTATGAGAAGTAACAACTTCTATTTAATTAAACTTTAAATTAACTACCCTTACCAGTATATGGAATCATAAACTTATACCATCGGTACTTATGTATCTCTTGGAATCAAATTATATTATCATGCCATTCGAAAATATATTTAGATTAGACTCATTTTAATAGAAGAGTTTTGTCTTTGTTACTGAAAGAATATGTGCTTACTAAAATAATCAATTCAAATTATTACTATTACTACTATCATATTAAAGAAAAGAATTATGACTTTTTTTTTCTTACGTGAATATCTTTTGCATTATTGTTACATACATACATACACATACACACGTGCACCTTTAACATACACATACACAAATACACAAACATACACATACACACGCATACACATACACACATACATACATACACATACACACATACGTACATACACACATGCACATACACACATACACACATATCCATACACATATACACATGTACAAATATCCATACATATACACTCATTCTTATATACATACATAATATCCGTTACCTTGGCTCCGTCCCCGTCTCTCCGTCTCTGTCTCTCCATCTCCATCTCTCCGTCTCCGTCTCTCCGTCATCGTCTGTCTGTCTCCGTCTTTCCGTCTTCGTTTCTCTATCTCCATCTCTCCGTCTCCGTCTCTCCGTAATTACAATTATATAAAAGTAAAGAATCACAACTTTTTTCTTCCAAGAATATCTTTTGCATAATTGTCATATATATATATATACACACACGAATGCACCTATACATATACATACATACACATACATATACGCAGATTCACATGCGCAAATTTACACACACACACTTACGCACATACATATATACACATACTCACACACATACATATATATTAGTTATATACGTAACTTAGGCGTACGGAGAATGAATATAAACAAGACTAATACTTGTCGATTGAGTAAGAGGTGGTCGAGGGCGCGCGAAGTGCGCCCGAGACTGACTACTGCTTGATCGACAAATATTAGTCGAGACCATGTTCATCCTTCGTACGCCCAACTTACGTAGATGATTTTATATCGTTATAGGCCAAATGAGGGACTATAACAAAATTGATTACAATAAAAACAAAACACACACAACACACTACACATTAAATCCAAAATATTAATGCATTCGATTGAATAATTTCAATCGAATCGCCACAACATTTTTATTTACGTAACACCTTTTTTATCAATTGTGATGTGAGAATTTGCCGTATATTTAAATAATCGAAAGAAATCAATTAATAAAAATATAAGCTTTCCCGTCCCCGCATCCAAACTTTGATTCGTCAAAGAAATTTTAATTCAGTTAAGGGCGCCGGACGAATCACCAACTCACTCCCGGTAAACATGAACCTCGGCCTGTCTTGGATCAGGAGGTGGGCGACCTCTATCGGGAAATTTTTGAAGCTGAAAGTTGGAGAGGTTTACACATATATAACACAAAAGAACCAATTTCCAAATGTAAGTTTAATATAGTCTAAATAATTAACACTTAATTTATTGGTCAAATTAAATGAGTGATCATGTATTTTTAATTATCTATTAATTAACGCGCACTCTCATAACCCATTCACCTTCACAGAATTTATAACGAATTTTGAATTTGAAAATAAGTTTAATTAGTGTCTTTACTTGTAATTAATAATTGTAAAAGAGAAAAAACATTAATTCACTGGTCAGCGTTAACTGAGATTCACAGAAAATTTTTATAATCAAAATGGCTACCAAGAGCCCGCGTCGTTTTCTATTGCTATCCTACTCTCACTCTATGCACACTGCGTGCCACTGTGTCTATCAATTTCAACAACTGTCTATTATATCTGTTGCAAATTTTACGAATAAATATTCATTTAGTAAACATTTTAATTAATTAATTTCATCCCTAAATATCTAGTTTAATGGTCGCCGAAATCGTTAGACACGTGGTCACAACGCTCTCCCACTCTTCATACTTTAAACCGCCACGTCTAGTAAATTTAAAATAAAACAAAACTATTAATTCTCAATTTAAATTTTCCGGTAAATTAAGCTAATTTTGTAAATTAGATTTCGTGTATTTCACTGTTTTAACGAATTTCGTTAAATTACTTCCAGTCGATAAATTTACCAGGCACGTGGTCAAAATTTCTCGTACTCTCGCACTCTCGAAAATTCCTTTCAATTTTACATAAATTTCGATTGCTTCTAATTACAAAAAAAAATAATTTCGAGTTTCACTTTATTAATTAACAACAAAAAAAATTAATTCTTCATTAAATTCACAAAAAAAAATAATTTTTTGTCCTCAGGCCGTAAAATAAATTTTTGTGTCCTCTATACGGAGCACAAAATAGTGTATTCTTGTCCTAGGCCGCAAAAGAAAAATGTGCATATTTAATGTATTATTTTAATAAAAGTTCGCAGAAAAACGTTCTCGACGTTGCTGATTCTTGGAATTGAACTGAATGAACTGCTCGCTTCCCTTAATATCGTTATCCTTTTCTTACATATACTATACTGGATATGCGTTAACGTATAACGTGGACTCAATATATGTATATTATGAAAGAAAAGGAGAGAGCGCAAGAAAGACATAGTTACAAGTTTCGCGTGATAAAACTTTTTTTTTTCTTTTTTAGATAGTATTTTTCAATTATAAATTTTATAGTTTATCTACGTTTTATATTTTGTTGTATTTTTGTTTAATTTTTATATTATATTTTAACAATTACTAGTTGTTTTTATAATAGTCCAGGCGCCCAGAGGGTTTCGTATGAAGTTAGAGGTCCCACCAAGCAAGTAGGTGATTTATACGTGTGTTGAGCCGCTGAATCCGAATTTGCAACTTGCTTTTCGCGCAAGTGCTCGAGTAATTTGTTATAAACAAATTTATTGTTTAAATGGCTATAGTTTATGAACTACAATAGATGCAGTAATTTTCTCTGCAAAAACTTGTTCTTTAATAAAGAAACAAAAAAAATCGTTTCTGTTGCATGTCGATTCGATAATTAGAACCAGAGATATGGCAAATACACTGCCGCCGAGATACTTTTTCCCCCCTTCGTCAAAAATCGACTTATCTAAAAAGTTTTATAACTCTGGAAAAAATGGTCGTAGCCTAAAAATTCCAACGGGATTCGAAAGATTGTTGAAAACTCTTTCAAAAACTATTGGTTTGATATAAAAAAAACCATTTTTTATATATCTAGTTTTAGATCTAGTTTTAGAATCCGTTCGGTTTCTTAAATTTAAGTAAGTAGAACCTGAGATATCGCAAATTTAAGCTGTAGCGCTAACTCCTTGCAATACGACATATGTGTGCAATATGGCGATCGCTTTCCTTATTAAAAATTCTTTTATTATAAGGTAAGTAATCTCATTCTTTTCTAATAAAATTACTTTTGACTCTATTTTATATACTTTGTCATAATATTAATGATCTATAATACATTTAGATGAAGTAGATTTAGGGTTCTAAATAATCACTGATTTTTCTACTACAATAGAAAACAATTTACTCAACTTATGGAATATTTTTACATTTATTTTTTTTTGCAATTGCAAAATGAACAACAATCTATTTTATTCAAAAAATTTGTTTAACTTTCCGATTTATTAGAGTCATCTTTTTTAATAATTTTTTTTTTTTTTTTTTTTTTTTATTATTATAAAGGCTTACCCAGACCTTTAGTTAAGGTCTATACGGCCATATACAATTCGTACATACAGTTATATATTTTATATTACAAAAAATTTTTTACTTAAAGATTACAAATATATAACTAAAGATTACAAATATATAACTAAAGATTACAAATATATGACTAAAGATTTAAGTTACACTTTTTAAGAAAATTTATAACTATTTTAATAATATTTAAATTTAAGTTCTTTAAAATATGAGTAATATCACAATTAAGAATAATTTTAGCGTCTTTGAAACTTTTAAACATGTCGTAGCGTTGATCCCTGTAGAGCGGGCATTCCCATAGTAGGTGTTCTATATCTTGATAATCGTGGCCGCAGGTGCATGCTGGGGAGGAAACGATATTTTTCCTGGCCATCGATGAAGCAGAGCTGTAATGATCAGCTCTAAGACGATTTATGGTTACTATTGCATGCCTGGGAAGATTTTTGTCTTTGAACCAAGGATGTTTGGAATTATTGTTGAAGTTATTGAAGTATTTAATTCCTTTTAAAATTCCATCTTCCATGTTAGATTTGCATGTGTTGTCATAGGCAAATTTTTTCCATGTTTGTCTAAAGTCTGTATAGGGCACTTCGTTGTTTTCAGATGGTCTGCTCGTGGCCATTTTAGCTAATTTATCGGCCTTTTCATTGCCTTGGATGCCTATATGTGCTGGAATCCAAACAAATTGTAACGGTTGATCTTGAGAACTATTGGACGTTATTTGATATATTTTGTTTCTTGCTTTAACTATTAGAGAGTGATCAAATGTGGTGGACTTATGGCTTTGTAATGCTTGGAGTATGCTTAGTGAGTCGGAAAATATTACATGTTTATCATATTTAGATTGAGATGCAAATTCTGAAGCAGTGTTGATGGCGATGACTTCGGCAGAAAAAATTGAAGTGTGCTGGTTAGAGCTTGTTATATTACTGTTTCCAGCATCGTCGGTAATGTAGGCGGAACCCACAGATTTGGAGCCTGCAATTTTACTGCCATCGGTGAAAATTTTACAAATTGAGTCATCAGAGTAGTATAGGTCGAGCGTCAGATCCGGATCTTTGCCTTTTTAATTAATTTACCAAGACTAAAATCTGTATTTGGTTTATGGTACATAGCTTTGAAGGGATGTGCATATATTTCATTGAGGTGGCTTATATATAATGTCTTGTTGGTTTCTGTGAGAACTTTGGAAATGCATTGAGAGATAATTCTCTTTTTTTTTGCGTTTACTTTTTCTATTTTTCATGTAATATAGATTTATATTTTTGGATGCAGGATTAGATCTATTGGAGAGAGCTTTGGTGACATAGTTGCAGCCTGAATATAAGGTCCGATCCCTCATAGAAGTGAGCTTGGTTTCAGCTAAGATAACGTTTTTGGGTGTAGATGTACGATATCCCATTACGGTCCTGAGAGAAGAATACTGAATTTTTTCAATGGTTTGTGCCACAGCCTTTGGTTTTGGATAATAAATAAATAATCCATAGTCCATAGTGGCTCGAACGAAGTTCTTGTAAAGAACTAATAAAGTTTTGGGATGAGCACCCCACCACGTTCCGCATAGGTATTTAATAATTCGATGAGCTCTTTGACACTTAATGGCGATGGTCTTG
Source organism: Anastatus disparis (assembly GCA_017163975.1). NCBI lineage: Eukaryota > Metazoa > Arthropoda > Insecta > Hymenoptera > Eupelmidae > Anastatus > Anastatus disparis. The sequence continues at coordinate 2,366,858 of JAFFSR010000027.1, forward strand.
ACCTGTTGCTCAAACTTGAGTTGAAAGTCGAAGATAACTCCTAGAAATCTGACGGATTCAGTGGATTTAATGTTTTCATTATTGATGGTGATGTGTGTGTGTCCAGGTGGTATATTTTTATTGTTGAAATGGACTAGTTTAGTCTTTTTAACGCTTAAAGTAAGATCCAATTCAAATAATTTATTGCGTATGTTTTCTGTGGCCTTTTCAAGTTGTGTAGCACTTTTTTCCAATGATGATGAACTTGTGTAGAGGAGAATGTCGTCAGCGAATTGGGAAATATGTATGAATCTAGATATGTTTTTATGGATATCCTTAACGTAAATGAGATAAAGAAGGGGGCTGAGTACCCCACCCTGAGGTACACTTTTATAAGCATAACGCGGATAATCTAGATTATATTCCGTGTAGATTAAGCGCTTGATTATAAGATGTTGTACGAAGTAAAGTACTGTGCGTGAACATCCAATCTCTTCTAGTTTGCGAAGAAGAATCTGGGGGTTGACGTTGTCGAACGCTCCCTGAACATCTAAAAATGCTGCAAGTGTATCCCAGTTCTTACTGAAGTTGTTGTCGATATGTAGAAGAAAGTTTGTTAAGTTGTCGTAGCAGGATCTACCTTTTTGAAAGCCTGAGTTTGATGCTGGAAGAATGTTGTTGTGCTTGCAGAACCATTGTAATCTGTTTTTACCATGAGCTCATATATCTTACAGAGACACGATGTCATAGCTATAGGTCGAAGGCCTGACCCGTCTGGTTTGCTGATGAAGTGTACAAAGGATTCTTGCCAGTTTGATAGGTAGATATTTTCCTGTTGCATCTGGTTGTAAATGTCAAGCAATTCCAATTTATACTTCAGTGGAATCTTAGTGAGTGTGTAATAGTCAATGCCGTCCAGACCGTAGCCGGAGTGTTTGTTTCTAGATTCAAGGGCGGCATTGAATTCAGCAAAATCGAAAGGGTCGTCAAAGAAGGAGTCTTTGTTATTAAACGATTGAATCGAAGGCTAAATATGATTGGCTTGTAGTTGTAGGGCTATTTTGTCCATTACCACCTCTGCTTGGGATTTCACTAGTGACCTATCGTGGCTAGTTATGGGTGTTTTGACCCATTTGTTTTTGAAAATTTTGGTTTTGTTCCAAACATATGAGACGTTTTTCCGAAAATCAATGGTTTCTGCGAATTGTTTCTAGTTTTGTTTTTTTTTCTTCTTGAAGGTTTTCCTTAGAGTATGATCAGCTTTTAGGTAGCTTTGGTGATCAGAGGCAAGACCAGAAAATTCCCACTTCTTAAATGCGGCTTTGCGTAGTCTTTTAAGTTTATCGCACTCTGCATCCCACCAGGGGACCGGGTTACGAAATCTGGAAGAGGCGACTTTTCTCTTCGCAGGTGTGTTACTTGTGATAGCATGCTTGATCTTTTCGATCCAGAAATAATATTTGTTAATGGGTGACGAATTGATGTAGTCACTATTATGAAATTCAGAGTATTGTTGGTCAAGCGTATCATTGCATTTTTGCCAATCTGTTTTTTTAGAATATAATTTGAATGACTTTCTGGCATAGATGACTTGATCTATACTAAATTGGATGGAGATGGGGAAATGGTCAGATCCATGTGGATCGTCAAAAACCTTGTGATTGATGCGATCAGCCATGGAGGCGGTTGTGAGTGGACGTCTTGACATTATGGATAATTAGACCATTCGCATCAAGGGAATTCAATAAATTTATTCCATCCTTGTCATTATAACTGCAATTCCAGCCAACATGGTGCGAGTTGAAATCTCTCAAAAAAATAGTTGGCTCGCTACATATTACACTGTTGCTCATAATCTCGTTCCAAACTCTTGGAGAGGGATGTATATGAGGTGGCTTGTAGCATGCGATTAAATTAAAAGAGTGATCTTTGGCTTTAATCCTAATCCTCCGAGTTCAATTTCTGGTTCTGATGAGGTAGTATTTAGAACTTGGAAGTCGATATCTTTTTTAACAATAAATATGATGCCACCACCAGTGACATCTAGGCGATCGAATCTGTGTATATTTAATCCCGTAAAATTCACGGGTTTATCTGGCTTCAGCCAAGTCTCGACTCCAACGATGATGTCAAATTCAATTTTCATTTTTTCTAATTCGAGTCTTCTTGCATTTAAACTCCTGAGATCCCAGAACAAGATATTAAAATTTTTATTTTGCATGTTAATATTTTATAGATATATTTGATATGTATATATTATTATTTTTTTTATTTTCCTTTTTGTGAACGTGTGACTGTGTGTTCTTCTTCATTTTGTAATCCTGAGTTAAGCCTTTTGAGAAGTTTTTTAACACGGTTTTTAAGTTTGATATCCAGTATTTTGGCTTCCACTACATACAGCCACTCTACTAGGGCAGCAGTGTCCTGCGTGAATTCCTTACTAATGTTAAGGATCTCACGTTGATATTTGACTTTCCTAAGAAATTTAACTAGTTGGTCGTATTGAAGAACATTATTAAAATCAGCATTTTTGTACATATCTATGAGTGGAGCTTACTGAGGAGTTATATCCTCGTCAATATCTTCGGATTGACTTAGGTCACTATTTTCATCACTATTTATTTCTACAATTTTTGTTTTTTTCTTGGCTGGTTTTAAGGTTTTATTTGTCTGTGAAGGGTTTTTGAACGGGTTGCTTTTTTCATTGTTTACTGAAAGTTCTGAGTTGATGCTTCCACTAGTGGTAGAAGGAGCAGATCTTTTAAGATCATAGAACTGTGCGTCCATTATTTCATGAGAAGAGTTCTCAGCGATAGTTGACGAGGAGTTGTTTTTATCATTTAGAGGATTTTCCATGTTAAGACCGTCTGCTTGAGTGTTATCTATAGTAAAATGCGTACGGGCATCGTTCTTATTTGATTGATCAAGGTTTTGAGATTCAAGAGAGTCGCCATCTTTCGAAGGTGGTGAAGGACCAACGCTATTGTGGGTAACGATTTCTTTATCAGACTGTTGGCTTATCATGTGAGTGATGGCGCCATCAGTATTAGAGGCTTCATTCTCCTTGAGTACCGGACAAAATTTAACAATGTGTCCCTGATTTTTGCAATAGTGGCATTTTATATTTTCCGCACCAAAGAAAATCCAATAACTAATATTTTGATAGTTAATTTTAAGTTTATTTGGAACTCTTTCAAAGTCCTCTTCCTTAACATAAAACTGCCTCCTATGGGAAAATATGTGACTTCGAGATTCATTGGCTGTGGAGGATCTGATGTTAGTTATACCCCTTTTTGTAATTATGTTGATTGACTTTAAATAATCAATAACTATATCGTTGGGTATTTGTGGTAAGATATTAGAAATAACAACTCTACGATAATTTTGTACAGGTCTTCCTGGCACGTATGGAGCGAACGTGTAAGCACGATTGTTAGCTGTTATTGTTTTGCCTATAATTTCATTAGCCGCTTTCTCTGAATTTAGAGTGAAACAGATTCTATTCTCGGAAATTTTTGAAAAGTAAATCAAATTCTTGATGTTCATGATTTTTTCAAAATCATCCATATATTGGTCGTTGGTGTAACCCTCTATAGCATTTAACACAACAGTTTGTTCAATTGTAGGTAGTGAGCTCCTACTGATAGCATTTGCATAGGAGAGCTTATCTCTGTTACTTCACGTTTCAACGGCTTAAACGCCAGAATTAGAATTCTTTTCGTTTGTAACTAATTGAGGGAGAGCAGACCCATTGTCGCCACCGAAAACCGAGCCTGATCCACGACTATGCACAGCGTCGAAGGCTGCTTGAGAACCTTCTAGATTTTGCGACGCCCCATTGACGACACCGGCAACCGGAGCATCCACACCCTCCGTACCACCAAACATACGCAAAAAGTGCACTTCTAGCCCCTAAACGCAGCTCGAAGGCACGCCCGCACAAAAAACCACCAGCATAAAACACAGTGTGCAAAACAGGTAGCAAACTAAACGAGGTGATAGAGCGCCACTGCCCACGTCTACACTGTACGGCGTCCTGCGCGCGACTGTTTTTTTTTTATTTTTTATTTCATTTCCTGATACAAAGTTAAAATTAATTTTATTACAAAAGAATGAAATAAATTATAATAAAAGAATTTTTAATAAGCAAAGCGATCAACATATTGCACACATACGTCGTATTGCAAGGAGTTAGCGCTACAGCTTGAATTTGCGATATCTCAGGTTCTACTTACTTAAATTTAAGAAACCGGACGGATTCTAAAACTAGATGAAATTTCCTATCATTCTATATAACAAATATAGTAATATTTTGTTCACTAACCTATATTATTTCGTTATAAACAAACAAAATTCTGAAAAATTGAAAATTTTTTCTGCTTCTAATCATTCTAGCTTATTTATCAACATTTGAAAGTAATATATAACAATTTATCATTAAAGCTGAGACTCTGACATTTTAAACACATGTTGAACTTCAAAAAATATCAATTAATAGTCGAGTTATAGATTTTTTTTGTTTTTTTATTAAAGAACAAGTGTTTGCAGAGAAAATTACTGCATCTATTGTAGTTCATAAACTATAGCCATTTAAACAATTAATTTGTTTATAACAAATTACTCGAGCACTTGCACGAAAAGCAAGTTGCAAATTCGGATGCAGCGGCTCAAAACACTTATAAATCACCTACTTGCTTGATGGGACCTCTAACTTCATACGAAACCCTCTGGGCGCCTAGACTATAATCGAATTCTTTTTATTCTATTTTTTTTAAACTTTTTTTTCTTTTTTTAAATAATATTTTTTAGTTATAACTTTTATAGTTTAGCTTTATTTTATATTTTATTATATTTTTGTTTAAATTGAATGTTATATTTTAAGTTATTAGTGGGTTTTATAATCTAATTTTTTTTATTGTATCTTTTTATTGTATTTCAAAAATTATTAGTTATTTATTATTCATAATTGAATTTTTTCATAAATTTTTTTATATTTTAAGAATTATTAATTTTTTTTTTGTAGATGGGGGGCTCCGTCCCAGCTTCCGCTTAACGGCCTTCGGGCAAAAAGTAGTATATGCAGTCACGGCCACAAACGTATCATTCTTGCTCGTGCAGCTGGAGCGGCCACGCTACGCTTAGCCCCTCAGCATACACTTGCCAAGAATGATACGTTTTGCGGCCTTGACGCATAATATACTATTCAAACTTTGTCACAGTTACTTATCTCTTTTTCTTTCGCTTTTCGTTTCACTTTGCGCACACACTTTTATAGTTTATTGTTTGTCGGCGAGAGCCGCTAGTTATAAATTTGTTATTTAACTGGACCGCAGTACACTCACCGTTGCTGAAATCTCGTTGATCACAGGAAAACTGGGGTTGGCGATGGCGGCAATCAGGTAAAAAAAAAATATATAGCGATGTTGGTCTCAGGGTTGTATTATCCCTCTTTTTCTCTCTTTCTCTTACTCTCTGCACGGAAACAACTGGTCGGCCCCGGCTGCAAAAATTGGAGTCGTTGGAGGATTTGGTCGGCGAAAATCTTCCTCTGGAAATTCTCTCCGCGTCACGGTCTATCCTGTGGTCCACTCAATGACTTCCAAAACTTCTACGTAGCTCCTTAAGAACGCACGAAAGTACTTTTCAAATTTTCTATTTCAACGATTAGAGAGCTCTGATACGGCACGAGGACAGTAATCGAATGAAATCTTTAATGGCCACTTCCTTCTTCTTCAGTCTATTTCTTCCTATTCCTTATCGTCTATCTCTTTTTATTTTTATTTCTTTTTGTAGCTAATCAGTTGTCCAAATAACTACCTCTGATTAGTGAAATTCGCTTTCCGGTCCTCGAACGCAAGCCTGCGACCTGCGCGCCACCTTTTCTGCGGGAAATTTAATCTAAATATTCCTTCTTTTATTCGTGTTCTTTCTTTTTCTCTTCCTTTATTCATGTCCTTTCTTTTCCGCTTCCTTTATTCATCAAAGAGAGAGAGAATACTTGCAAGTATAGATATCTTGGTATATATATATAGATATACATAATTATACAATGCAGATGTACTCAAGCAAAGAGAAAGAAGTGGTAATCTCCCTTTCTCTACGCTTTATCCATCTTTCTTTCGCATTCAGCGTCTCCCTCTTTTCTCACTGCGCGAGAAATAGGCGCGCCATCTCTTTCGATTCGCTCTCATCGTATGCTGATCGGTCTATGTCTTTCCTTCTTCTCTCTTGAGTCTCCCTCTCTTTCTACATCTTCTTCATCGTGCGTCAACTCCTAGCGCACGCGCAGCCGTTGCTATGTTGTGGTAGTGGATGCGTCCTATCTACGGTCTACGTAAGCAGCACCAGCGCTTACACACACGGTCTATGAGTGTGTATGTAATGGCTGCTGCGCGCTTCTGCTAGTATCGTCGATCTCCTCGCGTGTCAGTAAACAAAAAAAAAAGTTGACTTCGATTAATAATTTTATTTTATTTAATTGATATGCGCCCAGGTATGAGTAAGCCGGTGGTGTGCCTCGGTGTCCTTGTGATTTTACAATTTAATATTTCTTGTGACGTGTTGCAATAAGTGCATATGAAAGAAAAACAAACAAAAATTTTTAATTTGTTGTAACTAAATATTATGACGTAACACGTCACACAATTCGATTTATTTTTATGTTTTTAACATTAATAAATAATATATTAATGTTTTTTTTTAATTTTTGATAATATGTCAAAATCAGTAGCTGTCACACTTTCATTTGTTTTTCATTTGTAAACATGAATCTTGAATTTATTCGCATCGCTGCTTGCATAACCCAAAATTTTTTTATAGTTAAGAAAATGTTAAAGTCAGCTGTGAGCATAGGCGCGCTTGCGTCATACGGTCTACCTAAGTTAACTAGTCTGAACACATATATAATCCATACGACTCCGGGTTCATATAAAAAGCTTCTATACGCCACTGAAAGCGTATAGAAACATTTGAACATAGTTGAGAGACGAGTCAAAGCGTACGCGATGTCAATACAAATTTAGCTGGGTCTATAGATATTGGGCCGAATTTGGCCTACGACGACATAAAGTCACATTAGTGTTGAATGTAAAAACGGAAATTCAAAAATTGAAAATGAACCTCTACTTTTAAATGGTTATAGCTCCTTCAATTTTTAACCTTTTTGGTCGTTCTTTCAACGAAAATGTGCGGAATTCTGTCTAGTTTTAAATGCAATCTCGATTTTTGTAATACAATTTGATCTTACTGAGTTAATTACAAAAAACCGAAGAAAAGCGATTTTTTGTCAGACACGATTTTCTCAAAAGCTATGTTTTTTTAATAGATTTTCAAACGTTTTTTTCATATTTTCGATTTTAAAACAATAATTAACAATAATTTTTAAAATAAACCCCAGATCGAATATTTTGATCAATTAGAACCAAAGTTATGACGATTTAAAGTTAAAAAAAAATGCTGAAACTTTAAATAAATATGATATTTACATTGAGGAAACGCAACTTTCGTTGAAGATTAAAATCTGAAGATATGAATTTTTTAATTTAAAAAAAAAGTTATTTTGATAAGAGAATACATAACCATTTATCCTCTTATTATGGTACATTATTATAATGAAAATTTTTTTTGTTGAAGAATATAATTTTTCTATCAGTTTAAATTTCGCGCCTAGAATTTAAATTTATTTTGTAGGGAGTTGACGCATGTCACCACTAGATGGCAATGATTCGTTCTTTGCGTTCTCATTAACGACTGGACGCATTTAAAAATATAAGAAAAGGAAGATAAAAAATAAAGATGTTTGAGAAAAATTATTTTTTTCGATCTGTCATTGAACAGAATATGAATAATGGCATCACTGATTGTTGAAATAAAGTGCAAGGATTTAAAAGAGAGGCACAAAAAAGCTGTTTATGATTGCTCCAAAAGTCCGCTTAGAGAATTAGGTGATCTAACGGAGTCTTTAAAGCGCTTGTATCCAAATACTTCTTTCTCTAGAGAAGATAAAGTATGCCCTTTGTGTTACAAAATATTATTAAATGAAGTGAAAAATGCGCCTATTTCATCGACTTCAAGCAGTCAACAATTTTCGGAAAATTTTATTCATAGTGAAGCTGTGGTAGAACAGCTCAACGAGACTTCCAGTAATTTAAAATTGAACATTTCACTAATTACAATGCCTTAAAGTATCAAAATCACTATGCTCTCCGAAAAAGAAAACAAATGAACGATGCATTTGATTCACAAATAGCAATTAAATTGATTAAAGTCTACGATATAACGGATTTGCCCGCATTGAATGAAAATAATGAATAGAAAACAAATGATGAATGGCTTGAGAATATTAAAATTGCATTAGATAATTGTTCAAATTTTCTTGAGAAAGTTCGATTGTTGAGTATTATACCAAGTGATGTTTCCAAAGATTATTTATTATCAGTTTTACCAAATGTAACTATTTATATGATTGATCAAGCACGATCATTGGTAAATAATAAAAAAATTTGCAAGCAGTCTGAGAACTATTGTGGCCTTTCTGTGGATAGTGAAATTGTAATGAAAGTAAAGGATTATTATCTGAACGATGATTTTAATTGTTCTCGTCAAAGTGCAAATAAAAGCGACACAGTATCTATCAAAGAAAATGGTATAAAAACTAAAAAAGTCAAACGCTTTCTTACGCGAAGTATAAAAGAAATATATCAATTATTTAAAGACGAAAATTCTGAAATGGAAACCAAAATTGGTAAATCAACATTCTACGCTTTAAGACCGAAGTGGGTTACACCACATCCACCCACCGATTCGTGTCTTTGCGTTTATTGCGAGAATCTTAAACTTATGTTATATGCTTTGAAAAATTATAAAAAATAGAATAAACAAGACATTGCAGATTTGGAATTAAAAATATGTTCTTCACTTTTTTGTTCAAAAGATGATATGAAATGTGTACTAAGAGAATGTAAAGAATGTCCCATTGGAGATTCTATTGATTTACAAGTAATTTCTTTGACAGAAGACGATTTACATGAAGAAATAATTTATGGTGTTTGGGAAAAATCGAATTTACTGAATAAAACTAGCACAATTCAAAATTTCTTAAGAGTAAAGAGAGCGCGCTCTCACTGTAAGTGCTCATAAATTGGTCAAAGAAATTCAACGTATAGTAATTAAAGAGGTTAAACTTTTAGCGAAAAATAATGACTTCCAATTAGTTATTCATGTCGATTTTGCAGAAAATTGGACAGTTCTGCTTCAAAATGAAATTTAAAGCTATCATTGGAGTAAAAACCAAATATCAATATTTACGTCAGTATGCTATTTTAGAAATGATAAAACAGTCAGTTATGTCACCGTCTCTGACGATATTGAACATTATTAGTCTCATGCCCTAATGGCTATAAATTTAACTATCGACAACTTAAAACAAAAACATATTGCGCAAGATCTTGATGAAATTATAACCATTTCCGATGGAGCTGCCAGTCATTTCAAAAATAGATATCAATTCAATGAGCTTCTCAACTCAAAAGTAAACAGAAAGTGGCTTTTTTATGCAACAGGTCATGGTAAAGGCGCTTGTGACGGTATTGGTGGTTTAGTTAAACATTATGCTACCACGCATAATCTGTCCAAGACGAGTGCAGATTTTATTAGAAATGCTGAAAATTTCGCCACTTATGTGTCAAAATATACTCCGTCGATTAACATTCTTGTTATCCGCAAGGATGAGTTAGAAGTATTTCGACAGACAAAAAAAAATGGAATGGTTAGGAAATGCAAAAGAAATCAAAGGTATTCAAAAGATTCACTGTTGGAAAAGTGAACGAAACCAAATCTACACTGCCAAAACTTCGAGACATGAGTGTCAAGAAGTAAATTGAAAGGTTTTATTCAAATCCGGATTTTTTTATTTACATTAGTTCTCAATTCATTAGTGTTCATTTCTGAATTGTATCGCATATTATTTGTTCATTGAAAATGACCGAATAATATATTCTAGTATTTAAAAAATTCACCTTTTCGAAATTCAAAATTCAAATTAAGAATTCAAAATTCAAATTCAAAATTCAAAACTCAAAATTCAAAATTCTAAGTAAATATATTTATTTAAAGTTTTAGCATTTTTTTTTTAACTTTAAATCGTCATAACTTTGGTTCTAATTAATCAACATATTCGATCTGGGGTTCATTTTAAAAATTTTTGTTAATATTTTTTATATATCAATAAATAAAATCATAAAAATAGTTGGAAGAACGCGTAAAGTTGGAAAAATAGTACGATGCGCCATGGTATCAATGTTTTAAAATCGAAAATAAAAAAAAAACGTTTAAAAATCTGTTAAAAAAAAAAATAAGGCAAAATCGCATATTTTCACCTACCCTAAAAGTTAGTATTTTTTATATATAAAATCATATGAAAATTTCAAAAAAAAAATATAGTTTTCGAGAAAATCGTGTTTGAAAAAATCGCTTTTTTGGTTTTTTGTAAATAACTCAGTGAGATCAAATTGTATTACAAAAATCGAGATTGCATTTAAAACTATACAGAATTCCGCACACTTTTGTTAAAGGAACGCCCAGAAAGGTTAAAAATTGACGGAGCTATAGTCATTTAAAAATAGAGGTCATTTTCAATTCTTCAATTTTCGTTTTTACATCCAACACTAAAATTGCTGTAGTAAAAAAAAAATTTTTTGAGCGTTCCACGAGGTAAATTTTATCTTTATATACATAATAGGAGGTATTTCTATTACTTAGAAGAAGAAAAAAAAATCGATCAGTGATGGCCTGCATGAATCTAAATGGAATCAGCCATATATATATATATTCGCATGTACATTTCCACATATACATGTCACATACACTCATACACATAAACACATACCCACATATACATACACTCATGCGCATAAACACATACACACATACAAATACACATACACATATACAGATACACATACACATACACATATACAACATTTGCCTCTCCATCTCCATCTTTTTGTCTCCGTCTTCTCGTCTCTCCATCTCCATCACTCTGTCTCTGTTTCTTTGTCTTTGTCTCTTCGTCTCCGTTTCTCTATCTCCATCTTTCTGTCTCTCTACCTCCGTCCCTATGTCTATGTCTCCGTCTCTGCCTCTCTGTCTCTGTCTTTCTGTCTCTGCCTCTCCGTAATCCAGTAATCTACCATATTTATTAATAATAATTTTACTCTAATAAAATTTTAATTTAAATAGAAATCTAAATACTTTTATTAATAAATAACTTTATAAACATTTAAATCATTTAAGTGTAAACAAATACAAAAATATATTGTTAAAAGATAGATTTTAATAAGAATAAAGACAATTCCTCGCCGTCACATCATTGCATATTGGTGCACGGTGTAACATATAAATGATTCCTTATAACATAGATTAGTAACTATAAAATATATTCAAATAAATATATAAATACACTATTATTACAAATGAATAAATATATGATTATATTTATTTTTTTATTGAAAATTTATGTATTTTTTCTATTAAGGATAAAATAGAGATAGGATGAAAAATATATTGCATTGCAAGAGATGAATATTATAAATTAAAATATGCAAGTCATTTATGCATTACTTAATTGTTTATCAAAAAAAATTATTCAATGTTATACTATAATATAAATTGAATTTTTATTCTAATTGAAATCTATATGATTACTCTTTAGTTTTAATAGCTTAAGCAATAGCATTTATCTACAAAAGTTAATAAATGAACTGATGATATTTTTTTTTAAATACATGAACTGATATTATTTTTTTTCATTTTAATAAAAATATTAGTCTAGACCTAATTAACCTTCTGACAGCCGGGATGACGCCATATGGCGTCATCACATGATCGGCCCACATATAGTATTACTTAAGAAACATTTATATGGAAAATTTCGAGAAAGTTACACTTTTTTAGTGGAAAAATTGCCGGCGGTCAGAAGGTTAAGAGTTATGATTTAAGTTAATACGTAATTAACTAATTGTTTATTATTAATAAAATTATTCCATATTTGAATTTAAATTGAATTTTTATTCTAATTCACAAGGTAGTATTTGTTTAAAAAATAATAGCTAAGTTCTAATCAATAGTTTTATGTAATGCATACTCTTTTTCATACCAAAGAAATTTGTCTTATATTCTTTTTCCTTTTCTTTATATATATATAGGTGAAACGTAAATAGTTCATTAATTAATTGTTTTTTATTAAAAAATTATTGAATGTTTCAATATGAATTGAATTTTTATTCTAATTAAATTCTACATGATTACCCTTTAGCTTCAGTAGCTTAGACAATAGCGTTTATCTATAAAAGTTTATTAGTAAATGAATAGTTAATAGTTTTTTTAATTTAATGAAAATGTTAGTCACGATTTAATTAAATGTCCTGTTACAAGTTAATGTGTTACTCAATTAATCGTCTCTACATATGATTTGAGGAATAAGGAGGATGAGCCAAGGAAGAGCTTAAACTACGTAAAATAACGTAAAATAATGTTAAAAAAACAGGAAAAAATTTGAGGATTTCTGATGGATTACCTGAGGAGGATTCAAAAGTACATAAAATAACGAAAAAGTTCAGGATTTTTTAAGGAGGAGGAAATGAAGAGGTGAGGACGAGAAAATGAAGAGAAAAGAAAGATAAAAAGAAAAGAAAAAAAGAGACGAAAATAACGTAAAATAACGTTAAAAAAACGGAAAAAAATGAGGATCAAAATATGGTAAAGCGAAGAGAAAAGGAGAAGCTTGGTCCTGAAAATTTTCCTGACAACTATATAACATATATATATATATATATATATAAGAGCGTGCGTCATATAATAATAATAAATAAATTTTTCTGAGTATTTTTAAATATTAATCTCCATTTGCAATGTAAAATAAAAATCGTATATGTTGTAATAAAGTTATTATAATTAATTTAAATATTGAAATAAATGTATCCAGCTAAAATGCTCTTTGACTACTATTTGAGAATTCTGTAATAAAATTGAGAGAATCAACGGAATCGTAATATGAGGTTATATCACTTCAAAATCACCCACGGGAAAGCCTTAAAGATCGTAATACATATGCCACAATAAATATTTTTTACTATTGTAAAAAAATAAATTTAATTTTGTAAAATGTACAAAACATTGTTTTTCAAAAATGAGTATATTACTAAATCTACTTGAGGAATCTAACTTACCAGAGGAATTATATTGATATTTTAAGAAGCTAACGGCCTTTCTACCAGGAAATTAAAAAAATTCACCACAGACTACTTCTCCTCAACGTTTCGGACATTTATTCAAAATTCATGTCCCTCATCAGGATCACTAATAAAAATAACAAAAATACAAATTTTAAATTAATTTTACATATTTAAGCAAACGATAAATTGCTAGCGAACAAGACCAACCATTAAACTTACAAAATATATAATCAGTAGTATCACTACATTTCGTCGTTGTTCAATTTAAAGTTAAAACCCAGTATATATACAATACGCTAATTGTACAAGTACAAGTGTACGTAAACGCAAAGAGGAGGGGCATAATATAACAATCGTCAAAGCGCAGCTATAAATTCCAGATGATCAGAAACTGTTAAATTAAAATTTCGCATTTTCGCAACCTAGACTTATATTCATTATTAAGCATATTTATTTCAAGTTGTTTATTCAGATAGTTTTTTTGACTATGAATATAAATAGCTTCTGAAAATAATCTTTTATCTTTACTATTTTCCCTATCTAAAATCATTATATTTTTAAAATCAATAAAATGATTATTATAACTCGCATGAGAATACAATGATGAGTTACTATCCTTTTTATTATATTTGCTAATGTGTTCCTTCAACCTAACGCCCAATCTTGTACCTGTCTGTCCAACATACGACGAACTACAATTTTTACAATTAATCTTATAAACAACGTTAGCATTATCAAGTTTTTTATTAACATCTTTCCCTAACTTTACAATATTATTAAGCTTATTATTCATGCTATATATGACCTTAGTCCTATATTTATTGAAAAATTTTTTTGTGACACTGTCGAATTTTTTGGCGAAAGGTAAACATATTAACGGTATGTTTATATTATTTTTAGTACAATTATTATTATTATTATTATTTTGACAGCCAAAATTATTGATTTTATTTAATCTAATTTTAATATATTTATTTATAACTTTTGGAGGATATTGATTTTGTAACAGTATTTTTTTAATGTAAGATAAATTATCCTTATGATAATTACTATGAGACAATTTTATCGCCCTATCAACTAAAGAATAAATAACTGCTATTTTATTACTATGTGGATGGTGAGAATTATAATTTAAATAACGTCCAGAACAAGTAGGTTTTTGATACCAATTCGTCATAATCTTATGATGTTCATTGATAAAAATATTTATATCTGAAAAACTAATACTATTATTCTGATAACGTTCAACCGTGAATTGTAAATATTTATTATACGAATTAAATACATTTGAAGTAAAATCAATTTTGTGTTTTGGAACCACTATTAAAATATCATTCACATATCTATAATAAAAAATAGGTTTGAAATCAAGGTTTCTTAATGATTCCGTTTTAAGATCCTTCATGACAATATCGTATAAAATTGGGCTAATTGGATTTCCCATTGCGAAACCAAATGACTGCATATAAAACTTATTGTTGAATTGGAAAAAATTATTCTCAAATATAAATTTCATTACATTTAAAAATTTCCTACAGTTCATATTAATTTTGTTATGTAATTGTGTTTATCTCCTCTCTATCACACTATAAACAAGTTTGACAGGAACGTTCGTAAATAAAGTAATAACATTCAAGCTTATAATCTCATGATCAACCGGAATCTCTATATTTTCAATTTTTTCTTTTAATTCTGTACTATTATCAATATGAGAGAATGGAGTTTTCAAATTATCCTTGGGGACGCTGCATCTCTCTATCCTTTTCTCATTGAAAAATGTAATTTTGTGGAAAATCTAGTGATTATTGATAGAAATTAAGACTTGTCCGCTACTTGTTTAGTAAAAATGAATATTTTCTCTGATGAGGACCAATTAATTTTGCTGCTTTTTTCTCAAGTAAAGTTTGACATACTTAAATAACGTATTCTCTAGCCTAACTTAGGATTTTTAAGTATGTCAAACTTTACTTGAAAAAAAAATAACAAAATTAATTGGTCCTAATCAGAGAAAATATGGCTTTTTACTAAACAAGTAGCGGACAAGTCTTAATTTCTATCAATAATCACTAGATTTTCGAAAAACTTACATTTTTCAATTAGAAAAGGATAGAGAGATACAGCGTCCTCTTAAGAAACTTAGTAAAAACATAGAAACAATGTAAGTTGGTGAATTTAATGTTGAAATGATTGGTCTAACAGGAAAATCTTTCTTATGTACTTTAACTAAACCATAAGCTTTATATATGTTATATTTTTGTCTAATTGGGGAAGTTTTGTTCCATCCCCATAACCAAAACCTACTTGTTCTGGACGTTATTTAAATTATAATTCTCACCATCCACATAGTAATAAAATAGCAGTTATTTATTCTTTAGTTGATAGGGCGATAAAATTGTCTCATAGTAATTATCATAAGGATAATTTATCTTACATTAAAAAAATACTGTTACAAAATCAATATCCTCCAAAAGTTATAAATAAATATATTAAAATTAGATTAAATAAAATCAATAATTTTGGCTGTCAAAATAATAATAATAATAATTGTACTAAAAATAATATAAACATACCGTTAATATGTTTACCTTTCGTCAAAAAATTCGATAGTGTCACAAAAAAATTTTTCAATAAATATAGGACTAAGGTCATATATAGCATGAATAATAAGCTTAATAATGATGATAATAATACATACAATCTAGCACGATAGCTTACAGAAAAACTCACACCTTTCACAGGACGTTCATCCTCCTACGTCAAAACTCTTACGATTTCGTCAATAAACTCCAAAATATTCAACTAAGACCAGGTGACATCCTAGCCAGTTTTGATGAAGTATCACTTTTCACAAAAGTACCAATTCCAGATACCACAATTATTATAAAAACATCCTAAATATACCTCTGCACGTCTTATCTCTAATAGAACACTGCCTCACCAACACACATTTCTCATTCAACTAACAGTTTTACGAACAGATAACAGAAACAGCTATGGGCTCTCCAATATCACCAATCATTGCCAATCTATTATTGGAATATTTTGAAACTCAAGCCCTGAACGCAACTCCTAAAAACCTTTATTTTGGCTAAGATAAATTGATGATATCTTTGTCATTTAGCCACACGGTCAATATGAACTCCATAAATTCCTAGAACACGTGAATCAACAACATCCCTATATTAAATTCAGTATGGGAATAGAACAAAATAGCAAACTCCCTTTTTTGATGTTTTAGTCTACAAGAAACCCGACAACACTTTAAGACACGATGTATTCAGAAAATTTATGCACACTAACAGATATTTACATGCCTCCGCTCACCATCACCCTTTCCAAAAACTTTCAGTCATTAACTCTCTCATACATAGAGCACTTCACATTCCTGATTAAGCTCACATTGGACAGGAACTTGACACAGTAAAACAAGCCCTAATACAAAACAGTTATAAGCTAAGACAAATTAAATAAACAATTAAAAAAGAAATGCTCTAAAATTTCCAATACCAACATTCAACAAAAAGAAAAAACTCATCTTAACACAGCCACACTACTATGTATAAAAGGCATCATAGAACAGATTGGATGAATACCAAATAAATACAGCATCTGTACCATATATAAACCTTCAACAAAAATAGGACAAACTCTTCACAGCCCCAAAAACAAAAATATATCCCGCATGCACACTCCCGATAATTACAAAATACCTTGCTTCTGT
The DNA here is from genome assembly GCA_017163975.1 of Anastatus disparis. Taxonomy (NCBI): domain Eukaryota; kingdom Metazoa; phylum Arthropoda; class Insecta; order Hymenoptera; family Eupelmidae; genus Anastatus; species Anastatus disparis. Next base: position 2,383,790 of record JAFFSR010000027.1, read on the forward strand.
GGAAAAGTCTACATAGGAGAAACTGGAAGAACAATCCACCAAAAACTCAAAGAACACAGCAGCAAGGTAAAATTGGAACACTTCACACAATTAGCTTTAGCAGAACATCACATCGAAACCGTCCACTAAATAGACTTCGACCACACAACCATCCTCGTCAAAACTAACTCTTACTTTCCAAGAAATCATCGAGAAGCCATAGAAATACTAAAACATCAAAACAATCTAAACAGATATAATGGCTACTTCCTGAACCCAATATGACAACCTCTGTTCTCAAAGATACATCACCCATAACCATTTAACCGGAACATCTATAACCATTCAACCGAAAAACCCTGCCGGAAAATTATGCCCCTATATGTAGTGATCAGACAGTCTGAACTATCAGATTCAGGCTCACACTGATGATGTGAACTGTTGTGTTCACGAAACGTTTGTATCCTAAACTACAACTTACACGGTCGAAATCTGAAAAAAAAACCTAACAAGAATATTACTGTATTAGTTCAGATTTTACTCTACATTTTACTCATAAATTGTTAACAGATTTTATTTATGTATATTTATAAAATTTATATTTCTAAAAGTTGATTTTTTCATAGTAATGTAAAAAATATTTAACAGCAATATTTTCTTACATTAATTTATGAAAGCTCTATTTGTCATTTGATCAAAAGCACTTTATAATTATTATTTCATTGAATTTTTAACTAAATAAGAGTTGGAATAATAGAATCATTTATGAGATAGAAATGGAAAAACAAAATGAAATGTAGTTATATTAGTCATAGAATAAATTTTTTAAATTTTGATATTGTGGCACTAAGGCAGCATCGGTAATTGGGCCATACAGCTATGCTTTAGACTTTAGCAATGTATCATCTTTAAGCAACAAATCAGCAACAAAATATGTTGCTGATACAGTGTTTATCTTGATTCCTTTAAGATTTATAGCAGTTTCAGTGCTAGCTTAAGTTTTAAGCTAGCACAGCACCAGTATCTCGGAAACGGGTGTTATATCCATACTGGCTTTTCACTTTGCTGTGCTAGCTTAAAAGACGTATGGAATAAGGCAGTTTGCATGTTGGGACCCTTCTTGAAGCCTGCTTGAAAACTGTCAAAAGGGTTAGATTCGTGATGGTGAACAAGGTGGATATGAGCTACTCTTTCAGTAGTTTTTGAAACCTCACAGACCATGGTTATAAGACGAGTCTGTAAGAGACTCTCTATACCTGCCTTATAGGCCAATGGTAGAACACAGCATTTTTCCAAACTTATGGAAAGTGACCAGAACTTAAAAAATTGTTAATAATATTAGTAAAATCATTAACCGAAGAAACATTATCCATTTTGAGCATATCAGCTGAGATATGGTCAAGACCAACAGATTTGTAGCTAACTGACCAAATGATTGCTTAAACATTAGTTAAAGATACGTCAATGAAATTGAAAATTAGAATATCATGTTTAAATGGTATTCAGAAACACGTTTTCGATGACAACATTAGATAGTGCTGGAATAATTAACAAAATAGAAGTGTAACGGTTCATATGCACTTATAAAGGAAAGTGATTCAAAGGTGAAAGTCACACCTTGCTCACCAATCAAAGTTTATCGATTTCAGACTATTTGTTCTTTACAAACAGAAGAAATTTCATTTGAAAAATACTCGTTCTTCGACCTATTCAATAAATTAGAAAGATTGTTTAACAAAAACTTAAAACGAAAGTATTCCATAGCTAAACCATTTCTTAATGCTAATTGATATGAATAGTCTCTCTTCTTAATAATCATGCGCGGATCGTGAGTGATCCTGGACCTTTTCTTGTTAGAAATTTTAATTGACTATTTTGGTGCATAAGTCACAAAAGTAAATTTAATACAAGAAGAAAAGATATAGACTTCATCTTACTAGGAGAGTGTCACCTCTCCGGATCACGGATTTTGCTCAAACTTGGGGATAAGTTTTCAGATGACAAAATATGGGAAAAGCTCAAGTTATAGTCACAAACGCTCAATATTTCCCTAGATACAAGCAATTGAAGAAAATCACTAAAAAAAGTTACTAGATTTTCGAACACTTATAGCTCTTAAGCATAGATAGCTAGAAGTTTAAAACTCTCTTTAGATTGAAGCTGAGCTCAAATCATTTCGAAAAAGTGGTTATAGCATATCAAAATACTATTTTTTTCTCAAAGTTATAGTTTAATAAAGATTGCACTTAATTTCAGCTTTTATTATTAATTATTGTTTTAAAAAGAAAATTCAGGCATAATCTTTATTACGCTATAACTTTAGAAAAAATAATATTTTGATATGCTATAACTACTTTTTTGAAAGAATTTGATTTCAGCTTCAATTTAAAAAGAGGTTCAAGCTTCTAGCTATCGATGTTTAAGAGCTATAAGTGTTTGCAAATCTAGTAACTTTCTTAGTGATTTTCTTCGATCGCCTGTGTCTAGAGAAAAATTGAGCGTTTATGACTATAAATTGAGCTTTTTTCATATTTTGTCATCTGAAAATTTATCCCCAATTTTGAGCAAAATCCGTGATCCGGAGATGTGACACTCCTAACTGACCTAGTTAATGTGAAATAAAATTAAAGTGATAAGACAAAGAAACCCTTGCAGATGATACAACACATTGATGAGCATCAGAGAGACTCATAGAAAGGAACAAAGACAAACTATTAGCTAGAGTTTTAAAGCTGTAAAATTGCAGTTTTGGAAATCTTTAACAACAAAAGAATTTACAATTTATTTGATTCACTGAAGTAATGAAGAGCAGATTTGTCATATGTAGCACATAATTTAAACATCGTTTGAGACTACGAGGTAAGTAGTTTCCTAAGGAACTAAAAATAAAGAAAAGGTGTAAAAAAAGATAGTATTAAGCGAATGGAATCCAGAGGAGTTAACCTATCTACATGGAAAAAAAGAATAAATGAATCGCTTCATGTGAAAAAGGGCTTATGCGTTTTTTCGCCAAATTAAATTAAATGTATACGTAATTAAGTGTTTTTATACTTGCAAATTCAAGCTACAGCATGTTGTGTAGTCGGAGCTTCAGGAGTATTAATATTTATACCGCAATTTATGCAAAAAGGTACCCAAATCCTGTTCTTACAAGAAGAGTCTATGACATTTTGGTCTTGAATTTTCTCCTAACTTTAAGATATTTTTTCTTATATAAAATTATGAAAAAAGCCTTATTTCTACGGTTACTTATTACTCTCAATTTTTACCAAGTTATCAGCAATCTTGTCTAAATTTAAAAAAATTTGTATCTTTTTTATGGTCATACGTTTTTTAAAGTACTCATTCTAAAAAGTTTTTATTAATTACGAAATCAAGTTAAGATTGAAACCTTTCGATTATAAGAAACGTGTTTGAAAAGCTAAAGTTGTTCAAAAATTATGAAAAAATGAAAATTAAATAAATTTTAGATAAAATTTAGCAATATTTTTATTCCCTTATAACTTTTGAACAACTTCAACTTTTTAAACGCATTTTTTTTTAATCAAAAGGTTTTAATCTCAACTTTAATATGCAATCAATGGAAACTTCCCAGAATAAGTTCTTGGTAAAATGCATAACTACAAAAAATTGCAAATTTTTTAAAACTTAAGAGGAGGTTACGTATTTCTGTCCTTTTCTAATCAAAGAAATGATTTTTTTACAAAAACTAATAACTTTATCAAAAAATGAAGAGAAAGCCGCATCTTGCATCAAAAAAAGCAATATTTTCTTTCATAAGAAAAAATTCATTTTATTGGTGGACAATTTGGTTTTTCAAGAAAACCTTGAAAAACCAAATTGTCCACCCTAACCTCTATGATTTAAGTTTTTCAAGGTTTTCTTGAAAACGAAGCAATTAAATTAATTCTTCCTTATCAAAGAAAATATTGCTCTTTTTATTACGAGATGCGGCTTTCTCTTCATTTTTTGATAAAGTTATTAGTTTCTGTAAAAAACTCAATTCTTTGATTAGAAAAGGACAGAGATTCGTGACCTCCTCTTAAACAAAACTACTGATAACTTAGCAAAAATCGAGAGTTGCACCGTATAAATGAGGCTTTTTTTATAATTTTATATATAGTCCAGTCATTGAAGCATTTCAGCTTGAAATTTTGTCGGTTAGGATGGATTAACATGAAAATTTGTCAGTAGGTGAAGAATAGTCCAAAAAACAAAAGTTATATAATGCCGATGTGCGCTTTTGCCCAGGGGCGGTGAGAAAAAAAAACCACATAATTCGATGTAAAAATCAATTCAAAGCAAAAAGTTTTTAATGAGTTTTTTTGTTAAATGAATACTTTTCGAGTTATAGGTGATTGAAAACATAGATTTTTAGTGTAAAAAAGTATGTTTTCTGACGGTTTTTCATGAAATAACTTGAAAAGTTTTAATTTTATCAAAAAACTCATGAGAAAAAAAAATAAAGCTTGTAAAAAAACAAAACGGTTCCATTTTTATTCATTATTTTATATACAATACATAACGAATTATAAATTATTGAATATTAATACTGTTACGCTTGAAACTTTAAGAGCAATATTCAACGTTAAATAACAGAAAAATGGCATTCTTTTTGAGGGAAATGTATATTATATTTTTTAAAGGTATTGAGATTACCTTTTAAATCGATTTTGTTTTAAGTCAATAGTATAAAAATTAAAGGAGTTACAAGGAAAATAAAATTATTTTATATAGTTTGACAATAAAATTTCAATATTAAAACCACTGTCATTAAGACAGGTTTTAAAATATAAAGAAATCCTTTTAGGGTTTATCTTATTTAGGTACCAACTATGTGTTCTAGAAGTTTCAGCAATTTAGGATGCTTATTTTTTGAAAAAATCAAGTTTATATAAAAAAAAAAAAATTTTTATTTTACAAAAATTCATCCTTTTTTTAAAATATCTCAATAATTAACAGATGTACGTAAAAAGTACTGAAGTTAAAAAATATAGCTTTTTTCCATGAATATTTTGCTTTTTTTTTATTTTTGTCCGATAAAAATCAACTGAGATATTAGTGTTAGAATTCTGTAATCAGAGCCAAGTACCACCTATTTTTGGCCCTTCAAACTAAAAAATCTCAAAAAATAAAACTTTTTAAAAATTTATATTCACATGACTTAAAGATGATATAATTACCTACAAAATCCATTTTGGAGCAATTAAAAAGCTTAAAAATTAGCGGAGTTATCATAAAAAAACCAATTGTACTTTTTCGGTAAAATTTTCGGAGCGCATAAATTCGTTTATTTTCGAGTATTTTAGATACATACATATAAATATTTTACAGCTTTTTTGAGTCTGTACGGTATATAGCTTCTATTCTTTTCAGTTCTTATATGTATATTTTGTAAGTGGACACATATATATATATATATATATATATATATATATATATATATATATATCTCACTATATTATATAGTAAAAAAAAAAAAAAACCTCCTCAGCTGCCCCTCATTTTTCCTCCCCCTCTTTTTTATGCTTAAAACATCACAATCCACCCCTCAAAATAACGTAAAAATCTGTCTAGAAATGGTTTTTTTTTGAGAAAAAAAAGACACCCCTCTACTACCCAAGTCACCCCTCTGCTACCCAAGTCACCCCTTTTGCTACCCCCTCGTACGTCACTCACCCCCCTCAGATAATTTAGCTAAATTTACATTATTTTATCGATTTATATTTGTTACTCGTTCTTTACACCACTACTATCACCCTTCCAATTACTACCCCTCCTCCTACCCCTTCTTCTACCCCTCATTTTTTCCCCCTCCAAAAAAATAAAAAGTTCCCCCTCAAAATAACGTAAAAATGTCTCTAGAAATGTCTTTTAAAAAAAAAAAAAAAAAAAAAGATTTCCCCACAACCCCAGTCACCCCTCTCCTGCCCAAGTCCACCCCTCAGTCCACAAATCACCCCCTCACTAAACAAGTCACCCCTCTTGCTACCCCTCATATCCCTAATCACTATTCATAATCATTTAGTGTTTATTTTTATATCGTTAATTAAATATTTAAATTTTACCAATATTTTTTTAAAAAACCTTCTTGTTTGATGACTCTAATACTTTAGATACCAAATTTGGTTATGAAAAATATTGGTATTTAATTATCTTAAATATATTGATTCTTTATTTTATTTTTACGTCAATTATTTATTTGAAATATAAACTATTAAGAAAAAAGTTTTTTAATAATATATTTATGAAATACTTGCTTAAGGCTATATAATGGAATATATATTTAATACATAGTTAATAATATTATAGATTATTGATATAATTATTTTTTAACTATCAAATAATAACTACGTTCGTTAGACAACTTTCCACACCACCCATACTGAGACAAAAAAAAATAAAAAACTTCTACTTTCAACATTTAAGCTTACTTTTTTTTGGATCCAAGCTGTATTTGCCTAAAAGTAAAGCACATTTTACTTTGTCTTGATTGTCTTGGTCAGAAAAACTTATTAAAAAATTTCCTACATCTTCTTTCAGGTTAGCTTAAATTTGTTTTCTTGTTGTCTTGAGTTTATCTTGTGAAAGTTTTAAGTAGAAGTTTTTATTTTTTTTATCAGTTTAACGAGGTATTGTCAATGGCGCGTTGGGTTTTTTTTTGTTGTTTTTAAAGAAAAATTAAACAATGAAAGTGGTACCCATCGCCGTCGCCCATCGCCCTATGTCTATGTCTCCGTCTCTGCCTCTCTGTCTCTGTCTTTCTGTCTCTGCCTCTCCGTAATCCAGTAATCTACCATATTTATTAATAATAATTTTACTCTAATAAAATTTTAATTTAAATAGAAATCTAAATACTTTTATTAATAAATAACTTTATAAACATTTAAATCATTTAAGTGTAAACAAATACAAAAATATATTGTTAAAAGATAGATTTTAATAAGAATAAAGACAATTCCTCGCCGTCACATCATTGCATATTGGTGCACGGTGTAACATATAAATGATTCCTTATAACATAGATTAGTAACTATAAAATATATTCAAATAAATATATAAATACACTATTATTACAAATGAATAAATATATGATTATATTTATTTTTTTATTGAAAATTTATGTATTTTTTCTATTAAGGATAAAATAGAGATAGGATGAAAAATATATTGCATTGCAAGAGATGAATATTATAAATTAAAATATGCAAGTCATTTATGCATTACTTAATTGTTTATCAAAAAAAATTATTCAATGTTATACTATAATATAAATTGAATTTTTATTCTAATTGAAATCTATATGATTACTCTTTAGTTTTAATAGCTTAAGCAATAGCATTTATCTACAAAAGTTAATAAATGAACTGATGATATTTTTTTTTAAATACATGAACTGATATTATTTTTTTTCATTTTAATAAAAATATTAGTCTAGACCTAATTAACCTTCTGACAGCCGGGATGACGCCATATGGCGTCATCACATGATCGGCCCACATATAGTATTACTTAAGAAACATTTATATGGAAAATTTCGAGAAAGTTACACTTTTTTAGTGGAAAAATTGCCGGCGGTCAGAAGGTTAAGAGTTATGATTTAAGTTAATACGTAATTAACTAATTGTTTATTATTAATAAAATTATTCCATATTTGAATTTAAATTGAATTTTTATTCTAATTCACAAGGTAGTATTTGTTTAAAAAAATAATAGCTAAGTTCTAATCAATAGTTTTATGTAATGCATACTCTTTTTCATACCAAAGAAATTTGTCTTATATTCTTTTTCCTTTTCTTTATATATATATAGGTGAAACGTAAATAGTTCATTAATTAATTGTTTTTTATTAAAAAAATTATTGAATGTTTCAATATGAATTGAATTTTTATTCTAATTAAATTCTACATGATTACCCTTTAGCTTCAGTAGCTTAGACAATAGCGTTTATCTATAAAAGTTTATTAGTAAATGAATAGTTAATAGTTTTTTTAATTTAATGAAAATGTTAGTCACGATTTAATTAAATGTCCTGTTACAAGTTAATGTGTTACTCAATTAATCGTCTCTACATATGATTTGAGGAATAAGGAGGATGAGCCAAGGAAGAGCTTAAACTACGTAAAATAACGTAAAATAATGTTAAAAAACAGGAAAAAATTTGAGGATTTCTGATGGATTACCTGAGGAGGATTCAAAAGTACATAAAATAACGAAAAAGTTCAGGATTTTTTAAGGAGGAGGAAATGAAGAGGTGAGGACGAGAAAATGAAGAGAAAAGAAAGATAAAAAGAAAAGAAAAAAAGAGACGAAAATAACGTAAAATAACGTTAAAAAAACGGAAAAAAATGAGGATCAAAATATGGTAAAGCGAAGAGAAAAGGAGAAGCTTGGTCCTGAAAATTTTCCTGACAACTATATAACATATATATATATATATATATATAAGAGCGTGCGTCATATAATAATAATAAATAAATTTTTCTGAGTATTTTTAAATATTAATCTCCATTTGCAATGTAAAATAAAAATCGTATATGTTGTAATAAAGTTATTATAATTAATTTAAATATTGAAATAAATGTATCCAGCTAAAATGCTCTTTGACTACTATTTGAGAATTCTGTAATAAAATTGAGAGAATCAACGGAATCGTAATATGAGGTTATATCACTTCAAAATCACCACGGGAAAGCCTTAAAGATCGTAATACATATGCCACAATAAATATTTTTTACTATTGTAAAAAAATAAATTTAATTTTGTAAAATGTACAAAACATTGTTTTTCAAAAATGAGTATATTACTAAATCTACTTGAGGAATCTAACTTACCAGAGGAATTATATTGATATTTTAAGAAGCTAACGGCCTTTCTACCAGGAAATTAAAAAAATTCACCACAGACTACTTCTCCTCAACGTTTCGGACATTTATTCAAAATTCATGTCCCTCATCAGGATCACTAATAAAAATAACAAAAATACAAATTTTAAATTAATTTTACATATTTAAGCAAACGATAAATTGCTAGCGAACAAGACCAACCATTAAACTTACAAAATATATAATCAGTAGTATCACTACATTTCGTCGTTGTTCAATTTAAAGTTAAAACCCAGTATATATACAATACGCTAATTGTACAAGTACAAGTGTACGTAAACGCAAAGAGGAGGGGCATAATATAACAATCGTCAAAGCGCAGCTATAAATTCCAGATGATCAGAAACTGTTAAATTAAAATTTCGCATTTTCGCAACCTAGACTTATATTCATTATTAAGCATATTTATTTCAAGTTGTTTATTCAGATAGTTTTTTTGACTATGAATATAAATAGCTTCTGAAAATAATCTTTTATCTTTACTATTTTCCCTATCTAAAATCATTATATTTTTAAAATCAATAAAATGATTATTATAACTCGCATGAGAATACAATGATGAGTTACTATCCTTTTTATTATATTTGCTAATGTGTTCCTTCAACCTAACGCCCAATCTTGTACCTGTCTGTCCAACATACGACGAACTACAATTTTTACAATTAATCTTATAAACAACGTTAGCATTATCAAGTTTTTTATTAACATCTTTCCCTAACTTTACAATATTATTAAGCTTATTATTCATGCTATATATGACCTTAGTCCTATATTTATTGAAAATTTTTTTGTGACACTGTCGAATTTTTTGGCGAAAGGTAAACATATTAACGGTATGTTTATATTATTTTTAGTACAATTATTATTATTATTATTATTTTGACAGCCAAAATTATTGATTTTATTTAATCTAATTTTAATATATTTATTTATAACTTTTGGAGGATATTGATTTTGTAACAGTATTTTTTTAATGTAAGATAAATTATCCTTATGATAATTACTATGAGACAATTTTATCGCCCTATCAACTAAAGAATAAATAACTGCTATTTTATTACTATGTGGATGGTGAGAATTATAATTTAAATAACGTCCAGAACAAGTAGGTTTTTGATACCAATTCGTCATAATCTTATGATGTTCATTGATAAAAATATTTATATCTGAAAAACTAATACTATTATTCTGATAACGTTCAACCGTGAATTGTAAATATTTATTATACGAATTAAATACATTTGAAGTAAAATCAATTTTGTGTTTTGGAACCACTATTAAAATATCATTCACATATCTATAATAAAAAATAGGTTTGAAATCAAGGTTTCTTAATGATTCCGTTTTAAGATCCTTCATGACAATATCGTATAAAATTGGGCTAATTGGATTTCCCATTGCGAAACCAAATGACTGCATATAAAACTTATTGTTGAATTGGAAAAAATTATTCTCAAATATAAATTTCATTACATTTAAAAATTTCCTACAGTTCATATTAATTTTGTTATGTAATTGTGTTTATCTCCTCTCTATCACACTATAAACAAGTTTGACAGGAACGTTCGTAAATAAAGTAATAACATTCAAGCTTATAATCTCATGATCAACCGGAATCTCTATATTTTCAATTTTTTCTTTTAATTCTGTACTATTATCAATATGAGAGAATGGAGTTTTCAAATTATCCTTGGGGACGCTGCATCTCTCTATCCTTTTCTCATTGAAAAATGTAATTTTGTGGAAAATCTAGTGATTATTGATAGAAATTAAGACTTGTCCGCTACTTGTTTAGTAAAAATGAATATTTTCTCTGATGAGGACCAATTAATTTTGCTGCTTTTTTCTCAAGTAAAGTTTGACATACTTAAATAACGTATTCTCTAGCCTAACTTAGGATTTTTTAAGTATGTCAAACTTTACTTGAAAAAAAAATAACAAAATTAATTGGTCCTAATCAGAGAAAATATGGCTTTTTACTAAACAAGTAGCGGACAAGTCTTAATTTCTATCAATAATCACTAGATTTTCGAAAAACTTACATTTTTCAATTAGAAAAGGATAGAGAGATACAGCGTCCTCTTAAGAAACTTAGTAAAAAACATAGAAACAATGTAAGTTGGTGAATTTAATGTTGAAATGATTGGTCTAACAGGAAAATCTTTCTTATGTACTTTAACTAAACCATAAGCTTTATATATGTTATATTTTTGTCTAATTGGGGGAAGTTTTGTTCCATCCCCCATAACCAAAACCTACTTGTTCTGGACGTTATTTAAATTATAATTCTCACCATCCACATAGTAATAAAATAGCAGTTATTTATTCTTTAGTTGATAGGGCGATAAAATTGTCTCATAGTAATTATCATAAGGATAATTTATCTTACATTAAAAAAATACTGTTACAAAATCAATATCCTCCAAAAGTTATAAATAAATATATTAAAATTAGATTAAATAAAATCAATAATTTTGGCTGTCAAAATAATAATAATAATAATTGTACTAAAAATAATATAAACATACCGTTAATATGTTTACCTTTCGTCAAAAAATTCGATAGTGTCACAAAAAAATTTTTCAATAAATATAGGACTAAGGTCATATATAGCATGAATAATAAGCTTAATAATGATGATAATAATACATACAATCTAGCACGATAGCTTACAGAAAAACTCACACCTTTCACAGGACGTTCATCCTCCTACGTCAAAACTCTTACGATTTCGTCAATAAACTCCAAAATATTCAACTAAGACCAGGTGACATCCTAGCCAGTTTTGATGAAGTATCACTTTTCACAAAAGTACCAATTCCAGATACCACAATTATTATAAAAACATCCTAAATATACCTCTGCACGTCTTATCTCTAATAGAACACTGCCTCACCAACACACATTTCTCATTCAACTAACAGTTTTACGAACAGATAACAGAAACAGCTATGGGCTCTCCAATATCACCAATCATTGCCAATCTATTATTGGAATATTTTGAAACTCAAGCCCTGAACGCAACTCCTAAAAACCTTTATTTTGGCTAAGATAAATTGATGATATCTTTGTCATTTAGCCACACGGTCAATATGAACTCCATAAATTCCTAGAACACGTGAATCAACAACATCCCTATATTAAATTCAGTATGGGAATAGAACAAAATAGCAAACTCCCTTTTTTGATGTTTTAGTCTACAAGAAACCCGACAACACTTTAAGACACGATGTATTCAGAAAATTTATGCACACTAACAGATATTTACATGCCTCCGCTCACCATCACCCTTTCCAAAAACTTTCAGTCATTAACTCTCTCATACATAGAGCACTTCACATTCCTGATTAAGCTCACATTGGACAGGAACTTGACACAGTAAAACAAGCCCTAATACAAAACAGTTATAAGCTAAGACAAATTAAATAAACAATTAAAAAAGAAATGCTCTAAAATTTCCAATACCAACATTCAACAAAAAGAAAAAACTCATCTTAACACAGCCACACTACTATGTATAAAAGGCATCATAGAACAGATTGGATGAATACCAAATAAATACAGCATCTGTACCATATATAAACCTTCAACAAAAATAGGACAAACTCTTCACAGCCCCAAAAACAAAAATATATCCCGCATGCACACTCCCGATAATTACAAAATACCTTGCTTCTGTGGAAAAGTCTACATAGGAGAAACTGGAAGAACAATCCACCAAAAACTCAAAGAACACAGCAGCAAGGTAAAATTGGAACACTTCACACAATTAGCTTTAGCAGAACATCACATCGAAACCGTCCACTAAATAGACTTCGACCACACAACCATCCTCGTCAAAACTAACTCTTACTTTCCAAGAAATCATCGAGAAGCCATAGAAATACTAAAACATCAAAACAATCTAAACAGATATAATGGCTACTTCCTGAACCCAATATGACAACCTCTGTTCTCAAAGATACATCACCCATAACCATTTAACCGGAACATCTATAACCATTCAACCGAAAAACCCTGCCGGAAAATTATGCCCTATATGTAGTGATCAGACAGTCTGAACTATCAGATTCAGGCTCACACTGATGATGTGAACTGTTGTGTTCACGAAACGTTTGTATCCTAAACTACAACTTACACGGTCGAAATCTGAAAAAAAACCTAACAAGAATATTACTGTATTAGTTCAGATTTTACTCTACATTTTACTCATAAATTGTTAACAGATTTTATTTATGTATATTTATAAAATTTATATTTCTAAAAGTTGATTTTTTTCATAGTAATGTAAAAAATATTTAACAGCAATATTTTCTTACATTAATTTATGAAAGCTCTATTTGTCATTTGATCAAAAGCACTTTATAATTATTATTTCATTGAATTTTTAACTAAATAAGAGTTGGAATAATAGAATCATTTATGAGATAGAAATGGAAAAACAAAATGAAATGTAGTTATATTAGTCATAGAATAAATTTTTTAAATTTTGATATTGTGGCACTAAGGCAGCATCGGTAATTGGGCCATACAGCTATGCTTTAGACTTTAGCAATGTATCATCTTTGTCAACAAATCAGCAACAAAATATGTTGCTGATACAGTGTTTATCTTGATTCCTTTAAGATTTATAGCAGTTTCAGTGCTAGCTTAAGTTTTAAGCTAGCACAGCACCAGTATCTCGGAAACGGGTGTTATATCCATACTGGCTTTTCACTTTGCTGTGCTAGCTTAAAAGACGTATGGAATAAGGCAGTTTGCATGTTGGGACCCTTCTTGAAGCCTGCTTGAAAACTGTCAAAAGGGTTAGATTCGTGATGGTGAACAAGGTGGATATGAGCTACTCTTTCAGTAGTTTTTGAAACCTCACAGACCATGGTTATAAGACGAGTCTGTAAGAGACTCTCTATACCTGCCTTATAGGCCAATGGTAGAACACAGCATTTTTCCAAACTTATGGAAAGTGACCAGAACTTAAAAAATTGTTAATAATATTAGTAAAATCATTAACCGAAGAAACATTATCCATTTTGAGCATATCAGCTGAGATATGGTCAAGACCAACAGATTTGTAGCTAACTGACCAAATGATTGCTTAAACATTAGTTAAAGATACGTCAATGAAATTGAAAATTAGAATATCATGTTTAAATGGTATTCAGAAACACGTTTTCGATGACAACATTAGATAGTGCTGGAATAATTAACAAAATAGAAGTGTAACGGTTCATATGCACTTATAAAGGAAAGTGATTCAAAGGTGAAAGTCACACCTTGCTCACCAATCAAAGTTTATCGATTTCAGACTATTTGTTCTTTACAAACAGAAGAAATTTCATTTGAAAAATACTCGTTCTTCGACCTATTCAATAAATTAGAAAGATTGTTTAACAAAAACTTAAAACGAAAGTATTCCATAGCTAAACCATTTCTTAATGCTAATTGATATGAATAGTCTCTCTTCTTAATAATCATGCGCGGATCGTGAGTGATCCTGGACCTTTTCTTGTTAGAAATTTTAATTGACTATTTTGGTGCATAAGTCACAAAAGTAAATTTAATACAAGAAGAAAAGATATAGACTTCATCTTACTAGGAGAGTGTCACCTCTCCGGATCACGGATTTTGCTCAAACTTGGGGATAAGTTTTCAGATGACAAAATATGGGAAAAGCTCAAGTTATAGTCACAAACGCTCAATATTTCCCTAGATACAAGCAATTGAAGAAAATCACTAAAAAAAGTTACTAGATTTTCGAACACTTATAGCTCTTAAGCATAGATAGCTAGAAGTTTAAAACTCTCTTTAGATTGAAGCTGAGCTCAAATCATTTCGAAAAAGTGGTTATAGCATATCAAAATACTATTTTTTCTCAAAGTTATAGTTTAATAAAGATTGCACTTAATTTCAGCTTTTATTATTAATTATTGTTTTAAAAAGAAAATTCAGGCATAATCTTTATTACGCTATAACTTTAGAAAAAAATAATATTTTGATATGCTATAACTACTTTTTTGAAAGAATTTGATTTCAGCTTCAATTTAAAAAGAGGTTCAAGCTTCTAGCTATCGATGTTTAAGAGCTATAAGTGTTTGCAAATCTAGTAACTTTCTTAGTGATTTTCTTCGATCGCCTGTGTCTAGAGAAAAATTGAGCGTTTATGACTATAAATTGAGCTTTTTTCATATTTTGTCATCTGAAAATTTATCCCCAATTTTGAGCAAAATCCGTGATCCGGAGATGTGACACTCTAACTGACCTAGTTAATGTGAAATAAAATTAAAGTGATAAGACAAAGAAACCCTTGCAGATGATACAACACATTGATGAGCATCAGAGAGACTCATAGAAAGGAACAAAGACAAACTATTAGCTAGAGTTTTAAAGCTGTAAAATTGCAGTTTTGGAAATCTTTAACAACAAAAGAATTTACAATTTATTTGATTCACTGAAGTAATGAAGAGCAGATTTGTCATATGTAGCACATAATTTAAACATCGTTTGAGACTACGAGGTAAGTAGTTTCCTAAGGAACTAAAAATAAAGAAAAGGTGTAAAAAAAAGATAGTATTAAGCGAATGGAATCCAGAGGAGTTAACCTATCTACATGGAAAAAAAGAATAAATGAATCGCTTCATGTGAAAAAGGGCTTATGCGTTTTTTTCGCCAAATTAAATTAAATGTATACGTAATTAAGTGTTTTTATACTTGCAAATTCAAGCTACAGCATGTTGTGTAGTCGGAGCTTCAGGAGTATTAATATTTATACCGCAATTTATGCAAAAAGGTACCCAAATCCTGTTCTTACAAGAAGAGTCTATGACATTTTGGTCTTGAATTTTCTCCTAACTTTAAGATATTTTTTCTTATATAAAATTATGAAAAAAGCCTTATTTCTACGGTTACTTATTACTCTCAATTTTTACCAAGTTATCAGCAATCTTGTCTAAATTTAAAAAAATTTGTATCTTTTTTATGGTCATACGTTTTTAAAGTACTCATTCTAAAAAGTTTTTATTAATTACGAAATCAAGTTAAGATTGAAACCTTTCGATTATAAGAAACGTGTTTGAAAAGCTAAAGTTGTTCAAAAATTATGAAAAATGAAAATTAAATAAATTTTAGATAAAATTTAGCAATATTTTTATTCCCTTATAACTTTTGAACAACTTCAACTTTTTAAACGCATTTTTTTTTAATCAAAAGGTTTTAATCTCAACTTTAATATGCAATCAATGGAAACTTCCCAGAATAAGTTCTTGGTAAAATGCATAACTACAAAAAATTGCAAATTTTTAAAACTTAAGAGGAGGTTACGTATTTCTGTCCTTTTCTAATCAAAGAAATGATTTTTTAAAAACTAATAACTTTATCAAAAAATGAAGAGAAAGCCGCATCTTGCATCAAAAAAAGCAATATTTTCTTTCATAAGAAAAAATTCATTTTATTGGTGGACAATTTGTTTTTTTCAAGAAAACCTTGAAAAACCAAATTGTCCACCCTAACCTCTATGATTTAAGTTTTTCAAGGTTTTCTTGAAAACGAAGCAATTAAATTAATTCTTCCTTATCAAAGAAAATATTGCTCTTTTTATTACGAGATGCGGCTTTCTCTTCATTTTTTGATAAAGTTATTAGTTTCTGTAAAAAACTCAATTCTTTGATTAGAAAAGGACAGAGATTCGTGACCTCCTCTTAAACAAAACTACTGATAACTTAGCAAAAATCGAGAGTTGCACCGTATAAATGAGGCTTTTTTTATAATTTTATATATAGTCCAGTCATTGAAGCATTTCAGCTTGAAATTTTGTCGGTTAGGATGGATTAACATGAAAATTTGTCAGTAGGTGAAGAATAGTCCAAAAACAAAAGTTATATAATGCCGATGTGCGCTTTTGCCCAGGGGCGGTGAGAAAAAAAACCACATAATTCGATGTAAAAATCAATTCAAAGCAAAAAGTTTTTAATGAGTTTTTTTGTTAAATGAATACTTTTCGAGTTATAGGTGATTGAAAACATAGATTTTTAGTGTAAAAAAGTATGTTTTCTGACGGTTTTTCATGAAATAACTTGAAAAGTTTTAATTTTATCAAAAAACTCATGAGAAAAAAAAATAAAGCTTGTAAAAAAACAAAACGGTTCCATTTTTATTCATTATTTTATATACAATACATAACGAATTATAAATTATTGAATATTAATACTGTTACGCTTGAAACTTTAAGAGCAATATTCAACGTTAAATAACAGAAAAATGGCATTCTTTTTGAGGGAAATGTATATTATATTTTTTAAAGGTATTGAGATTACCTTTTAAATCGATTTTGTTTTAAGTCAATAGTATAAAAATTAAAGGAGTTACAAGGAAAATAAAATTATTTTATATAGTTTGACAATAAAATTTCAATATTAAAACCACTGTCATTAAGACAGGTTTTAAAATATAAAGAAATCCTTTTAGGGTTTATCTTATTTAGGTACCAACTATGTGTTCTAGAAGTTTCAGCAATTTAGGATGCTTATTTTTTGAAAAAATCAAGTTTATATAAAAAAAAAAAAATTTTTATTTTACAAAAATTCATCCTTTTTTTAAAATATCTCAATAATTAACAGATGTACGTAAAAAGTACTGAAGTTAAAAAATATAGCTTTTTTCCATGAATATTTTTTTTTTTTTTTATTTTTGTCCGATAAAAATCAACTGAGATATTAGTGTTAGAATTCTGTAATCAGAGCCAAGTACCACCTATTTTTGGCCCTTCAAACTAAAAAATCTCAAAAAATAAAACTTTTTAAAAATTTATATTCACATGACTTAAAGATGATATAATTACCTACAAAATCCATTTTGGAGCAATTAAAAAGCTTAAAAATTAGCGGAGTTATCATAAAAAACCAATTGTACTTTTTCGGTAAAATTTTCGGAGCGCATAAATTCGTTTATTTTCGAGTATTTTAGATACATACATATAAATATTTTACAGCTTTTTTGAGTCTGTAACGGTATATAGCTTCTATTCTTTTCAGTTCTTATATGTATATTTTGTAAGTGGACACATATATATATATATATATATATATATATATATATATATATATCTCCCTATATTATATAGTAAAAAAAAAAAAAAAAACCTCCTCAGCTGCCCCTCATTTTTCCTCCCCCTCTTTTTTATGCTTAAAACATCACAATCCACCCCTCAAAATAACGTAAAAATCTGTCTAGAAATGGTTTTTTTTTGAGAAAAAAAAGACACCCCTCTACTACCCAAGTCACCCCTCTGCTACCCAAGTCACCCCTTTTGCTACCCCTCGTACGTCACTCACCCCCCCCTCAGATAATTTAGCTAAATTTACCTTATTTTATCGATTTATATTTGTTACTCGTTCTTTACACCACTACTATCACCCTTCCAATTACTACCCCTCCTCCTACCCCTTCTTCTACCCCTCATTTTTCCCCCTCAAAAAAATAAAAGTTCCCCCTCAAAATAACGTAAAAATGTCTCTAGAAATGTCTTTTTAAAAAAAAAAAAAAAAAAAAGATTTCCCCTCAACCCCAGTCACCCCTCTCCTGCCCAAGTCCACCCCTCAGTCCACAAATCACCCCCTCACTAAACAAGTCACCCCTCTTGCTACCCCTCATATCCCTAATCACTATTCATAATCATTTAGTGTTTATTTTTATATCGTTAATTAAATATTTAAATTTTACCAATATTTTTTTAAAAAACCTTCTTGTTTGATGACTCTAATACTTTAGATACCAAATTTGGTTATGAAAAATATTGGTATTTAATTATCTTAAATATATTGATTCTTTATTTTATTTTTACGTCAATTATTTATTTGAAATATAAACTATTAAGAAAAAAGTTTTTTAATAATATATTTATGAAATACTTGCTTAAGGCTATATAATGGAATATATATTTAATACATAGTTAATAATATTATAGATTATTGATATAATTATTTTTTAACTATCAAATAATAACTACGTTCGTTAGACAACTTTCCACACCACCCATACTGAGACAAAAAAAAATAAAAAACTTCTACTTTCAACATTTAAGCTTACTTTTTTTTGGATCCAAGCTGTATTTGCCTAAAAGTAAAGCACATTTTACTTTGTCTTGATTGTCTTGGTCAGAAAAACTTATTAAAAAATTTCCTACATCTTCTTTCAGGTTAGCTTAAATTTGTTTTCTTGTTGTCTTGAGTTTATCTTGTGAAAGTTTTAAGTAGAAGTTTTTATTTTTTTTATCAGTTTAACGAGGTATTGTCAATGGCGCGTTGGGTTTTTTTTTGTTGTTTTTAAAGAAAAATTAAACAATGAAAGTGGTACCCATCGCCGTCGCCCATCGCCCTATGTCTATGTCTCCGTCTCTGCCTCTCTGTCTCTGTCTTTCTGTCTCTGCCTCTCCGTAATCCAGTAATCTACCATATTTATTAATAATAATTTTACTCTAATAAAATTTTAATTTAAATAGAAATCTAAATACTTTTATTAATAAATAACTTTATAAACATTTAAATCATTTAAGTGTAAACAAATACAAAAATATATTGTTAAAAGATAGATTTTAATAAGAATAAAGACAATTCCTCGCCGTCACATCATTGCATATTGGTGCACGGTGTAACATATAAATGATTCCTTATAACATAGATTAGTAACTATAAAATATATTCAAATAAATATATAAATACACTATTATTACAAATGAATAAATATATGATTATATTTATTTTTTTATTGAAAATTTATGTATTTTTTCTATTAAGGATAAAATAGAGATAGGATGAAAAATATATTGCATTGCAAGAGATGAATATTATAAATTAAAATATGCAAGTCATTTATGCATTACTTAATTGTTTATCAAAAAAAATTATTCAATGTTATACTATAATATAAATTGAATTTTTATTCTAATTGAAATCTATATGATTACTCTTTAGTTTTAATAGCTTAAGCAATAGCATTTATCTACAAAAGTTAATAAATGAACTGATGATATTTTTTTTTAAATACATGAACTGATATTATTTTTTTTCATTTTAATAAAAATATTAGTCTAGACCTAATTAACCTTCTGACAGCCGGGATGACGCCATATGGCGTCATCACATGATCGGCCCACATATAGTATTACTTAAGAAACATTTATATGGAAAATTTCGAGAAAGTTACACTTTTTTAGTGGAAAAATTGCCGGCGGTCAGAAGGTTAAGAGTTATGATTTAAGTTAATACGTAATTAACTAATTGTTTATTATTAATAAAATTATTCCATATTTGAATTTAAATTGAATTTTTATTCTAATTCACAAGGTAGTATTTGTTTAAAAAAATAATAGCTAAGTTCTAATCAATAGTTTTATGTAATGCATACTCTTTTTCATACCAAAGAAATTTGTCTTATATTCTTTTTCCTTTTCTTTATATATATATAGGTGAAACGTAAATAGTTCATTAATTAATTGTTTTTTATTAAAAAAATTATTGAATGTTTCAATATGAATTGAATTTTTATTCTAATTAAATTCTACATGATTACCCTTTAGCTTCAGTAGCTTAGACAATAGCGTTTATCTATAAAAGTTTATTAGTAAATGAATAGTTAATAGTTTTTTTAATTTAATGAAAATGTTAGTCACGATTTAATTAAATGTCCTGTTACAAGTTAATGTGTTACTCAATTAATCGTCTCTACATATGATTTGAGGAATAAGGAGGATGAGCCAAGGAAGAGCTTAAACTACGTAAAATAACGTAAAATAATGTTAAAAAAACAGGAAAAAATTTGAGGATTTCTGATGGATTACCTGAGGAGGATTCAAAAGTACATAAAATAACGAAAAAAGTTCAGGATTTTTTAAGGAGGAGGAAATGAAGAGGTGAGGACGAGAAAATGAAGAGAAAAGAAAGATAAAAAGAAAAGAAAAAAAGAGACGAAAATAACGTAAAATAACGTTAAAAAAACGGAAAAAAATGAGGATCAAAATATGGTAAAGCGAAGAGAAAAGGAGAAGCTTGGTCCTGAAAATTTTCCTGACAACTATATAACATATATATATATATATATATATAAGAGCGTGCGTCATATAATAATAATAAATAAATTTTTCTGAGTATTTTTAAATATTAATCTCCATTTGCAATGTAAAATAAAAATCGTATATGTTGTAATAAAGTTATTATAATTAATTTAAATATTGAAATAAATGTATCCAGCTAAAATGCTCTTTGACTACTATTTGAGAATTCTGTAATAAAATTGAGAGAATCAACGGAATCGTAATATGAGGTTATATCACTTCAAAATCACCACGGGAAAGCCTTAAAGATCGTAATACATATGCCACAATAAATATTTTTTACTATTGTAAAAAAAATAAATTTAATTTTGTAAAATGTACAAAACATTGTTTTTCAAAAATGAGTATATTACTAAATCTACTTGAGGAATCTAACTTACCAGAGGAATTATATTGATATTTTAAGAAGCTAACGGCCTTTCTACCAGGAAATTAAAAAAAATTCACCACAGACTACTTCTCCTCAACGTTTCGGACATTTATTCAAAATTCATGTCCCTCATCAGGATCACTAATAAAAATAACAAAAATACAAATTTTAAATTAATTTTACATATTTAAGCAAACGATAAATTGCTAGCGAACAAGACCAACCATTAAACTTACAAAATATATAATCAGTAGTATCACTACATTTCGTCGTTGTTCAATTTAAAGTTAAAACCCAGTATATATACAATACGCTAATTGTACAAGTACAAGTGTACGTAAACGCAAAGAGGAGGGGCATAATATAACAATCGTCAAAGCGCAGCTATAAATTCCAGATGATCAGAAACTGTTAAATTAAAATTTCGCATTTTCGCAACCTAGACTTATATTCATTATTAAGCATATTTATTTCAAGTTGTTTATTCAGATAGTTTTTTTGACTATGAATATAAATAGCTTCTGAAAATAATCTTTTATCTTTACTATTTTCCCTATCTAAAATCATTATATTTTTAAAATCAATAAAATGATTATTATAACTCGCATGAGAATACAATGATGAGTTACTATCCTTTTTATTATATTTGCTAATGTGTTCCTTCAACCTAACGCCCAATCTTGTACCTGTCTGTCCAACATACGACGAACTACAATTTTTACAATTAATCTTATAAACAACGTTAGCATTATCAAGTTTTTTATTAACATCTTTCCCTAACTTTACAATATTATTAAGCTTATTATTCATGCTATATATGACCTTAGTCCTATATTTATTGAAAAATTTTTTTGTGACACTGTCGAATTTTTTGGCGAAAGGTAAACATATTAACGGTATGTTTATATTATTTTTAGTACAATTATTATTATTATTATTATTTTGACAGCCAAAATTATTGATTTTATTTAATCTAATTTTAATATATTTATTTATAACTTTTGGAGGATATTGATTTTGTAACAGTATTTTTTTAATGTAAGATAAATTATCCTTATGATAATTACTATGAGACAATTTTATCGCCCTATCAACTAAAGAATAAATAACTGCTATTTTATTACTATGTGGATGGTGAGAATTATAATTTAAATAACGTCCAGAACAAGTAGGTTTTTGATACCAATTCGTCATAATCTTATGATGTTCATTGATAAAAATATTTATATCTGAAAAACTAATACTATTATTCTGATAACGTTCAACCGTGAATTGTAAATATTTATTATACGAATTAAATACATTTGAAGTAAAATCAATTTTGTGTTTTGGAACCACTATTAAAATATCATTCACATATCTATAATAAAAAATAGGTTTGAAATCAAGGTTTCTTAATGATTCCGTTTTAAGATCCTTCATGACAATATCGTATAAAATTGGGCTAATTGGATTTCCCATTGCGAAACCAAATGACTGCATATAAAACTTATTGTTGAATTGGAAAAAATTATTCTCAAATATAAATTTCATTACATTTAAAAATTTCCTACAGTTCATATTAATTTTGTTATGTAATTGTGTTTATCTCCTCTCTATCACACTATAAACAAGTTTGACAGGAACGTTCGTAAATAAAGTAATAACATTCAAGCTTATAATCTCATGATCAACCGGAATCTCTATATTTTCAATTTTTTCTTTTAATTCTGTACTATTATCAATATGAGAGAATGGAGTTTTCAAATTATCCTTGGGGACGCTGCATCTCTCTATCCTTTTCTCATTGAAAAATGTAATTTTGTGGAAAATCTAGTGATTATTGATAGAAATTAAGACTTGTCCGCTACTTGTTTAGTAAAAATGAATATTTTCTCTGATGAGGACCAATTAATTTTGCTGCTTTTTTCTCAAGTAAAGTTTGACATACTTAAATAACGTATTCTCTAGCCTAACTTAGGATTTTTTAAGTATGTCAAACTTTACTTGAAAAAAAAAATAACAAAATTAATTGGTCCTAATCAGAGAAAATATGGCTTTTTACTAAACAAGTAGGACAAGTCTTAATTTCTATCAATAATCACTAGATTTTCGAAAAACTTACATTTTTCAATTAGAAAAGGATAGAGAGATACAGCGTCCTCTTAAGAAACTTAGTAAAAAACATAGAAACAATGTAAGTTGGTGAATTTAATGTTGAAATGATTGGTCTAACAGGAAAATCTTTCTTATGTACTTTAACTAAACCATAAGCTTTATATATGTTATATTTTTGTCTAATTGGGGAAGTTTTGTTCCATCCCCATAACCAAAACCTACTTGTTCTGGACGTTATTTAAATTATAATTCTCACCATCCACATAGTAATAAAATAGCAGTTATTTATTCTTTAGTTGATAGGGCGATAAAATTGTCTCATAGTAATTATCATAAGGATAATTTATCTTACATTAAAAAAATACTGTTACAAAATCAATATCCTCCAAAAGTTATAAATAAATATATTAAAATTAGATTAAATAAAATCAATAATTTTGGCTGTCAAAATAATAATAATAATAATTGTACTAAAAATAATATAAACATACCGTTAATATGTTTACCTTTCGTCAAAAAATTCGATAGTGTCACAAAAAAATTTTTCAATAAATATAGGACTAAGGTCATATATAGCATGAATAATAAGCTTAATAATGATGATAATAATACATACAATCTAGCACGATAGCTTACAGAAAAACTCACACCTTTCACAGGACGTTCATCCTCCTACGTCAAAACTCTTACGATTTCGTCAATAAACTCCAAAATATTCAACTAAGACCAGGTGACATCCTAGCCAGTTTTGATGAAGTATCACTTTTCACAAAAGTACCAATTCCAGATACCACAATTATTATAAAAAACATCCTAAATATACCTCTGCACGTCTTATCTCTAATAGAACACTGCCTCACCAACACACATTTCTCATTCAACTAACAGTTTTACGAACAGATAACAGAAACAGCTATGGGCTCTCCAATATCACCAATCATTGCCAATCTATTATTGGAATATTTTGAAACTCAAGCCCTGAACGCAACTCCTAAAAAACCTTTATTTTGGCTAAGATAAATTGATGATATCTTTGTCATTTAGCCACACGGTCAATATGAACTCCATAAATTCCTAGAACACGTGAATCAACAACATCCCTATATTAAATTCAGTATGGGAATAGAACAAAATAGCAAACTCCCTTTTTTGATGTTTTAGTCTACAAGAAACCCGACAACACTTTAAGACACGATGTATTCAGAAAATTTATGCACACTAACAGATATTTACATGCCTCCGCTCACCATCACCCTTTCCAAAAACTTTCAGTCATTAACTCTCTCATACATAGAGCACTTCACATTCCTGATTAAGCTCACATTGGACAGGAACTTGACACAGTAAAACAAGCCCTAATACAAAACAGTTATAAGCTAAGACAAATTAAATAAACAATTAAAAAAGAAATGCTCTAAAATTTCCAATACCAACATTCAACAAAAAGAAAAAACTCATCTTAACACAGCCACACTACTATGTATAAAAGGCATCATAGAACAGATTGGATGAATACCAAATAAATACAGCATCTGTACCATATATAAACCTTCAACAAAAATAGGACAAACTCTTCACAGCCCCAAAAACAAAAATATATCCCGCATGCACACTCCCGATAATTACAAAATACCTTGCTTCTGTGGAAAAGTCTACATAGGAGAAACTGGAAGAACAATCCACCAAAAACTCAAAGAACACAGCAGCAAGGTAAAATTGGAACACTTCACACAATTAGCTTTAGCAGAACATCACATCGAAACCGTCCACTAAATAGACTTCGACCACACAACCATCCTCGTCAAAACTAACTCTTACTTTCCAAGAAATCATCGAGAAGCCATAGAAATACTAAAACATCAAAACAATCTAAACAGATATAATGGCTACTTCCTGAACCCAATATGACAACCTCTGTTCTCAAAGATACATCACCCATAACCATTTAACCGGAACATCTATAACCATTCAACCGAAAAACCCTGCCGGAAAATTATGCCCCTATATGTAGTGATCAGACAGTCTGAACTATCAGATTCAGGCTCACACTGATGATGTGAACTGTTGTGTTCACGAAACGTTTGTATCCTAAACTACAACTTACACGGTCGAAATCTGAAAAAAAAACCTAACAAGAATATTACTGTATTAGTTCAGATTTTACTCTACATTTTACTCATAAATTGTTAACAGATTTTATTTATGTATATTTATAAAATTTATATTTCTAAAAGTTGATTTTTTCATAGTAATGTAAAAAATATTTAACAGCAATATTTTCTTACATTAATTTATGAAAGCTCTATTTGTCATTTGATCAAAAGCACTTTATAATTATTATTTCATTGAATTTTTAACTAAATAAGAGTTGGAATAATAGAATCATTTATGAGATAGAAATGGAAAAACAAAATGAAATGTAGTTATATTAGTCATAGAATAAATTTTTTAAATTTTGATATTGTGGCACTAAGGCAGCATCGGTAATTGGGCCATACAGCTATGCTTTAGACTTTAGCAATGTATCATCTTTAAGCAACAAATCAGCAACAAAATATGTTGCTGATACAGTGTTTATCTTGATTCCTTTAAGATTTATAGCAGTTTCAGTGCTAGCTTAAGTTTTAAGCTAGCACAGCACCAGTATCTCGGAAACGGGTGTTATATCCATACTGGCTTTTCACTTTGCTGTGCTAGCTTAAAAGACGTATGGAATAAGGCAGTTTGCATGTTGGGACCCTTCTTGAAGCCTGCTTGAAAACTGTCAAAAGGGTTAGATTCGTGATGGTGAACAAGGTGGATATGAGCTACTCTTTCAGTAGTTTTTGAAACCTCACAGACCATGGTTATAAGACGAGTCTGTAAGAGACTCTCTATACCTGCCTTATAGGCCAATGGTAGAACACAGCATTTTTCCAAACTTATGGAAAGTGACCAGAACTTAAAAATTGTTAATAATATTAGTAAAATCATTAACCGAAGAAACATTATCCATTTTGAGCATATCAGCTGAGATATGGTCAAGACCAACAGATTTGTAGCTAACTGACCAAATGATTGCTTAAACATTAGTTAAAGATACGTCAATGAAATTGAAAATTAGAATATCATGTTTAAATGGTATTCAGAAACACGTTTTCGATGACAACATTAGATAGTGCTGGAATAATTAACAAAATAGAAGTGTAACGGTTCATATGCACTTATAAAGGAAAGTGATTCAAAGGTGAAAGTCACACCTTGCTCACCAATCAAAGTTTATCGATTTCAGACTATTTGTTCTTTACAAACAGAAGAAATTTCATTTGAAAAATACTCGTTCTTCGACCTATTCAATAAATTAGAAAGATTGTTTAACAAAAACTTAAAACGAAAGTATTCCATAGCTAAACCATTTCTTAATGCTAATTGATATGAATAGTCTCTCTTCTTAATAATCATGCGCGGATCGTGAGTGATCCTGGACCTTTTCTTGTTAGAAATTTTAATTGACTATTTTGGTGCATAAGTCACAAAAGTAAATTTAATACAAGAAGAAAAGATATAGACTTCATCTTACTAGGAGAGTGTCACCTCTCCGGATCACGGATTTTGCTCAAACTTGGGGATAAGTTTTCAGATGACAAAATATGGGAAAAGCTCAAGTTATAGTCACAAACGCTCAATATTTCCCTAGATACAAGCAATTGAAGAAAATCACTAAAAAAAGTTACTAGATTTTCGAACACTTATAGCTCTTAAGCATAGATAGCTAGAAGTTTAAAACTCTCTTTAGATTGAAGCTGAGCTCAAATCATTTCGAAAAAGTGGTTATAGCATATCAAAATACTATTTTTTCTCAAAGTTATAGTTTAATAAAGATTGCACTTAATTTCAGCTTTTATTATTAATTATTGTTTTAAAAAGAAAATTCAGGCATAATCTTTATTACGCTATAACTTTAGAAAAAAATAATATTTTGATATGCTATAACTACTTTTTTGAAAGAATTTGATTTCAGCTTCAATTTAAAAAGAGGTTCAAGCTTCTAGCTATCGATGTTTAAGAGCTATAAGTGTTTGCAAATCTAGTAACTTTCTTAGTGATTTTCTTCGATCGCCTGTGTCTAGAGAAAAATTGAGCGTTTATGACTATAAATTGAGCTTTTTTCATATTTTGTCATCTGAAAATTTATCCCCAATTTTGAGCAAAATCCGTGATCCGGAGATGTGACACTCCTAACTGACCTAGTTAATGTGAAATAAAATTAAAGTGATAAGACAAAGAAACCCTTGCAGATGATACAACACATTGATGAGCATCAGAGAGACTCATAGAAAGGAACAAAGACAAACTATTAGCTAGAGTTTTAAAGCTGTAAAATTGCAGTTTTGGAAATCTTTAACAACAAAAGAATTTACAATTTATTTGATTCACTGAAGTAATGAAGAGCAGATTTGTCATATGTAGCACATAATTTAAACATCGTTTGAGACTACGAGGTAAGTAGTTTCCTAAGGAACTAAAAATAAAGAAAAGGTGTAAAAAAAAGATAGTATTAAGCGAATGGAATCCAGAGGAGTTAACCTATCTACATGGAAAAAAAGAATAAATGAATCGCTTCATGTGAAAAAGGGCTTATGCGTTTTTTTCGCCAAATTAAATTAAATGTATACGTAATTAAGTGTTTTTATACTTGCAAATTCAAGCTACAGCATGTTGTGTAGTCGGAGCTTCAGGAGTATTAATATTTATACCGCAATTTATGCAAAAAGGTACCCAAATCCTGTTCTTACAAGAAGAGTCTATGACATTTTGGTCTTGAATTTTCTCCTAACTTTAAGATATTTTTTCTTATATAAAATTATGAAAAAAGCCTTATTTCTACGGTTACTTATTACTCTCAATTTTTACCAAGTTATCAGCAATCTTGTCTAAATTTAAAAAAATTTGTATCTTTTTTATGGTCATACGTTTTTTAAAGTACTCATTCTAAAAAGTTTTTATTAATTACGAAATCAAGTTAAGATTGAAACCTTTCGATTATAAGAAACGTGTTTGAAAAGCTAAAGTTGTTCAAAAATTATGAAAAAATGAAAATTAAATAAATTTTAGATAAAATTTAGCAATATTTTTATTCCCTTATAACTTTTGAACAACTTCAACTTTTTAAACGCATTTTTTTTTAATCAAAAGGTTTTAATCTCAACTTTAATATGCAATCAATGGAAACTTCCCAGAATAAGTTCTTGGTAAAATGCATAACTACAAAAAATTGCAAATTTTTAAAACTTAAGAGGAGGTTACGTATTTCTGTCCTTTTCTAATCAAAGAAATGATTTTTTACAAAAACTAATAACTTTATCAAAAAATGAAGAGAAAGCCGCATCTTGCATCAAAAAAAGCAATATTTTCTTTCATAAGAAAAAATTCATTTTATTGGTGGACAATTTGGTTTTTCAAGAAAACCTTGAAAAACCAAATTGTCCACCCTAACCTCTATGATTTAAGTTTTTCAAGGTTTTCTTGAAAACGAAGCAATTAAATTAATTCTTCCTTATCAAAGAAAATATTGCTCTTTTTATTACGAGATGCGGCTTTCTCTTCATTTTTTGATAAAGTTATTAGTTTCTGTAAAAAACTCAATTCTTTGATTAGAAAAGGACAGAGATTCGTGACCTCCTCTTAAACAAAACTACTGATAACTTAGCAAAAATCGAGAGTTGCACCGTATAAATGAGGCTTTTTTTTATAATTTTATATATAGTCCAGTCATTGAAGCATTTCAGCTTGAAATTTTGTCGGTTAGGATGGATTAACATGAAAATTTGTCAGTAGGTGAAGAATAGTCCAAAAAACAAAAGTTATATAATGCCGATGTGCGCTTTTGCCCAGGGGCGGTGAGAAAAAAAAACCACATAATTCGATGTAAAAATCAATTCAAAGCAAAAAGTTTTTAATGAGTTTTTTTGTTAAATGAATACTTTTCGAGTTATAGGTGATTGAAAACATAGATTTTTAGTGTAAAAAAGTATGTTTTCTGACGGTTTTTCATGAAATAACTTGAAAAGTTTTAATTTTATCAAAAAACTCATGAGAAAAAAAAATAAAGCTTGTAAAAAACAAAACGGTTCCATTTTTATTCATTATTTTATATACAATACATAACGAATTATAAATTATTGAATATTAATACTGTTACGCTTGAAACTTTAAGAGCAATATTCAACGTTAAATAACAGAAAAATGGCATTCTTTTTGAGGGAAATGTATATTATATTTTTTAAAGGTATTGAGATTACCTTTTAAATCGATTTTGTTTTAAGTCAATAGTATAAAAATTAAAGGAGTTACAAGGAAAATAAAATTATTTTATATAGTTTGACAATAAAATTTCAATATTAAAACCACTGTCATTAAGACAGGTTTTAAAATATAAAGAAATCCTTTTAGGGTTTATCTTATTTAGGTACCAACTATGTGTTCTAGAAGTTTCAGCAATTTAGGATGCTTATTTTTTGAAAAAATCAAGTTTATATAAAAAAAAAAATTTTTATTTTACAAAAATTCATCCTTTTTTAAAATATCTCAATAATTAACAGATGTACGTAAAAAGTACTGAAGTTAAAAAATATAGCTTTTTTCCATGAATATTTTTTTTTTTTTTATTTTTGTCCGATAAAAATCAACTGAGATATTAGTGTTAGAATTCTGTAATCAGAGCCAAGTACCACCTATTTTTGGCCCTTCAAACTAAAAAATCTCAAAAAATAAAACTTTTTAAAAATTTATATTCACATGACTTAAAGATGATATAATTACCTACAAAATCCATTTTGGAGCAATTAAAAAGCTTAAAAATTAGCGGAGTTATCATAAAAAAACCAATTGTACTTTTTCGGTAAAATTTTCGGAGCGCATAAATTCGTTTATTTTCGAGTATTTTAGATACATACATATAAATATTTTACAGCTTTTTTGAGTCTGTACGGTATATAGCTTCTATTCTTTTCAGTTCTTATATGTATATTTTGTAAGTGGACACATATATATATATATATATATATATATATATATATATATATATATATATATATCTCCCTATATTATATAGTAAAAAAAAAAAAAAAAACCTCCTCAGCTGCCCCTCATTTTTCCTCCCCCTCTTTTTTATGCTTAAAACATCACAATCCACCCCTCAAAATAACGTAAAAATCTGTCTAGAAATGGTTTTTTTTTGAGAAAAAAAAGACACCCCTCTACTACCCAAGTCACCCCTCTGCTACCCAAGTCACCCCTTTTGCTACCCCTCGTACGTCACTCACCCCCCCCTCAGATAATTTAGCTAAATTTACCTTATTTTATCGATTTATATTTGTTACTCGTTCTTTACACCACTACTATCACCCTTCCAATTACTACCCCTCCTCCTACCCCTTCTTCTACCCCTCATTTTTTCCCCCTCCAAAAAAATAAAAAGTTCCCCCTCAAAATAACGTAAAAATGTCTCTAGAAATGTCTTTTTAAAAAAAAAAAAAAAAAAAAAGATTTCCCCTCAACCCCAGTCACCCCTCTCCTGCCCAAGTCCACCCCTCAGTCCACAAATCACCCCCTCACTAAACAAGTCACCCCTCTTGCTACCCCTCATATCCCTAATCACTATTCATAATCATTTAGTGTTTATTTTTATATCGTTAATTAAATATTTAAATTTTACCAATATTTTTTTAAAAAACCTTCTTGTTTGATGACTCTAATACTTTAGATACCAAATTTGGTTATGAAAAATATTGGTATTTAATTATCTTAAATATATTGATTCTTTATTTTATTTTTACGTCAATTATTTATTTGAAATATAAACTATTAAGAAAAAAGTTTTTAATAATATATTTATGAAATACTTGCTTAAGGCTATATAATGGAATATATATTTAATACATAGTTAATAATATTATAGATTATTGATATAATTATTTTTTAACTATCAAATAATAACTACGTTCGTTAGACAACTTTCCACACCACCCATACTGAGACAAAAAAAAATAAAAAACTTCTACTTTCAACATTTAAGCTTACTTTTTTTTGGATCCAAGCTGTATTTGCCTAAAAGTAAAGCACATTTTACTTTGTCTTGATTGTCTTGGTCAGAAAAACTTATTAAAAAATTTCCTACATCTTCTTTCAGGTTAGCTTAAATTTGTTTTCTTGTTGTCTTGAGTTTATCTTGTGAAAGTTTTAAGTAGAAGTTTTTATTTTTTTTATCAGTTTAACGAGGTATTGTCAATGGCGCGTTGGGTTTTTTTTTGTTGTTTTTAAAGAAAAATTAAACAATGAAAGTGGTACCCATCGCCAATAGCCCTACATAACCACTTTTAAAATAATATAAATTTAAATAATTTTTTTACTTTTCTTTAAATGTCAAAAGTAAAAATGTTAATTTAAGTTTTTTTTTAATTAAAAAAATAAAAATTATAATAATTATTAATTCATTTAGATATAAAAAAGTAAAAATGAAAATTATATTGTTAATGTAAAATTTTATCTTTTATACTCTTTATACAAATAAAGTTATATAATTTTTATTTTATTTTTTTTTAATATTTTCAATATTTTAAGGAATATATTTATATCCTTTCTCGTTTGTTTATATTTAAACAGTTATAATATAAATTATATAACAAATTATAAATTTTTTATATAAAGAGTGCGATATTATAAATAAACAATTTAATTAAATTTAATTCTTTAAAAAACGATATTATATAAATTTATAATATATTTTGAATATATTTATTTTAAAATTATAACTCTAGTTATTATGATTTTTTTACCTTTTTTATTGTTTTTAATATATATTTAAATCAATCTAAAATAAAATAAATCATAATTAATTAATTTATAAACAAATATTAAATCATAAGTATTTTAAATTTTAATTATATATTATTTTAAAATATAATATTAAAAAATAAACTTAATATAAACTAATTATAATATAATATCAAAAAATATACTTATCTAAAATTGCAAAATATAATAATATTATATTACTAATCTGGAGGCTAAAAGAAATAAGTAAATTTTTATTTTGTTTTTCATTTATTTAAAA
Source organism: Anastatus disparis (assembly GCA_017163975.1). NCBI lineage: Eukaryota > Metazoa > Arthropoda > Insecta > Hymenoptera > Eupelmidae > Anastatus > Anastatus disparis. Next base: position 2,416,318 of record JAFFSR010000027.1, read on the forward strand.
AAAAAATTGAAAATTAAAAAAATAACCTCATTTAGAAACATTTCATTTCCATTAATTAAATTGACAATATCCATTTTTGTTAATTTTTATTTTATTTTTTTTTAATATTTTCAATATTTTAAGGAATATATTTATATCCTTTCTCGTTTGTTTATATTTAAACAGTTATAATATAAATTATATAACAAATTATAAATTTTTTATATAAAGAGTGCGATATTATAAATAAACAATTTAATTAAATTTAATTCTTTAAAAAACGATATTATATAAATTTATAATATATTTTGAATATATTTATTTTAAAATTATAACTCTAGTTATTATGATTTTTTTACCTTTTTTATTGTTTTTAATATATATTTAAATCAATCTAAAATAAAATAAATCATAATTAATTAATTTATAAACAAATATTAAATCATAAGTATTTTAAATTTTAATTATATATTATTTTAAAATATAATATTAAAAAATAAACTTAATATAAACTAATTATAATATAATATCAAAAAATATACTTATCTAAAATTGCAAAATATAATAATATTATATTACTAATCTGGAGGCTAAAAGAAATAAGTAAATTTTTATTTTGTTTTTCATTTATTTAAAAAAAAAATTGAAAATTAAAAAAATAACCTCATTTAGAAACATTTCATTTCCATTAATTAAATTGACAATATCCATTTTTGTTTCATTTAAAACTTTTATATTTTCAATTCCTCCAATTTTTAAAATGAATGAATTTTCTATTTATTAATAATAAATGTAATATAAACATATATATATATTTATAAATTTATTATATATAAATATAAATTTATAATACCAAATTCTTGCAAATCTCCAATAATTTCCAATTTTTTGCCTTTTTCTATTTTTAATATATCATCGTCTGTAGAATTTATTACAATTTCTAATTTGTAATGACCATCAGTTATATTAGAATAATATTTTGTACTATTCTTATCTTTTTGAATAAATTTATTTCGCAAAAATCCTACAATTTCTAAAAAATTTTTATAAAACGTATATAATATATATCATAAGTTTATTAATTGAACAATATACTTATTAATCCTTTATTTATCGGAATTTTATTGAAATTGATTTTTTCTGGATAATAAGTACTTTGTATATAGATATAATTATATACATGCGTACACAAAGTGGACATATTTATAAATTTTCAAACTTTTTATAAAAAAATGTATTTAAAATGAATGAAAACTTGTTACTTATCTTTCATGCTTAATAATTTTAGAAAATTTTAACTATATTTTATTTAAACTAATTATAATCTAATCTAATTATATTTCCAATCTATTTTTCTGAATTGTAAATCCTGTGACTAAGATAATATTTTACGATCAATAATTATTTGAATATATTAAATGATAAATAATTACTTAAGTTTTTAAGTTAGCCTAGTTATCTACATTATGAGTTCTATAATGTCGTTTAAAATTATCTTTCCTTGTATATCTTTTTCCACAAATTTTACAAATAATAAAATCACTATGTACATGAGTTTTTAAATGTCTGTTTAAATGATCAATTCTTGCAAATTTTTTTGTACAGTTCATACAATTATAATTTTTAATTTTTTTATGTCCTTGAATATGTCCTCGTAAATATATTTTTTTTTTAATATCAAACCACAAATTTCACATATATTTGATTTGTTTGTATGTTTCTCTTTAATATGAATAAGTAAATAAGTTTCGTTTGCAAAATGTAAATTGCAAAATGAACAAATGGCTACATCTGGGTTTTCTTTTAAATTTAAATCCATATTTATTACTGTAATTAAAAATTACATTATATAAATTATATATAAATAAATATTAATTTTTTAAATTATAATAATAATTTATAATCTGTGATTCGTCCTGCTAAAACGATTTTATAATACATCTGTAAGTAATTACTGGATCTACATGGTGTAAATTAGAAAAATAATGAATATTAAGAACAACCAGCCATGAGATATATAAAAATATCAAATTTCATGGACTATTAATAGATATACTATTTTTTAATTTGTTTTATAGATGAAAGAGATGTTTATCAAGAGAAAATATTATAAAAAAGTGTAAAAAAGAAATTAAATTGAAAATAATAAAATTTGCATAACTTTTTGTAAAAAATGTGAATTTTTTAGAATGACATATATAATAAAAAGATCTTAAATAATGATTATTAAACAAATTATTTATGTTTCAATATTTTAAAAAACGATAATAATTTTAAAAACAAATCATATAATATAATCAAGAAAAAAGGAGATAAGTTAGAAATTTAAATAGAAAATTAGTCTAAAAGTTTAAAAATTGTTTATCAGTTTAGAAGTAAATGAATGAGCTGGTATGTACTGTAAATGTGCAATAATGCTGTATTTCTCAATTTTTCAATGTTTATTAAATTATTAATTAATATTAACATTAGTTAAAAAAATTACTTCTATGTAAAATGCGCATAATTTTATGTCAAAAATAACCTTAAAATATTATATATCGCTTAATCTTCAAAATATTAAAACATTGTTGCATATACTAAGATTTCTCCAAGCGCAAAAACAGCTAACATTCCTTTGAAAACGTTTAAACAGCTGCAGTAAGATAAACTATATCCATTCCGGGGATATCTTAAGATTAAATCCAGAAGGTGAAGAATCATTGAAATTTAATGGCTCTCAGCCTTTTGGGTTTAATCTCAATATATTCTCATGCTGGATACTTTAATGAAAAAATGTACGAGTTCTTACGTAAAATATTTTTTTTCTCAATTAATTTTATGATCCTCATTCATATAGGTAAAATTGTACAAGAAAAAAATTATAAAAAAAATTTTTAATCAATTCAAAGGTTTTTCCTTTTTATTAATGCACGTTAAATCAATAATTCGAATGTATGCATAGCATATATTTAAAATATTGTAATCACGCTAACAATAACAATAGGTATATACATATACCAGAAAATTGATATCTTAACTACCTCGCGTTTCGGTTGACAACGATGTTTTAACGTATGCTTGATGCCTAATGAAATATGAATGTATGATTTTTAAAATTCTTGTATTATTCCACTAATATTACTCGTAATTATCAATAAAATAATATATATACGATATTTACTTTATGAATATTTTGGTTGTTTTATTTCAATTTCATTCTCGAGAAGATACTAAATTTTCTGTTTTTTTCTAATAGTTTTCTAATAGATTATCATTCATATAAAATAATCTATTGTAACAAGATAAAAAATAGCAGCTTCCGTCAGATGTAAGTATAATAAGTAAATTTCATGATAATAGAAAAGTTATTTTATCGCGTAGTTTTTGAGTAAACTACAAACTATCTTTAACATATCTTAATATATAATTTTAATAATTGTTTATCAGTTTAGAAGGAAATGAATAAGATGGTATGTACTGTAAATATGCGATAATGCTAAGAAGCTTAGAGTATATGTATGCATACATTACAAAAAATACATAGGGTTTTTTAAGAAAAAAAAGCTGTTAAAAAATATTTACACAGTATTAATAATTTTTTTAATTATTCTTTTTAAGATATATGAGTTAATTAAATTAAAGTTTAAGTTGAATTAAATCATAATTATTATACATTATGCTATGATTTCAAAAAGTTAAGGAGATGTAAAAAGAACACTTTA